>JALPQD010000001.1:19600542-19748042 GCA_023101885.1 Typhlomys cinereus
CCTCCTCCATGCACCAACTCCCTTCTGCCCACCCCACCTCCTCCCTGCCCACCTACTCCCTGCACCACCTCACTACCTGCCCCACCTCCCCTCCTCCCTGCACACCTCCTCCCTGCCCACCTCCTCCCTGCCCACCTCCACCTACCTACCCTGCCCATACTCACCTCTCCCTGCCCTCTCTCCTCTGCCCACCTTACCTTTCCTCCCTGCCCACTCCTCCCTGCCACCTCCACCTCCTCCCTGCCCACTTCACCTCCTCTCCTGCCCACCCCACCTCTCCCTGCCCACCTCACCTCCTCCCTGCCCATCTCCTCCACTCCCGCCTCCTCCCTGCCACCTCTACACCTCCTGACCTCACCTCCTCCCTCACCTCCACCTCCTCCCGCCCACCTGCCCATGACAACACACCTCCACCTCCTCCCTGGCCCACCTCCTCCCTGCCCATCCACCTCCTCCCTGCCCCCCACCCCTACCTCACCCCACTCACACCCTCCTGCCCTCGCCATCCTCTCCTTCCTCCCATTCCTCCTGCCCACCTCCCTCCCTGTACCTTACCTCAGCAGCCACCTCCACCTCCTCTAGCCTGTCTCTCCATGGGTCTCATTCACACTAACAAAGAGAAGGTGTCTGGTGAGAGGTGCAAATCCACTCCGGGTATGACACTGTCATGTCTGTTAATAGACTATGAAACTCTGCAGACTGGGGAAAATAGACAATGGACATTCCATTGTCTTCAGCTTGGGGACTTCACAGGTGGCCCAGCGAGGGTGAATATGTTGAGTACCCGGTGAGGGTCATCGAGAATGGGCGGATCAGGGAGTAAGGCCCACAGCTGTGCTTATGCCGCTCATCTGAGAGGCTAACAAGACAATTTTTAAGAACACTCACCACAGTTAGAGGATATGGGCGTGGTGTCACCCTGGCGTAAGGGTTAGGTATAGCTAGTCACTATTTAGATAAATGGAGTCAACTTGACCTTTGAAGGCGGAGCTTTAGGCATGTCTGTGAAGAGTTAGTAGTTAGGCAAGCCCTAGAGCAAGCTCGCAGGAGACTGGCTGATTGCTGTGGAAAGACCCAGCCATAAAGGCGGGACCCTTCCCGGGGCGGTGGATACGATGGGGAGCTGGCTCAGGACTGTGGCGCTCTTGAGGCACACTTCAGCAGCCTTGCTGTCTAGCAAGTGAGGTTTGCCCTTTCTCAGCAACCCCTGTATATGGTGGATAGTTCCCCTGACTCTAGCGTTGGCAGAACTCCTTGCTAGCTGGACTAAGAAGTGCGACCAAGAATTGTAAGGAAAAATAAGTCCACCTTGTTCTCCTAAAGCCTCTGGTGGTGAATTTATTGGGGTCTTGCAGACGAACTGCAGCAGGAGGAGGTGGCGGGGATTGTGTGCCTGGCTGCAGAATTTAGCCCTGGTTGTGTTCAGGGTACTGAGAAGGCTGTGCTGGCGATGTGGGGGTGCTGCAGATTTAAGTCACGTTGGTGCCGAGAGAGAGGGGGCTGGCTGTGGTCCAGGACGCAGTGATCAGGCCTTGGTGTAATCCCAGGAGGCCCAAGGATGGCCGGGCGCCCACCAAAGTGTGAAAGGAACTGAAGCTCTCAGGAAGCCCCTTGTGGGAGGAAGTGAGGAGCTTGGGCATGGGGCGCGATGAGAACACATCGAGGAGGAAGGCTCCTTACGCAACCATGTGGAAACTGGAGCTTGGGGGAGTGGAAGGGGCCGAGAGCACAGGGCCCAGTGCCAGCGTGAGACCCAGGGAGCGTCCGGCAGAACCTCGGCGTCACAAGAAGCCAGAGCAAGAGGGAATCCTGGCGACCTCGCAAGGCGTGGAGGCAAGAGATGGGAACTGAGGAACCATAGGTTCCCGGAGAATCAGGGGGAGAACTCTATACACTATCAGGCACTTAAGCGGGGCTTGCAGTGACCACAAACCCAACAGAGTCACCCCTTGATAGCCTTGGAGGATTTTTAACCAAGATCCCCAAGGATGCTGGATCTCTGGCGCCCCAATTCCTTTGTGTGAAAGGTTGTGGTGGTTGCATGTAGCTCTGCACATTACCTGACGTATTTTATTAAACCCATAATCCGCCTACCACACTAATGTCAACACGGTATAAATATTCGTGTGGATGGTTGTCTACTTTTGAATGTGACTCATTCCCCGCAGGCTCATGCGTTGGAGCACGAGGTCTCCACCTGGTGGCATTGTTTCGAAAGGGTGTGGAAGTTAACGGATGGGAGGAAACTCACCTAGAAAAGAAAGGACTACAGCCTGCTCAACATTTTCCCCAAGACAAAGGGAGTAATAACTATCCACAAGAACAGGGAGCTACCGGTCAAACAAGAGTGGCCTGTGTGATGAAGGGCCCATCTCAGCCCTGGAACAAGAACTACGACTATGTATAATAGCCACAGGCTGTGTAATGGACAAGAAATGTTTAAGAAAAGCCTAGTTAAAAGAGATACTCGGGGACTCTGGGAAAGATGTTTGATAAGAGAATTCAAGACCTGTCTACAGAATAGAGGAAATCAATCAATGCAGCACAGGGAGATCAAGGGATAGAACCACAAAAGATAAACAAGGAGGTGACCAAAAAGCCCAGAGAAAGTAAATAGGGCGTGGGACAAGTATCCAAAAATCAGAATGACAGATCTAAGATGAGAAATCGCATCTCCACCTCACTATCTGCTAAGAAACAACTGTTAGTCATCTGAGATAAGGTCAGAGGGTGGGAGAGGACGTCTCCATGGAAACACCCTTCCAGAGCGAGGGTGGTCTATGCATACTTCTGGTCGCCACAGTCCCGATTATCTGTCAGAGGCTGCCAGACAGTGGGGGCATAATAAGGACGCAGAAAACCTTGTTCGTTTTGGTCTGGGAGCAAAGTTAATATATTTATATTGATGTATGCATCTTATGATTAACAACAAAAATGTTCACAACAATTTTTTTTTTTTGTTTCCATGTTCATGTGCGTGTACATGGGAGGGGTGCCTGGAAGTGTCTGTGTTCATGTGTTCCTATGCATGTGGTGTCTGTGAAGCCTTGAGGCTGATACTGAAAATTCTTCTCGATTACTCGATTACAGGGCTATGCTCGCCTGGCATTTTATGTGGGATCTAGGGATACCTCCCCCCAAAATGCTTCTCTCTCTCTCTCTCTCTCTCTCTCTCTCTCTCTCTCTCTGTGTGTGTGTGTGTGTGTGTGTGTGTGTGTGTGTGTACAGGCACGTGTACAAGAGGGCACTTGGGTACATACCTGTGGAGGCCCAAGGATAACACAGGGAATTATCTTGGATTTCTCTGCTTCTTTATTGTTTTGCTCTGGCTTTTCTCAGGCTCCACCTTTCAGGATCAGAAAGAATCACGGGCTGCCGCCACATACGCAGGACATTTTTATGTAGAATCTGGAGATCTGAACTTAGGTCCTTTTGCCTTTGAGGTGAAGGCTTCAATCCTTGAGCTATCTCTCTAGTCTGCTTATCTTTTAAAAAGTAAGTAAATCTCTCTCTTTCCTTCTGGACTCATGGATTGAATTTGGATGGTGACTTTAGGAAATACAGGACCCTGAGACCCATATGTCCTGGAACAACTCTTCCAGCAATGAGGCCCTCTTGTCGAAAGAGCCCCCCAAAGCATCGTGGAGTCTGCTGAGCTGCTTTTCCTTGTGGAAATGTGCCAAACTGGATGTGGTTTCTTCTCTTCTTGGCGATGCCGAGATCTAGTCTGTAATTACATTCATTTTGCACACAGCGATAAACATTCAATTACTGTCTTTGGCGCACAAGATCAAAATCCACCAGCGAACATATAAAGCAGACATAATGGTCCGTACCCTGGATGGCCAACTTACAAGAACAGCAAATTACAGTTGTCAAATGATCCACGGGAGGGCTCTCCTGATGTTCTGAATGCAAAAGGAGAAGCTGCCTTCTGAATGGAAAGCAATAATTTGGGGGGCAGGGACGTGAACCGAACCTTCGCGGTTTAAACAACATCTCAATAAATAACAAGCCTCATTGGGGCACCATATCTGATATGAATGAGCTCTCGGCTTTGTGTGGCTGGACACGTTTATATCAGCGGGAACACTCGGAGGACAGATTGGCACAAAAGGACAAAAGTGAGTACTAGTCATCTAGGAGCGAAGGGGATGATTTCCGCAGCCCTGTTTTCGAATATTTTATGGCCCATTCTGATTTTACTTGATGAGCTGACAATAGAGGACAGTCATCTGTGAAGACAGATGTCAGTACAGAGCACCTTCCCCCTCCTCCTCCTCTTCTTCTTCTCTGCTTCCTCTTGCTCCTCCTCCTCCTTCTTCCCCTTCCTCCTTTTTCTTCCTTTTTCTCCTCCTCCTCTTTCTTTCTACCTCTCCTCATTTCCTTTTTTCTTCCTTTCTCCTCTTTTCTTCTCCTCCTCTCCCTCCTCCTTCCCTCTCTTTCCCTCTCCTCTCCTCTTCACTTTCTCTTCCTCCCCCACCAATGTCTGATTATAACCAAGCTTCAATGCCAAACTGCCCAATCTCACCCTGAGATTCCCTGAATCCTTTACTGTGCCAACGGCTGTTAGTTACAAGCCCTACAATTAATTCCATCCCAGGGGCTGAATGAGCAACTCAAGCTCTGAAACTTTAAGAAACTAAATAGTCAGATGAAGGGTCCATAGCATGTCATTCTTGTGACAGCAACCCACGGCGGGAAACGGCATCTATGGCCCAAAACTGCCTTATAGGAAAAAAGGGAAGGAGGGGAGGATGGAAGAAGGAGAGAGAAAAAGGAAGGAGAGGTTGAGGAATAAAAGAAGGAAGGAGACAGGAAAGAAAGAAAGGGGAGGAAGGAAGGAAGGAAGGAAGGAAGGAAGGAAGGAAGGAGGGAGGGAGGGCTGGAAGGGGGGGAGGGAGGGAGGGAGGAAAGAAGGGAGGAGAGAGGGAGGGAAAGGAAGAGAAGGAGGTTGAGGAATAAAAAGAAGGAGACAGGAAAGAAAGAAAGGGGAGGAAGGAAGGAAGGAAGGAAGGAAGGAAGGAAGGAAGGAAGGAAGGAAGGGAGGGAGGGAGGGAGGGAGGGAGGAGGGAGGGAGGAGGAAGGAAAGAAGGGAGGGAGAGGGAGGGAGGAAGGAAGGAAGGAAGGTTGAGGAATAAAAGAAGGAAGGAGACAGGAAAGAAAGAAAGGGGAGGAAGGAAGGAAGGAAGGAAGGAAGGAAGGGAGGGAGGGAGGGAGGGAGGGAGGGAGGGAGGGAGCGAGGGAGGGAGGGAGGGGAGGAGGGAGGGAGAGAGGGAGGGAGAGGAAGGAAAGAAGGGAGGGAGGGAGGGAGGAAGGAAGGAAAGAAGGGAGGGAGAGAGGGAGGAGGAAGAGGGAGGAGAGGGAGGGAGAGAGGAGGGCGGGAGGGAGGAGGAGGGAGGGAGGGAGGGAGGGAGGGAGGCGGGAGGAGGAAGGAAGGAAGGAAGGAAGAAGGAAGGAAGGAAGGAAGGAAGGAAGGAAGGAAGGAAGAGATATCTCAAACAATTTGACAAGAGTAAATGTTTCTGAATAGCCAGCAATCAAAACTTAATTCAAAATCAAAGGACAAGGTATTGAAGGCGTTTCCAGCCGTGCTCACCATACTGGTGCGCCTCTTCCTTGCGGACTTGGTTCTGAACATGCACGTGAGTGTTTCGCATCGAGAATGCCGCCAGCATGCAAAGCCAGGAAGCCATGCTGGAAGCGCAGTGTTCTTGCCGCACTCACGAAGTCCACTCTCAGGGACGCACGAGGCTGTTACAGAAAGCGAGGGTTTTGAAACACTGCCCCAGCATCTTCCCTTGCCACGTGAGACTCCAGCCAGTGTGTCTTCGGGTTGATCATCTCAGAGGGCTCGTTTTTAAATATCGCTGCTCGAGTCGCTACTTGAGTGTCCTAAAACATTGTTCAGTGGATTCTTGGCCTGGGAGGTCTGAGGACCCTGGAAAGGTTCCTAAACTGGATGTCTGCCAGTTAATGTCACATTTTACAGCAACTCTGGCAAACGCCAAGGTGTGCTCTGTTCTGCGGCATGAGCGCGCTGACAAAGCAAGGCCGATGAGGCGCTTGCTGGGTAAAGGCATCGCCGCACAATCCTGGCGACCCGAGTTCAGTCACCGGAACCCTTCCTGAGCATGCGCACTGAGGCGGTTGTGCTTATTATTATTATTATTAATTTGTCTTTTACATAAAGATTCGATCCCAGGTGAAATTTCATGCCGCAGGACCTCTGAAGCCGACTGAGAAGTGCTATCCTCTCGGAGAACGGCTTGTTCTAGAGCAAGAGCATTCACATGCTGCCAAGCCGGAGGCCAAAGGCATGTACCAATTCTGCCGGAGACACATGCAAGACAGAATAAAACTTTCACGAACTGTGTTGATCATTCCCTCTACTCCTCACTGTCTGTCCTTTAGTCTAATGATTCGTCTTGTCTCCCTTTAAGACCCCTACAGACACAGTTCTTGATTCTTCTCACAAGGGAGTTTGGGGCAGGGTCCGTAGTGTTCGTAGAAGCGTGGCTGCTTCTTGATCCAACCTGCTGTAAAATCAGCTCTGGTCGTCCGTGGCTACAGTAGCGGACAGAGATTTGATCTAAGACAAAGAACCAACTCTCTCCTCCCCCTTTCCCCAGCAGCAAGCTTGCATCTCAGAAATTCAACACGCTGGTCGACTATGAGAAACCCACGTGGTCGAAGAGTTACATAACCTTTAATTACCAGCTTCCTTGTAATTAAGAGAGGAGCTGTGGGAGAGAGCGCCCCCAGCCAGTGAGAGTGATGGATGTTGGCGCAGAGAAGCTCAGCCAGCGGCAGAGCTGGGCACTGTCTTCAGTTTGCCCTTTCAGTGAAAGTCGGGCACAAAATAAAGGTAGTCTAAGGTAGCTATAGGGAGCCTCATTCCAGAGACGTGGCAACCGCAGTAGGGAGATCAAGCTGGTCCTAAGTGGCGTTCCCTTCCAGCAACAGGAACGAAGACGTCTGTCCCCATCATCTTCTCCGTGAGTCCCCGAGTCCAGCATCTGCCACTCGGCCAGGGAACATGCGCGTGGAAGCCAGATCAGCCATAACTGACTTTGCGGGTGGAAGACCTCCTACCAAAGACAGAAACGATTTAGAGGTGCAAGATGTCTGCCTCTGAATGTGCTTCAGACATAAACGTGGTCCTTCCTGCTCTTTGTCCAAGTGGTGCAGGGCTCCTCAGGGACTTGCACAGGACACAGAGGTTTTCTCCCAGAAGATGGTGTGCTCCCGGGGGTACTGACCCAGTAGATTCACATCCAAAAGTTGAACCCCTGGGACAGTGGGCTGTTGTCTTACATGCTTGTGGTAGCCTCCTTCAGAATGTAGCCTCTCTGTCCCACACATATGGCGACATGCATTCTGCAGGCTGCAATAAGTTCACACATGTACACCTGCCCTAGACATGCTGACCTGTTGGGGAGTCATTTCTTTGTTCGAAAAGGACCCTTTACCACCAGGGGCAGAAAGAGAAGTTGTGACCAGAATATCATGCTCCACCAGCTCCCATCCCCCGAGACAGCCGTGTTCACCCAGACTTCCCACCCCCCTCAGGTCCAGACAGCCCCTATCGGCTCTCATCTGGCCTCCAAAGCCTGTGCATGCGGCGATCACACTCAGGGCGGGAAAGTCACCTGTCAAGGGAAATCAGTTACTTGGTAAATCACAGTCAACGAAACCGACGTGACTTGTGAATTTATGGTATTGAATCAGTTCTGATGCCACAGAAACACACACATGCCTGTCTGTCTCTGGTGTGAATCTTCACAGGGACATACATGTTCCTCCTTAGAGGAAAACTGTTGTGTGCATCATTCCTCATCTGCGCCCACCACCACACCCTCCCCCATCCCACAGGGGCTCCTTTGCTACCCAAACTGTTTCTCATTTGCCCCCTTTTCACCCCCCAGTTTCTCAAGTCTCCTCAAAAGTGGCTTAAAACACAGATTAAAATTCCCAAAGTACCCATTGCCTACAGGACCTGCCTTCTTGCAGGAGAACTGTGAAGGCACCTGGTCCCCAGGGAGAAGGTCCGAGTGGCTTCCTAGATATCCGGATTGACCGCAACAAGCCGAACAGTAGGTCAATGTAAAGGTCAAGGCCATGTCTCAAGCTTGCAAGGGCTCTCCTGCGCACCCCAGCCTCCGGCTGACTTTCAGGGTTGCCTGCACGCTGAGTTCTCCGGCCGTTTCTCTGCTGAGGATCCAGGCTTCCCCAGCTTCTCACTGGTCTGTGTTGTATTTCACACGCACTCACGCCCGTGACTTGAACTCCAGAGTTGAACTGTCATCGCCCATAAGAGTGTCCTAGGAGGCCAGGAGGGACTCAGTTCCAAGCCTCAAGGGAGAGTTTAGAGGGACTGTGCAGGAGGTCCTCCGAGGCATGGTGGTCCCCAGAAGGGAAGGAAATGAAAATGCGCAACTCAAGCTCTCTCTACCACTGCCCCAAACACAAGTCACGGAACCCGGTCAGTGAGCTGGACAGTGAGCTGGAAATACCTCTAGACTCTGTGAGGGGGAGTGGTTACTGTACCCCCCAAGAAGCCAAGGACGGCTGCCCCCAAGCAGTGTGCCCTTTCTTCTGCTGGGTTCTTTTGTAAAGAAGAGGATGCATGACTATAGACCTGTTGGCTTCCATGGTGCCACTCAAGGCCCCCCAGCCTGTGGGCAGGCTCCGGAACACAACGCTCTCTGTTCTGATGTAAATTTTGCAGCTTTTAAAAGAATATTTATTATCATCTTACATTTTCATGAAGGTTAAATAATTTTGATACAATGAAGGCTAAATAACTTTGACACATATTCTATGTGTTGATAACATTAAAAATGTAGTAGAGTTGCGTCCTATGTGTTCATATGGTTAAACTTTAAAAAGTTGCAAGAAACTATTTAATTTTTATATTTGTATATGAAAAATCTATCTATCTATTTCTATCTATCTAATTTCTTAGAGATATTTCAGACAGAGTTACTCATGAGTTTCTCAGGTAAAAGTTAAAAAGGTGCTTCAAAGTCTTGAGAGTTTTCATTCATCACTTCATGCTTTTGAGTACAAAAGCATATTAGTGTCTTTACTTAAAAAAATGTCCCTGATTCTTGATGGGGAGAGTGGGATGTCCCTTGGGGCTGGGTGATCCACAGTCACCTGTTTGCTGCCAACACCCAATATTGTTGAGCAGCACTTCCAGGCTAGCGGTTGCTGACGGCGCACATCTGGAAGTTTGACATCTGCGCACAGCATCTCTCAGCTTCTTTTCCTCTTCACCAGCATCAGGTTCTCTTGTCTTCCCCTCTGCTGCTGTTAGTTAAAGTCTTAGTCACCTCCTGCACCTGAACACAGGACTTCTCTGCAGTTCACCGATACACAATGTGGGCCAGTGAGAAGCTCAGCGCATGTGTCTGGACCCCAGCCGTGATTCTGCTCAGGGGAGCCCACAGCCTAGGTGCTAGGCTAGCTGAGTCGCAGTGCCAGTGCTCACAGGAGCCAACGAGCTTCATTTCAGTTCAAGAACTGGTATCACCTGTGTTGAAATGTCTCATACTTGGTTCTTTTCAATTCAAGATCTGATGGCATCTGCGTTGGAATTTCCCATATGTGTCAGATCCTAACTGGTTAATTTGAAGAGGGTCCCAGAATTGTCTGTGGAGTGTCTGGTCATCTCTTCAGAGGACTGCCATGTGCAGGGGTCCCAGGACCAAGCACAGCAGCCTAAAAACAAGGCTGAGCCCCACATAAAGAGGGTTCTGTGTGCAGGGTGAGACAGTATAACGGTTACTCTTAACTATTTCATGAGAGAGCACCCAAAGTCAAGCAACTTAAGGGAGAAGGGAGACTTACTCAACTTACAGTTTCAGAGGGGAGAAACAGACTTTCAGAGGGCAGGCGACATGACTGGTAGCTGAAGTTGGCAAGCTAAGTCACTCCCATCCACACGGCTGAAGGCTGGAGGATTCCTGGAGACTCTCTTCTTCCCAGTCTCCTGTTCTATGGTTCCTTTTATCTGGTCTGCTACTGGGAAGTTCCAATAAGATCTAGGGAGGTTCCAATCGGATCTAGAGCTGGTCTTTGTATTGTAAATGTATTGATCCAGATAATCTCTTCAGGTGGTCTCAACTGATCTTAGTTAATGCCAGGTGTGTCAAGTTGACACCCAGGATTAATGATCACATCATGGTTTGATTACAGAGAACAAGGTAGAAGAGTGACTAAGAGTGATTCCTTGTGCCAAATCTTGGACTACCACACATGCTCATACACATGCAGGCATGTGCGTTCATGCACGCACCCACACATATACACATAAAACTGGAAAAGAAAAAAATGCCAGACCGTGATGGAGTGGTGGTCCCAGGCCCTTGGTTCCTTCCACAACACAACCATCACGAAATAGAAAAGGTGCAAAACTCACCAACTACAACTGACTCTTAGCCACGATGGGTTCTGCTCAGCAGGACGACAAGAGATTCATTTTCCTTTGTTAGGAATTTATTTTTTATGTGATTCCAGTGACAACGTGACATTCACAAAGAAAAAAATGCTATTTTTTTTCAAAGAAGAATACTTATGATCAAGTGGATATTCATTGCAAAATAAGAATCTGGTTCAGAATGTACTGGAGGACCCTGTTTGTTAATGTCACAGAAGATGTCACAGGGCTGGAGGGCGTGGCCAGCAAGTGGTCCCCATGTGGAGGCCACCAGCTGAGCTGACGGAGCAGCTGTGGGACGTCGCCTCTGGAGAAGACATCAGAGAACACATCAGAGCAGCGCCCCTCAACTGCCAAGTATTTATACTGCACTACCTGTCAGGAATCACGTGGGCGGGGGAGGGGGGATGGCTCAGGGGATAAGATGCCCACCCCTGTTGCAGTGGCAAGTGCCGCAAGAGTGGCCAGCAGAACTGCTGGCAGTCTTAGCGCCACCGCAGAGCGGGACACGACAGGGGTGAGAACCACGGTGCCAACAAGCAACAGGCACCGGAGACACCATGTGGGGGAAAGATGATGTCCGCTCCATTGTGCAGGAACAAAAACTCATATATGGGGAGCTGGCCAATCTGGCCCCTGGCATGTCCGCAGGGGGGCCCATGTACCAATAGAAAGAAGGTCACATGCACGGAAGCTCTTCGGGGGTTACCAGACCACAAGTTCTGACTATGGGTGATTAAGGCGCCTGGGGTGGGGGTGCGCAGGTGCACTGGGTCAACGGGGGCATGGGCGGGTCAGGAAGTGTGCTTCTCTGGCACGTACCAGGCGGCTATGGCACCCCTTGGAATGCCTCGGCCACTGCTGCCATCCACTCCGTGCTTGCCTACACACCCCGAAAGTGTGAGGACCAGGGTTCGGATCCCCAGAAGCCATGTAAAAAGTGAGTCAGCCAGGTATGTGGCTGCCACACGCAGGAGGAAGAGGCAAGGGATCCCCAGGGGAAGCTGGCTAGCTAGGCTAAGCTCAGGGGGTCAACTGGAAGACTCTGTCTTAGTGATGAAGGTGAGGGATGATTGAGGAAGACACCTGACATCAGCTTCAGGCTCCCACATGCACACACACGTGCTCATGTGCATGCCCCCCTACATGTGAACAGGCATACACGAATGCGCCCATCCCACACCAATACAAAATGAAGCCATAGAGAGGATGTTTAAAGTATACAGAAGGATGTGCGTAGCTATGTGCTAATACCAGACTTCCTAGGAAAGTCTTGAGCATCACACCCTAGGTATCCATCAGGGATGGGCCTGTACCCCATCTTCACAGACACCCGGGAACCATGCGTTGCACCCTTCGCTGTTGTTTTGTCTTCATTTCATGTGGCGCATGAGGACTCAGTACTTGTGGCCTCTCGGTGTCTGTGCGTAGTTGCTAGAGATGTGCACAGGAGGGTGGAGGGCCCACAGAGCGACTCTGCAAAGAGCTGAAATTGCGGTGTAGTTTCAGTGAGAGTCCCCAGACATGGAGGCGTGGGAAGCCACTGAGGGAGAGGGTCCCGTGAGCGTTCAGCATCTCTGGCCTGGTCTCACTGGACTCTTCTCTAATGCTGCTAGTCGGGGAAGCCGAGACGTGTCTTTTGAAGTTGGTTTCAGGGGGCGGAGGGGGGGAGTGGAGTTCTGGTCCGGGGTCAAGGCTGGCTGAGTCTGGGGTGGCCTAGCTGCCATGACTTGGGCAGTCCTATTGCTATTTATCATAACTCCATTAATCCAAACTGGTGAAATTGTACTAGGGCCGAGCGAGAGGCTGATGTTTCTGATTCACAGTGGTGATCCCAGAAGTATTTATCTTTCAAGTTGGATCACTGATACCACGGCCCCAGGTCAATCAGGAACACTGCAGAGCAAATTAGCACTAATTTAAAAATATTTTGAGGACAAATAGCTGGGTTTTACAATATGACACTCAGTGTTAGATGTTCAGGGTCTTTTGCCAACATTGAAGAGTTCTAAGATGTACAGGTAACTGTTGCTAGTTTTGGGGGGGACAGAGAGGCTAGAGCATTTCCCCAAAGGCCAGCCCACGACGCCAGGCCCTTATTCTGAAGTGTTCATCCATTTCTTAGCTTTGAGTATTAAAATAGGAAAGAACCAGGATTCATGAAGGATCATTCCAAGATGCAGTTTTTGGGCTAATAAGATGTCTCAGCACATTAGAGGAACCTGCATGCAGATCTGGAGACCTAAGTTCGATCCCCAGACCCTACACAGTAGAAGTGAGAACTGACAGCTGACAGCGGTCCTGCGCCATCACAAGTGCACCGTGGCGCACCCCCACCCTATAAATAAATAAATAATAATAAATAAATAAATCATTTAAATAATTAAAAGATGTGATTCTCAAACATTCCAATCTTTCCTAGTAGACACCCTTGGGAGCTAATGGGTATGAGGGAAGGGTGGAAGGCTGTGGATCTGTCACGGCTCATTAAAAGGCATGCCAGGAATAAGCTTTTCATTTTTATTTTCTCATTTAAAACCTCCATCAGACACCTTGCCCACCGTGCTCCTATGACTGCATAATCATTCCATCATACCTCGCTCGCCTGCCTGGCCCTGGATCAGCTCACAACATCACACGATTCTCCTCGCCTCTGTCCATTCTATGGCCCACAAAACTCGAGCAAAGCCTCTGTGCCTGACCACATCACACAACTGCTGACCCGCTTTTCCTGGCATGTGAGTCTTACAAGCTGACCAGGAGGCCTAAAATGTAAGTGACAAATATTTACTTGCCTCTGGCAAATTTTTTTCAAACTGGATTATTGATTCTAGAAGTACTTTTGTTTTTAAACAGCAATCAGATAAGTGGTTTGAATGTGGCTGCGCTGCTCCAGAACTCATGCTTACATTCCGTCCTAACTGTAAGATATTATTGCAGTTGCTCTTTCTGCTGCTGTGAGACAATAATCAAACACGACTTAAGGGGAGAAGGGAGATGTATTTGGCTTACGGTTCCAAAGAAGAGACATAGTCCATTATAGCATAAGTGATATGGCAGGAAGCAGAAGCCGTAGGCAGCTCAGCACGCGTATATCATTACAGAGGCAGACAGAGCAACCCGCCAGAGCAGAGTGCGGGGAGGAGCAGGGCGGGACTACTCAGCCTCAAGGCCCACACCCTGTGCCCTGCCTTGCTCCAACAAGGCTCCACCTAAAGTTGCCACCAGGTTCCCACACATTAATATCAACTAAGGATTCAAACGCCTGAGCCTGTGGGGGCAGCTCACATTGGAGCCATGGCAGCTAGTAAAGATGAAACCAGGTGCAACTTCAAGGAGGCGACCAAGGCTCTGCCTTCATGGATCAATGATGCGATGGATGGGTAATCTCGAGTCGATCTGTTAGAAAGGTCAGCGTTCCTGGCGCCTCACACACTCCCCATCTCTGCCGTGGGTCACCGTGCATCGCCCCAGGACTCTGTCGGCAAGAAAGCCATCACCAGATAAAGTTCCTCAACCTTGGATCACAGCTGCCAGCCTGATAGCCTTCTTTGTAACTTACTAGAGTGTGGCGTTGTGTTACCAACCGGGAAATGGATGCTTCTGCAGGAGCTGGACCCTTGAACAGGTGCGCAGAGTCACGAGGAGGAAAGGCCATCAGTGTCGGAGACAAGCAAGCTCAGCTCCAGCAGGACAAGACGCTATGGGTGGGGCGGGCCACAAAGTGCACACAGGACTAGTGCTCCTCCTGCTGACAAGCATGGTGCTTCCATTGCCAAGACGCCCTCAGCGTGATGGCTGCCCATGGCAGAGAAGGTTCCTGAGCGCTGGACAAAGGACGCCCTGGGTGGCCACCAGGAGATCTGAACACGTCATTTCTGATTCTCTGTGGGCGCCGTCCCCGCCAATAAAGAACACCCGAGACAGCTGCCGTGTGCCACACAGGGGCGCACCCCACCCCCACCACACAAGACATGTGCACGCAATCCCCATGCACGTTTGCTCTACATGCTTTCTGGTGGCACTGAATGGTGCACGCCTAAATCCAATTCCTGTCTCCAGGAGCCCCAAGCGCTGGAAGCAGAGGAGGAAGGCGGGCAGCCACGCTGAGCTTCTTGGCTGGATCGGGCCTTTCTCTTTCACGTATCTCTCACTGTAAGACATTCGGGAAAGGCATCTTTCTGAAAACGGATGCTTGGTGTAGGAAGACAGATATCACCAGTCCATGTCACTAGGGAACCCTTGCTAACAAAGGGGAAAGTGCTTTGAGTTTTCCCCTATGCACCCACCAACCTTCAGATGTGTCCTACTTTCTGAGTACGGGGTACCCCTCTTTGTTCTTGGGCTCCTCACCTGTCTGTCACCGACAGCTCAATGGCCCGTCCGGCTCCTCTAACCGCAGTGAGCTCTGCTGTGCACCGCCGTGGCAGACAGTGTTGCTTTTGCCTGGGCGACTCCTGCCCGCATCCTTGTGGTTCGCTTGCAGACAGAATAGCTTCCCTGAAGCCTGAGGGATGCTCTTTACCTCTCCAGCTTCTATTATTTTAGTCTGTGAGGAAACTGACTATAGAATAATTAGCCAAATAAATAATAAAAGTATCAACGTGTAGACGCGGGAGCTGCACATAGACCAGGAGGCACATAAACCCCTGTGGGATGGGTAAGGACAGAGGGAAGCAGAATCAGGGGCCTGGGAAGGCTTGGGAGAGCATCTCTCACTGTGACTGGGATGACTTATCAGGTAGAACGGCTTCCTGGGTGAGAGCTACCCTAGGGTCATCTTAATCTCAGCTGAGTGTAGGGTCCCCAGGCGCTTCTTGATCTTTCCTAGCTGAGAGAGAGACACCAAGAGGAAAATCTGTGGAGTCCCACTAACTCAGGTGTTCCTTTCCTAACCAGACAGTGAGACAGAAAGTAGAAAAAGACACCTGACCCCCACTGCTCTGATTGACTATCAGGGCTACTAAAGAATGGACCCCGACATCTGAAACTCCCCTAGGAATCTCACTCTGGAAGCAGAGAGGGACTGAAGCCAGCCAGGGGAGAACTTTGCCTCTCAAAAGAGACTCACACGTCCTGCAGCGTGGCAGGACAGTGGGCGGAGCCACTCTGGAGCAGAGCTTGTTAAACTCCACCTCACTGCTTGGACTTTGAAGAGGAAGCAGCTGGGCTACAATAAGCCTCTTCCCACTGTGCGCAGAGCACCCAGGGATGGGCCAAGGCCATCCAAAGCAGTTATGCCTTGGGAAACCTCTCCCCTCTACCACCAGGGGACTCCCTCCCCAGAGGCTGAGGAGGAAAGGGGTTCCACCCCAAAGCAAGCATCTAAAAGCGTCAGTCAAATTAGCCAGTGAGTTCAGTTGAATCTAGCTTCCCCCAGTTGGTGCCATCAGCCACGGGCCAATTCATGATTGCAGGTTACAAGGAGTCTGACAGAGACAGAAGAGATGCAGCTGTGGATGCAGGCACCAGGCCTGTGGCGTTAGGCAAACAGGGGGTGTCTACCATTAGTGACGGGACAGTGGTCTCCACTGTGTGTTCGCACGTGCACTGGAGTGTTTTTAGTCCTGTTCCGTGGTGGTCACAGTGTGGTCCTGTCTGCAGCTGGGCTCAGAGAAGACTCTGTGTTCTCCAGTATGCCAGAGAGGGGTGGCCCTGCTCCATGCCAGGGCTGTGTGGGCCCGCCACAGATGCCCTCCCTTCTCTGTTGACTGTTACAAAACTGGCTTGGTACAGAGGACAAGCCCATCAATGCAGTCCACAGTTGGTCCCCTTCATTAAGGCAGAAAACGCAGTCCCTTGTGAGGAAGGAACATGAGAGTGGTAGGAACAATGTCCTTTGTCATCCGAGGCCTGCTCTGTGGTGCCGTTTGTCAGAATCGCACATCAAAACCATGCGCCTCACAGCCTTCCAGGTAGGCCAGAGGAAAAAGCTTACCCAGAACCCCCCAAGGCTAGAGGGATGGCTCAAAGAGTATAGTGCTTGCTGCGCATCCACGGGGACCAGTTTGATTCCCCGGAATCCACATAAACACCTGGATGGTGTAAACATCTGCAACCCCTGAGCACCTATGGGAAATGGGAGGCAGACGTATGAGAATCCCAAGCTTGACTCACACAGCAGCAATGGAGGGAGGGACTGGGTCCCAAATAAAATACAAAGCAAGGAGCATCATTGGAAGGTCATCTTCTGCCTCCATATGTGTGCTATCTCTCAATCTCTCTTTCTCTCTCTTTCAAGTATGGGATGAGGGAGATGTTTTCATGAGCAAAGTGTTTGCTCTGTGAGCACAAGGATCCAAACTGAATCCCCGCTAGCACCCACATGAAAAGTCGGGTTAGCGATTTTAACACCAGTATAGTGGAATTGAAGACAGGAATATCCTGGGGCTTGCTTGGTTCTGTGAGAGACCTTGTCTCACAAAATAAGGTGGCGCTCCTACCCTAGTTAGAAGGTCATTATCAAGAATACAAATGACAGCAAGTGCTGATGTAGGTGGGGAAAAAGGAGCAGAGCACACTACCACAAACACTTTGGAGATCGGTCTGGAGGTTCTTCAAGAAGCTAGGAATTTAAAAAAAACTAGAAATAGAAAAAAAAATAGGAAGAACATATGACCCTGCATGGCAGTTAGCCTCAGATATCAACTTGGCACTTGCGAACTGAACCTTTAGGTTCCCCTATGAGGAATGATCTTGTAAGGACAAGCCTGTAGGAGATGGTCTAATTTCAAAATTATTACAGGAAGATTCAGTGCGGGTGGGACCACTCTCCCCAGCAGGCGGATAAAACACAGAACTAGTTAGCAACTCTGTTCTGGCAAGCCAGAAGGTGCGTGCGGCTCCTTACTCCTCTGATCTTGCTGCGGATGTGGTACGGCCAGTTCCTTCAGCTTCTGCAGGCAGCTCTCCTGCCCTTGTGCTTGTAGAGTGGACTCCACACTGGATAAGGAAAGACCAAGTCCCTCCTCCTTGCAGCTCCTACTATCTGGTCCACCACTGGAAAGTACCACCACTATGGGCTGGATTCTCCACAGCAATCCATCAAGTACCTGCAGACTTGTTCAGAGCCATTCCAGTCATTAACCCTACACAGCTGCGTTCCAAACAGTCTGCAAGTGTCAAGTTGGCACCGAATGAAACCATAACAGGGAGTGAGGGGATTTATATGTCACTTTATGATTACAGCTGCTATGGAAGTAACCAGCTGCTGCTCTCTGACAGGATCCGAGGCCCCCTCCACGAGAGGAGCACTGCCCACCCAGTTAACTCAAACCATAACTGGGGCGGTCTTAGTCACGGAGCAAGAGGAAACCACTGTGCCTCTTGGCTTATGTGACACAGCTTCCAGCCATCTTCTAACCTCTGTTTACAGCCACAGCCAAGGCTCCTCTCAGCCTTAGTCAGAAAAGTTTCTCTGCAGTGACTGGAGGCGAATGCAGAGACCCACGGCTGCTCAAGATACTGGGAATGAGTGACGGCTGAGGGCTCAGTCCTCAGCATGGCGTTCACAGTGCCACCTAAGGCTCAGGGACTGTCACTGAAGAGGGGGCAGAAAGAACATGAGAGACAAAAAGGCAGGGGAAAGTGGTGAGAGATGATATCTTTTAAAAATAGTAAAGCCATGCAGTTATGAACTCCAACGGCCGTGGTAACTGAACAAGGACTGGCCCAGCTACCCGCCAGCTACGGATGGGGAAGGAGTCCATGAAGCTGTATAGTTACCAATGAACCTCTGGCAGCTAACAGACTCTGGGAGAGTTGGAGGGAGGCAGAGTATCCAGTTGTGTACACACCGTGTACCCAATAGACTCCAAGCCCGTGGTTACACAGATATTCCTGGTTAAATCCAGAGAGGCGCAAGATAAAATAAAAAGACATGAATGTGGGAACCAGATTTGTAGAGAAGAAGTGGGGTTGGAGGGGTTGGAGAGAGATGGGAGGAGGATGAGGAAAGAAATCAAAAAGTGTTATTCACAGATATGGAGTTGTCAATAAAAGGAGAAAATAATTATACGTGACAAAGGAGAAATACACCCAATTTCAACATCTGGCCTCCATTTGTACATACATAGGCAAGCACGCGCACACTCGCACTTCAAATGCCAGCCTATAATGCCAACACTTAGGAGCCTGAGGCAGGGAGGTAGCCAGGAGTTCAAGGCCAGTCTGGGCTGCAGAGGGAGACCCTGAAACAGGGGCAGATGTGGAGTGGGGAACCCAAGCGCAAGCATCCAAAGTACACAGCAAAGTGTTCCCCAAGTCCATGAATGTCAGGATAGACCAAACTTTTTGTACTAATTTTAGTTCAGTCATCCAAGTGGTTGAATCCGCTAGAATTTATAATATTATGTGTCTAAGTGTGTTGTTGCATGGAGAACTAAAAGTCAGATGTCTAACTTAAAAGAGTTCTAAACAAATACAAGAAGTGAAAATTTTTAATTTTTAAATTTACATTTTCCTCTTCTTTCTTTCTTTCTTTCTTTCTTTCTTTCTTTCTTTCTTTCTTTCTTTCTTTCTTTCTTTCTTTTCTTTCTTCTTTTCTTTTTTGCTTCTTTCCTTCCTTTTTTTGTTTCCATTCTTTCTTTGTATTTTTTTTTTCTAAACAGAGCTCCATGTAGCCCAGGGTGGCTTTGAATTCACTGTGTAACCAAGGCTGTCCTTCGAACCTCTGACCCTTCTTCCTCCACCTCCCAATTGCTGAAATTATTGACATGCATGTGCCACAAAGCCTGAGTTATAGGTGCTTAATATAATAATAAGATCATCAAGTAATATAATTATCAGTAATAAATAAATAAGCCTTAATAATTAAACTAAACATTTAAATAGTTTCTATAGATCCCTGGAAAGGCATTAAAACACCAGTAATCAAACATGAACAGATTATATGCAAATAGCTAGTAAAAACTCGATAGGTGCCTCCCTTTGTAACCAGGGAAAAAAATAATAATGTGCAGTCGCAAGTCATCATTACGCATAGTGGTCACTCATGCGTCAAGTGCTAAACCATCACCATTTTAGCATTTGTTACACTGAACAAGCTCTGTGAATACTGATTGGGCTGTGAAGAAAACCATTTGCCATCAGACGTTTCCGTGGATTCCAAGTATACAACCTTCCTTCTAGAGACGGGACCTGTGCGCACCTCGAAATGCACAATCAAAAGCTGCAGTCACAGGGAGCGCAAAAGAGAGAGCAGCTTTCTGCCAGAGACAATGTCAGGAAGCACATTTGTCCTCCGAATACGTGCGCCCCACCCAAACCTACGTCAGGTCTTCAGACTTCAAATTAGGAGGACTTCAAAAGCACAGCTATTACTTTTTCCCTTGATATTAGCTACGATGTCTGTCAGGTTGAAGAACAAGCTGGCTTTGTTTCTGGGGATTATTTCCCCAGCGTTTGATGGAAATTTCTGAGGTTCCCTGTCTTAAGCAACTGACTTATCCCCACAGATTGCCGGCGTATTCAGGACGTCTTGTAAACAATTGAGGGTGACTCACGGCGATTGGAGGCTGGCATTTTTCATTTGCTCACTTGTGTAAATCCTTCTTATTTGGAGGCAAGATAATTTGTTCTTCATTATTCTGACATCGAGTGGGTGTCTGTCATGAATGAAAATGTTGGTGTGACTTCATGACAGAATAATCCTTTATTAATTATTCATGCAGCACAGCAGCTGTGGTGAGAAGCGCCTTGCACACGTGCCAACGGCGTGACATGCAGAGGGCGTCTTGCACGAGTGTGGAGGGCATGACACACGCAGAGGGCTGCCTCCCCAACACTGTTGTGGCCTTGATCTCATTTATGTGGAATGGATGAAACCCAATGATTGTGATAAAAGTTCCACATGTCCATGCATTAGAGAAGTGTGACATAGCACAGATGTTAGGTTGGATGGAGCAACTGACTGAAAACTTCAGTCAGCTCGTGGAGTCAAAGACAGAGATCTGTGGTCCTCAGGCCACAGTGACCTGGGGGAGGCCCTTGATCGCTGACAGACACTGTCGCTCCCTCCTTACTTAACCCAGTGGACAAATGCTGAATGAACTCACGAAAACTGTGATGCTGAGCTACATAGAGGACTCGAAGGTGAGAGACACTGAGATCTTTCACCGAAGCTTAGCCTTGGTGTGTCCAACCCCAGCTGCCATGGTCTAGAAAGGTCACAGACCTGTCCCCGTCATGAGACTGTGTCTGCAGTTGAATCTGTCAGGGAAGGTGGGTATGAGGTCCTCCGGGGTGGGAGTAAGATGGGGAGAGCTGGTTCAGTAGCTTGGCTTACTTCAACATACTTCAGCAGTCTTGTTACCTGGTGTCATAGTTAGGCACAGGTGTCAACTTGACTGTTGAGGGTTTGAGCTCTGGGCACATTTGTGGAGAATTAGTGGTTGGATTAATCCCAGAGCAAACTTGCAGGAGATTATAGAGCTAATGGAGAAGGACTAGCCTATGGTGGGTGGGACTAGGCTCTGAAGGGAGGAATAAAATACTGAGATCCGGTTGAGGAAGTTGGCATCCTTGTGTATACTTGGCCAGACATGCTGGTCTGGCAAGTAAGGATCGTCCCTCTCTCCACCATCATGTAGAGATGGTGTGGCCAGTTCCCTTGGCCTAGTGTTAGTGCGTACTCTCCCGTCAAGCTGGACTACAGACTGTAACCGGACTATTAGTAAGCAAATAAATCCCTTGTTCCCTTAAGCCATTTGATGGTCATTTATCGGCAACCACGCAGGCAAACTGCAGCACCTGGTGAGTGAGGTTTGCCCCTCTCTCAGCAATCCCTGTAGGTATGGCGGGGCCAGTTCCCTTCGCTTCTGGTGTTGGCATGAACTCCCTGGCAACCAGGAGCAGGATAGGGGCTTCCAGGGCTGGTGGGTTGCAGGATGGGGGCGGGGGGATGTGCCTGAGTGACCCCAGCTCTCAGTCTTGGGTCTACACATGCACAGCTGGCATGGGAGGAGCCTGACGGAGGAGGCGTCTCTGTCTCTTGAGTCTCCAGTGCTAGCCTGGCCTCCCCGCACCGCTCCCCCTCCAGCAGTCTGGGAGAAGGAAGCATTCTTCCAGTCACCCTCTCACCCAGCGGCATCTGCCATCCTTCCTCCCTCTGCCTCCTCCTCTTCCTCTTGTATTCCCTAAGGTCATTCAGCCACCCCTCTCTCTTACAGGACACAGTCCCCTGGGCAATGTATCTCCACTCCTGTCTTTAATTAACTCATATCTACTGACAGTAATTAAATATCGCTCTGGCCCAGAACTCTAACCTGAGCTCCAATCACGAGGTGTTCTCCCGGGTCAGGTCCTGGCCGCACGCCTCCTTGTTCCTCCCCAAGTCTGATGCTCACCTTCCCAAGCTCCTGGGAGGAGTCTGAGTGAAGTCCTAGTCTCTCCTGGCATTCACTGCTGGTCTAGACTTTTCTGCAGCTCCCTCATCCTCTCTGTCCCCTTCTGCCACCTCACCTGACAGCTCCTCCTCCTAGCACAGTGCCAAAAGAGCCACATTTTAAAAACTCAGGTCAAGCATTCTGCCGGATGCAATCAGATATTTTAACAAGCCCCAGAAACTAGCCCAGGCTCCATGGTCTACATGTCCACTGTTGTGACTGTGAAGGCTGAGCTTTGTGCACATCTTCAAGGAATTATTAGTGTAGACAAGTCCTTAGCAAGCCTGCAGGAGATTATCTAATGGATGTGGGAAGACCCAGGCCCTGGTTGGGGGAGGGCGTTCCCTAGGCAGGTTGTCATAGTTAGGCACAGGTGTCAACTTGACTGTTGAGGATTTCATTTCTGGGCACACTTGTAGAGAATTAATGGTTGAGTTAAGCACAGAGCAAACCTGCAAGAGATTGTCTAGCTGATGGGGAAGGCCCAGCCCATGGTGGGTGGAACTAGGCCCTGGAAGAAATCACGGAGAGCTGGTTGGGAGAGTTGGCATCCTTGTGTTCACTTGTCCAGACATGCTGGTCTGGCAAGTAAGGATTGTTCTTCTCTCAGCCATTATGTAGAGATGGTGTGACCAGTACCCTCGGCCTTAGTATTGGAATGAGCTCTTCTGTCAAGCTGGACTGAGAACTGTAACCAGGAATCATAAGAGACAATAAATCCCTCATTCCCTTAAGCCGTTTGATGGCCATTTATCAGCAACCATGCAGGCCGACTGAGACACAGGTGAATAAGATGGGGGAAGCGGGTCCAGTAGTTTGGCATGCTTCAACGCACTTCAGCAGTCGTGCTGTCTAGAGAGTGCAGTGGTTCCCTTCGCTTCTGGTGTTGGCATGAGCTCTCCTGCCCAGCTGAACTGAGAACTGTAACATGAATCATAAGAAAGAACAAAACCCCCTGTTTCCCTAGGCTGTCTTGTGAATTTATCAGCAACACGTAGGCACACTGCAACTACTGCCCTCTTCATTTTGGCTTTTGCCTTCTTTCTGGGGGAAGCGCACCCCCCCACACACATACACAACCTGTAACTAGAAGCAGCAGGGGACACCTGCTCTCTCCAGAGGACACCAAACCTACCCACCACTCACAGGCTGGCCTTTTGTTGGCTACTTATTTCTTCCCAGGTGGATTCTAACATTCACTTTTTGAGGGAGAGGGGTGACTGCAAGGAGCCCTAGAAGTAGGAGACTTCTCATTTCCTCCTCCTGGCAGCCGCCAGGATTTACAGTGTAGCTGCACTGTTGTTTTTCTCTCCAACACTGATTAAAAAAAAAAAAAAAAAAGAAGGGTCACTGACCTTCTTTCTGGAAAATAAAAATTGCAAGGACCCTTACCAAGGAAGATGTGAAGCTACAGTTGCTGGGGGGAGCCTCTTTGGAGGATACCAGGCACCTGTGAGAGAGCTGCAGGGACTAAGCGTTTGTGAGGCAGCACCGTGCACGGTGGGCTTTGGGTGATGAGCTTCAAGCTCTTTTAAGTGACCCCCTTCCCCACGCTCCTCCTGTTCTCCTGTAGCACTGTGAGGCTCTCTGTTCGCCTCCCTTCCTTCCCGGCCCCCCTTGCAGAGGTAGCCTGGGCAGACTCGGAGAGCAGACCTTTCTGGAACACACTCCCATCTGCCACTAGCAGGCCCCCTGGATTGTTTTCCCTCAGAGGCCCTGACCTCCGTGCTCACGCTAGGCATAGCGCCTGGATCCTGGGATGCTTGTAGTAAAGCGCTCACTCTGCTTCTCTATGAATCTCCCTCTAAGTGTCTTCAGCCAGGGGCCACTGTGCCGTCCGGGTCTCAGCACACAGCAGGGAGGTGGTGGAGGAATTGAGGACTGAGGGAGGGGTGTGTGGGTGGGGGAGAAAAGAAGGGGAGATGGAACTCTGCGATGCTATGGTGGGGGAGGAGGGGAATGGTGCTTTGGGTACTTTTGTTTTTAGCTGATCTTTTGAGCATCCTCAGAAACAAACGCCTGTCAGTGTGCAACTATTTTTACATGACGAGCAGGAAGTGTGATGCCAACGGAGCCTGTTTCCAAGGCTCCCAAGCCACCCTGAGCAGAACTCGGTGCACACCTTCGGCTAAGAGAGAAAAAGAGAGCACGAGAAGAGAAACTGCAGGTGCAGACTTAGAAGATTCCAGACCAAACGGCACAGCACCAGGCTCTGCTCTTCTTGTGCTGTTAGGTGACGGCGACAAACCGTCAGGTCCTCCAGCGAGTACGCAGCACGCGTCAGCAGCCCTTGTCTGCGGGATGGAGCCAGGCGACGCGGCTGGCCTTGCCCATCGGGTCCCTGCCCTTCCAGGGGTGCCCAGCACTTGACAGGCCTCTGGGCACGTGGCCCTCTGAAGCGCTTCCGTGAAGCCTCACACCTCCATGTGTGGTCCACACCCGCCCACTGTGGTCCTTGGGACCCACCCCCTTGCATGGAGTCGGAACCCAACTTCTGTGTTGACCTGCAGAAGAGCTGCGCAGGATTGCGCCTGTCCACATGTCACGGAAGCAGAGAGAGGGCACAAGCCACAGCCCTTCCCTGAGGGACTGTGGATGGTCGATGCTGGTTGTGGAAAGGGGACGTCTTGTCTCAGTGGCAAACACATGGACACATATGTCGCCCACGCGCCATTAAGTACCCAGTACAGGCTAATACAGGTAACCATTATTAAGCTTAGCAGGACACACACACACACACACACACACACACACACACACACACACAGGAAAGGGAGGGACTGGTTGGGAAAATTTAGGTGGGAGAATAAGGGGGGCAGGATTGGGTAATGTGAGGTGAAAATGAGTTGAATTTATTGAATACATATGTGAAACTGAAAGAATTTGGAAAAAATGTGAAAATAAAAGTTAGAAAGGGAAGATGGTGTTGTTATTGTGAGTCCATGAGTCCTGGTGCGGGTGTGGTGGGAACCAACTCTGTGACGGAGCATCTGCATTAGCCAAACCCTCCCGTGCCCAGGCGTCTCCCAGCATGTGACGGGGACAGGAACCCTCTCTACCTCATGACCTGCAATGTCTTCCTTCACACTCTCCATGCCAGGGCCACCTGACCTGAGGGGAGGAGGGGCTCCTGAGCCTGCCAGGCAACCAGATGCCCCCCTGAACACAAACTCACCATAGTCGTTTCTCTGCCTGGATGGCAGGGGCCCTTCAAAGAAAGTGTCATGACACTCTGTGGTCCGCTCAGCCTCAGAATGCCACTGTCAGACCCTCCCCCTTCCACACACTCAACCACCACAGCTGTGGCATGGGCCATGTTCCCACTAAACCTAGTGGTAGTCAGAAGGCTGGGGATCCAGAGGACTCTGTCAGTGGCAGGCGAGGCTGGAAATGACAGGGCGAGGAGTGGGAGGACCTGGGCGAGTTTGCCGCACGAGTGCTGGAAACGTCTGCAGAGAAGGCAGAAATGGTGCATTCCGTGCTGGGACAGATGTCACTGCACACGCGCAGGCTGCCTGCAGGGGGGACTTAGCATCTATTTCACTGACCAATCATCTAACAAGTCTCATGTACCAGCATTCTGAAACCCTCTGTCTCTCACTCTTTGCCCAGGGTTTTACACATGCTCAACAAGCGCTTGACCATTGAGTCACACTCCCACTCTGGAAGTCTCTTGTGCATGCACTTAGCCTCTGACCAGTGTCATGTACTTAGAACGGCCTCTGACTACCAGTGTCTTCTGCCATAGGCGCCCCTCCTCTGGATCAGGTGGAAAGGACCTGGAAGCAATCACCAACCCCTAGCATGCTCACCCCACCCCCAGCCTCTCACACTGGTCCATGAGCATGCACCTCCTGTGGAATGACATTCTTTTATTTCTCTCAAGACAAAGGTGATAATAACAAATCGTGACTCAATTGTTCTCCAGCCATTCTTACTGAGAACTGGAAACATCTTTCTTATAAAGAAAAAAATGTCGTGTTATTTTGACACACAGAACACATGACAGTTACTGGATCCCAGCAGGAAATCCAATGGCTGCTTAAGAAGGGAGAAGCAACTGCCTTGCCAGACTGAAGAGGAAGTTACCGGAACAGTTATGCCTGTGTGTCATTAGGAGCAGTCATGTCAGTCCAAAGACAGGTTATGAAATGTGGCATACGTGGGCCCAGGGTTTGGTCCCAGCACCTCTCTCCAGCTCGAGTCAGAGGTACGCCGTGGCTGACAGGGCAGAGCTGGGAAACAGAGGAACGGTGTCTGGAGCACCTTGTTTTCACAAAGAAAGGAAGTGCTGAAGAGAGAAACCATAAAACAAAAATCAGTCATTGATGTCAGAGCTGCAGGAGGGACCGAAGGAGCAGGACAGAGCAGGGGGCAGGAGGACGCGGGCATCATGGGCTCTTCATACACTGCCACTGAATTTTATGGAAGTTTTTTTTTTTTTTTCCATAAGACAGGATCTCATTATGTAACCCAACTAGTTATCAACTCATGTTCTTTCTGCCTCAGTCTCCTCAAGTGCTGGGACAACAGGCATGTTTCATTCTTCCCAGTCTGGAGAAGATTCTGACCCATATACATCAGAAATAGAGTATCAGATGTTCAAGACAGAAGTCAATAGCTATAAAAATTGAAAGGTATAGGACTGCATGAGCTAGAGACACGGTTCAGTCAGTAAAGGGCTTGCCACGCAAGCACGAGGACCTGAGTTCAATCCCTAGAACCTGTCTCAGCACTGGGGAGGCAGAGGCAGATAGATAGATCCCTGTGACTTGCTAGCCTTACCATCCAATCTACCTGGAAAGTGCTGGGCCAATGAGAGACCTGCCTCAAAAGCAAAAGGTGGGTAGCTACACCAGAGGCTGACCTCTGACCCCCACATGCAGGTACCTTTGCACACACACAAACACACCCAGATCAGCAGGCTATACATATTATTGCAAATATGGAATAGACATCATTTTCTTCTTAAATAGTTATTCTTTGACAATTTTAAACATGACTATGAAGAATTTGCATCATTTCACCCCTTGTTACCCAATCCCATTCCCCTCCATATCCCACTGCAAACCTTCTTCCCAACAAGCCTCCCTCAACTTTCATGCCTTTTGAATGTGTGGCCCACAGAGTTTCACCTGAGAGGCCTGGGCAGCCACATGCTTCAGCACTTGCTATCCATGATCTTATAGTAGTGGACGCACCGTTGAGGAACAAAGCTCTCCTCACCTCACTTCAGCCTTAACCCACAACAGTCTGGGGGGTGGTGGTGTTGGCACCGTTTTCGAGAAAAAGTGGACAATGCATCACATTGCAAGACATTTCCAATTCATTTCAAAGAATCGATAAAATATAGATCACGCTAGCTAGCATAATACAATTAAATGGAAATCCACCATGAAGGATCACATGGTAGGCGCGCCTTTCTCTTCTCCGATGTGGAGACACTTAAATTATGTTTATTAATAACTCACAGATTGGGGAATATTCATAATGAAAATTACAGAGTCTCTAAAACTGAACAGCATGAAAAAAGTTGTGTACTTCAAATTTTGAAAATATAGTTAAATTAGTACTTGGGAGTTTCAAATTATAACCTTTGTGCATTTATTACAACAGAATTTTTAAACAAAGGAATTCATACTTTTCAAATCAGAAACAAGGAACTGCTTAAATACAAAAAAAGAATATACAGAAAATAATAAACAGGAAAGTAGACTTTAGTAACAGTAAAGAGAAAGAGACTCTCATGGGCCAATAGCACCGAAAGACCATTAAATCGAGACAGCAGGGGGTGCACACCAGGAGGAATCCAAAGAAACCTTTAAGACGTGCGGTTTTTATTTAACAACTATAAATGACAGCTACAAGCAGCTCCACGCCAACGAATTTGAAGGTAGAACAATGCAAACATTTCTGTAAGTACACGGTTAAATGTTAGGCTGTACTTTACAGCATCCTAAAAATAATTTGAATTCGAATTTTAAATCAAAGTAAAACTCAGAGAAAAAAATGTGATCAAAAACAGAGAGGCTCATGGCTCCTGGGTCCTGCCTCGCTGTGGAGCAGATGGCTGGGAGCCGCTCCTGTCCTCGGCCAGGAAGAGAATTCATGTCCAGTGTGACACCTGCCTCTCCTGGTCTTACTTGGTGAGGGACAGATGCAAGGCCATCAGCTGCATGTGGTGCGACAGAAGAGGGCTAGGCTGCCAGGGTGCTGGACAGGAGCTGAGCATCACTGGGTGACCCTTATCCCCCCCCCCTCCACTTCCAGAAGGGGAGCCCCACCCCTATCCAGGGGAGGGCAAGCCTGGCCTCTCTCCTGAGAAAGGCAAGCTGCCCACCAGGCCCTCAGTGCACTTGAGGCGGCTGGTGCTGCCAGGTAATTCTGCTGGCTTCTCCTTAGCTCTACAAGGGCTGAAGGGGCTGCAGCAGAGTTCAGGGACTTCAAAGAGGCTGGAGAGAGGGATGGAAGCTGGGAGACTGTTGCAAAAGCATGGGGTCTCTCTCTCTCTCTCTCTCTCTCTCTCTCTCTCTCTCTCTTTTCTCTCTATCTCTCTCTCTCTGTGTAACAGAGGGTACTGTGTGTGTGCCTGTGGAGACCCAAGGGTACATTAGGAGTCATCCTAGGTTGCCCTACCTTCTCTTGGATTTGCTCCGGGGTTCCCCAGGCTCCACCTTCCAGGGCTGGAAGTGCAGGCTACTACCATTTCTGCCCGACATTTTTACATGGTACCTGGGATCCAAACTCTGGTCCTTCTGCTTTTGAGGCAGAGGCTTAACCCTTGAGCCATCCCTCCAGCCTCCCATTAAGGTTTTAACGCTGTCATGTGCTTATATGGTCCAGATCTACTTTTGACAAGAATGCTTTTTACTGTTAGGAGTAACAGCATTCATCAGCTCAAGACAGAGCTAGACAGAGGATGATATTCATGCACAACGAGTACAGGGTGGTCCATTCTTTGCTTCTGTGTGCAGAAGAGGGTTAGAAAGTGCTTGTAGAGTGGAGTCTGGAGGGGAAAGACCCAACTTGAAAAGCTGCTTTCTCTCATCACCAAATAAACGGGGATTTTTTTTCAAGCAAAGCCTTCTGGGTGTGATCCGAGGCAACGTGGCTCTTGCTTAGGTCCTCTGCAGATGGATAGCATGGGGCGGGCACGGCTCCAGAAATGAGCTATGCACATCAAGAACAGAGAAGATACTCAGCTCGCACCAGGAGGGAAAAAGTCAGGCTCACAATGGGAAGAAATCGAATCAGCGAAGCCAGCCGTGACCCTGAGCAGTTTGATTGAATAACAGAGAAAATGAAGAAAAAGCCAGAAAAGATGTGGTTCATAAATAAGAGAAGCCAAGACTCACAGAAGAGACCGCTCCTGACATAACACTCCCCCCATACCTGTGGAGCTCAGGAACAAAACCTCCCCCACCACAAGTGGCCTCTCCTAGTGGAGGAGGTGCCCACAACCC
Organism: Typhlomys cinereus; assembly: GCA_023101885.1. NCBI lineage: Eukaryota > Metazoa > Chordata > Mammalia > Rodentia > Platacanthomyidae > Typhlomys > Typhlomys cinereus. Next base: position 19,629,834 of record JALPQD010000001.1, read on the forward strand.
CGAGGCCTCGATACTGACCAAGCTGGACCTTTTAAAATACTTTCAGGCAGCAATCAAAGAATGTTGTTGAGTTTACCCTCAAAGAAACATAGGCCTAATGTATCTTCTCCATCACATGAACTCCAGCAGGGAAGAAGAGGAGCAGAGGCTAAAAAGAGGCTCAGAGCATGTGAGTTAGGAATGGCTGTCAACTCGACAGTTGAGGGTTTGAGCTCTGGGCACATTTGTGGAGAATTAGTTTTTGTGTGGAGCCCAGAGCAAACCTGCAGGAGATTGTCTAGCTGACAGGGAAACCCCAGCCCTTGGTAGATGGGACTAGGCCCTGGAATAAAATACAGAGAGCTGGTTGAGGAAGTCAGCATCCTTGTGTACACTTGGCCAGACATGCTGGTCTGGTTAATAAGGATTGTCCCTCTCTCAGCCTTTATGTGTCTAGTTCCTTCAGCCCTGGTGTTGGTATGAACCGGACAATGGTAAGAAAGTAAACCCTTTGTTCCCTTAAGCCATTTGATGGTGATTTATCAGCAACCTTTCAGGCAAACTGCCGCAGTGGCGAATCACAGGCCACCTGTGTATGCAGGCGAGCACCTCATATCTCAGCCATTCTGGTAGAGAAAGTCATGCTTCTCACATAGGAATACCTCCTGATATTTGGCTTCTGTGAGCGATTCCAAAAGGAGCTCAGAAACTTGGCCAAGGACGAGGCTGTGGGCTGCCCTTCCAGCGGCCTGACTCACATCTGGGCCAACGCTGGGATCCGATGGCCCCAGCCTGTGTGATACTAGGGTTGTTAGGACCACAGCCTGGACCCTGCAGCCTTCACAAACCGAGATTAGCCGTCCGTTATCAACAGGAAAATTAAAGAGACAAATTAATAATGAAAAGCAAAAAAGGGAGATTTATTCAGTGTGGTCATAGGTCCAATGGCCTCCTTCCTCCAAGTCCACGTGGGGACCTACCATGGACTTAGATTTAAATCCAGGGCAAGAGGAATATATAACCAAGCGGTCCTGGTCAAGCCGGGGTCCCACACATCACTGACCCATCTTTGTCTGGACTCCCACATATCAGGAGACACTCTTCCCCTCTGGTTCCCAGACTTTTCCTTCTCCCAGCTTGAGAGTCCCAGGGGAATTCTAATTCTTCGAGTCCCAGTACCCCAATTGGAGGGCACAGCTGTATCTTTGGCGTATCTTCCTGCCAACAGACAACACGATGTGGGAGCCCATGTCACTAGATCCAGAATCATCCGGCTCCCTCTGGCACCACAGGGTGAGTGCACTGATGCATCAAAGTGAACCAGATATTGTGGGGTGGTGATTTTGGGGTGTGTGAGATTTTACTTAGCAATACCACACAGGCCTGGAAGAAATACCACCTTCAAAAAGGTTAGCGAAATATGTTGTGTGGAACTGTACATCTCCAGTGTACCCCAAACTTTACATGGAGCTCATAAGGCACGGTGTTCAGTCCCAGCTCCACCATGGGTTCCCGTACCTTTGAGTGTAGGGATGGGGACTGTCACACATTCTTGGGAACATACACTGGACATTGACTTCTTGGCTTCATCTCCTGGAGGGTCCTGTCTTCTGCCACCCCTCCCAGCAAAGCATTGACTAGCTTGTGGCTGAAGGAGTTATGTGATGTGGCACCTTAATGGTCAGCCATGAAATTAGGGTACCTTGCATCTCTCCACCAATATGGGGTGTGCCTACATGCACCCATTTGTCTGGCCACACCTGTTCATATCCTCGGGGTTTTCAAGACCCCTCTTGATCATAGCGTTGCCAACCTCTTTCTCCCAGGTTACAGTTGACATCCTTTCCAACTGCTGTCTTGCGCTGATATTTTTCTCATTTGAATGTTTCACTTGAAGGGTTTATTTCAGAGGTTGGAAAAGCAATTCAGCATTTGCTATAATTAAGCAATGGCCCATTGATTTATCTACCACAGTAAATATGCCTTCCACGCTCACTCACCGCGCTAGCTCCTGATGAGTTTATACTTAAATAGACATGTATTGATATCTTGACAGCAGCACTTCCAGAAGGCCCAGGGGCTCGACTTCCAGCTACTTCATCCACCATTAAGCTGGTCTGGGTGGTGTACTATCTGCTGTTATGAAATGAGGATTAACGTTAGAGGAGAGAACCAAGTTCCTTTGCTCTATCCTGTCAGCGAAACTTCTAGCAGAATCAGGCCTGTTCTGACAGTGTTCTGACCCAGAAGGAAACAACTGCTGTTCCCAACAGAACAGTTCGCATGGCCACGTCTTAACAAACCGGGCTGAGAAAAACAGGCCTCTGGCTCCTTCTCCCGTCTCTATTAAGGAAGACAGATGTGGAGATTTGGGCAGGAAGTTGTTTCTTCTGTTTGTTGGGTTCCCTTAATAGACAACCCCCTCCATACACACTGGTGGTTGGGACCCACGCAGAGAAGAGGATGTAGAAGAGAACCTAGTGGAACATAGGTTCCACTTGGCTGCTCTGAACACTAATGGCCAACAGCTGGTAGGATTCCTTCCTTTAGGGGTGGAGGAGGCTTATACCTGCCACCTGCAGAGCCTAGGGGCAGCCCAGTAATTCAAGCTGAGCTCAGGGTGGGATGTGGCCGGCAGAAGCAGCACATGCATCTTGCATCCAGAGATGATTCCGAATGGCTTGCTACATCCAAGAGCCCAAGATCCTCTCTCACCGTCTGTGTGTGCTGGATCTGTTTGCCCACTCACACACTTCTCTGTTGCGTTCATATTGGGCTGCTTCCTGTCCCAGTTGACCACATCTGTCCCACTCACTGAGGAAACGGCACATGAGGTTGTTGCAATTTGGGACCTGAATGAGGGTCTGAAGGAAGGCACTCTCACCTCTCACCTCTGATGCTAGTGATAGGCTTAGGGATGGACACGTGGCCCAGAATAAGCTCATGGGAGACCCTTTGAGTGCCTGGACTAAGAATGTCATTTCCAGTAAGCAGCCTGAGGTTTGAGCAGCCAACTCTCAGTGTTTAAAAACTTCCTAATGATGGTAATCTTTGCTTCTCTCTCTCTCTCTCTCTCTCCCCCCTTTTCTCTCGGTCATGGTTGGCCTGTTGATGTCATTGACTGTCCCAAAGAATATTTCAGATTTATGAATGCTCTCATTTCATTCACTGTTGATATTAATAGCATCTGTTTGCTCTGCATTTCCTCGGCTTCCCATTCTCCTGTTCTTTCAGGTAGACCCCGTAAAGATTGCCAGAGAATTTTATGCTTTTCTAATATGAGCATTACAGGCTCTGGAACTCCCCTCTACAACAGCTTCCCTTTCCACACATTTCAGTTTCCTGTAATTTTTCTCTAGAGTCCCTGAATTATTCGGAAGTAATCTAGTTGAGTTCTCAGGCTCTGGCCCTCGTCTGGCTACATTCCTATTGATCTCTAGTTTCATTATTTAGGATCCGTGTTGGACTACGGCAGAGCCCAACTGGTCCCAGGCTGCAAACTGTTTGGATCAGGATGCACTAAACTGTCCCAAGAGGGAAGTGACAGGATTCCCATCCCCTATACTCAGAGAAGAGCTTGTGCTTGATGGCATTGCCTCTAAGGGTCAGTTGACACTTGCAAAAGCATGTGTTTGCCTGATCCATAATGCTAGTGGGGTCAAGGTCAAAGATGAACCCAACCACACTTCCTAGGTTGGGAAAAGTCCTGGATGTCACATCCAGACCCAGCCTCCCAGCCTACCTACAAACCCTAGAGTATAAAACCTGCCCAACCAACAAGCCAAACACAGACATCCATGCAACAGCTAGCCAGTACAAATGACAAGACATAGTACTCAACTATGAACGTTACAACCTTTTAAAACCACTATCAAAATCAGGTTAGCACTTAAGAAACCTTTGTATTAGCAATTACTCCAATTACTAATGATGCATGGTTGAGTCCTCTGCCTTGTCATCTGTGTTGGCTCTCTGCTACCTGCTTCATCTTATATCCTAAGTCAGAAACCTTATATTATATTTATATTGGATGCTTAACTAATTTACAATTGACAAATCAGGCCCAACTCTTTATTTTTTTAAAGATGAGGTCTACTGTTACTGCCTACTTTTAAAAGATTTGATTTTCCAGGTATCTAATATGATAAAACAGCAGGAAACCATCAAGTAGAGGAAAGAAACCTATGAAGGTTGTAGATGTTGTACTTAGAAGGTTAAAGCATGTTGTAGGTTTGTGAGACTTGGAAGGTTGTAGGCTTGTGAGGCAACTTAGGTTAGAAGGTTTATGAGATGGTTTTACTTAGAAGGCTGAAGTATGCTGCAGAGGGTTTGTAAGATGGTTACTTAGAAGGTTAAAGTATGTTGTAGAAGATGTAATGCAACTTAGGTTAAAGCAAGATCATGATGTGATGATTAAAAGACTGTGTATTATAGAAAAAAATCATTGAGCCTCAGAAAGATATCTGCTAAGAACTGGGTTTTATGTATTCAAGTGTTTTTCAATGGTCTCTATAAATTTTCTCTTCATTAATTCCAGTAATATAGATAACAACAATTTTGCACATTGTTTCACATATTAAGAACTAATATATTTTGATTAGACAGAGATTTGGTTATGATCATAAGACTCATAAAATCTTAATTCTTAAAGGGTCTAATCACTTGTCTCATGGAACATTATTATTAGGGGTCTTGATGCAATGCTATAGATTTTTAATTAATGTCAAACTGGCCTGAAGGTAAATGCTACAAATATAATGCTTATTTCCCTCACCAGTACCTTTGCCTCACAGGGCCAGACAATGCAATGATTACTTTGATGTTATATATAATATTTCTAACCACAGGTTACATGCAAATGTCATGTCAGATATGGAGGGTAGAAAAGCAATATATATCAGATCTGAATCATTATGACTAGTAAATTCAATGTGATCTAGGAGTTTCTATATTAATGACTCTGCCACTTAGCTCTGTCCTGAATGCTGTTCCTCCTACCTGCTACTCAGGCTCATTACATGAGAGGCTAGGGATGAGCCTTCCTAGCTACATGGGACATATGTAGTCAACTCTACATGGCCTCTGCATGCACGCAAACTGACATTTTGTCATCGGGGAACTGAGTACAAGTTACTGGAAAGACACTGCCATACTTGTAAGGCTAATTGACTCTATTGGAGCCTCCAGTGAAGTGGAAAGACATGGAGTGTTGAAAATTATCTTGGGTCCATTTAAGTCCTCATGCCATTTGTTGTCATCCTCTGTCCTTGACATAACATTCTGATGACTATTGTTCTAGATAAGTTAAACCAGATAATTAACAACCTCGACATAGCCCCTTCCCTACCCTCCTGGGTATAATAGTTCACACCCCTCCTTAATCAAATGTTTGATTTAACTGTCTTGTCAGTCCCGGCTCTCCTAGAAGCAACGCTGTTCTCTATTTACTCTGAAGGAGAGGTCACACTCCTCCTCCAACAGACTGCACCCTGACGCCATTCCACCACTCCTGCAGAGACCAGAACTTTCAGTTATTGTTGGCATTGCTCTGGCCACCTCACTTCTACAGGCTCAACTCAATTCGTTGACTTCAGTCATTGTAAAGAACAGACAGGCCCTCGACCTTCTCAGGGCAGAGAAAGGGGGCACATGCCGATTCCTAAGAGAGGAGCAGTGCTATTACATCAACAACATGGGAGAAGTGGAAGTGAACAATCTCCAGAACTTCACAGCTCAAATCCATTCTGCCAAGGGCTCGCTGTAGGGCTCACAATGATGGTCGCCTTGACAACTTGGATTCTCCCCTTCGTAGGTCCTTTAGCTGCCATTTGCCCATTGTTAACTTACCGTGCCTTGACTTTCCAGATGTCAAAATCAAGAAATTCAATATGAATTCCAGTAATGTAGATAACAATTTTGCACATTGTTTCACATATTAAGAACTAATATATTTTGATTAGACAGAGATTTGGTTATGATCATAAGACTCATAAAATCTTAATTCTTAAAGGGTCTAATCACTTGTTTCATGGAACACCTGATGTCCTTTCAACCAAATGCTCTTGACCACTTACCCATCTACCTCATGCCAGAGGCTGGCGACCCAGATGGATCCAGCTCAGTAAGAGGCATCACCCTGGGGACTCAGGAAGCAGAGTCCATCACTCCAGTCCCTTACCTTTCCCACGCTGACCCTGTCCATCAGAGAATAGTTAAGAACGAATGAATTACCCCTTATCACTAATAAAGTTGGAATGATAGGATTCCCATCCCCCATGCTCAGGACAGAGCTTCTGTTTGATGGTCACTGCCCTACCCTAGTGGTCAGTTGGTGCTTGCAAAAGCATGTGTTTGTGGGGTCAAAGTCAAAGATTGACCACCCTTCCTGGTAAAAATCCTGGATGCCACCTTCAGGGTCTGCCCCCTCAGCCCACCTGAGGACATAAACCCACCCATTCCCCTCTTCCAGGTCTTTTTTCTCTCCCTCTTCCTAGGACTGGGCCTGACGTTCTAGAACTCCATTAAAACTCCCATCTAGTCCTACACGGGGTGCAAATACCTTGAAGGCAGCAGTGTCCTGGGACCTGCTGCACCTGCTAGTAGGATGTGAAGAGCCAGCAGGTGTGAGCTGCTCAGGACTGCAGCCCTCTGCCTACCTGGTTTATGACTGGGCCAGATAGTCAACCGTCTTGCTCAACCAGCCCCTGCTTCTGCTTCAGCTAAGGAGGTACTTGCCTCCGTGCTCTCCTTGGATTCCTTACATGTTTGTATTGAGATAAACTTCAGTCAGCATAAAATGAGCACCTTTAAATAACTCTGTGGCCTTGAGTATATTCACCTTGTATAAAATCTTGAGAACTACCTAGTTCCAGAGTGGGAGAGGTCTTTGAAGGTTCCAAAGGTCATCCCCCAAGGCTGCAATTACCCTGAAGGAACCCACCCTATTTTATTCCTCCGGAGAGATAAGACACCAATTTCCCCCAACCCACCATTCATGAAAGGATAGGGAGATGAGCTCTCCATGACAGATAAACTAAGTTCCTCAAAAGAAACTGCTTGGCCCTGAGATTGGCCACAAAGTTGACAATGAACAGACCATGAGGTGTAGGTGACTTTCATAGTCAGCTGCCTGGTTGCTGATAAATCACCATCAAATGGCTTAAGGGAACAAGGGGTTTATTGTCTTACAATAGTCAAGTTACAGTCTGTTCAGCTTGACAGGAGAGCATGCAAAAACACCAAGGACCCAGGGAACCGGCCACACCATCTCTACATAATGACTTCTCGAGGGATGATCCTTATTTGCTAGACCAGCATGTCTGGCCAAGTGTATACAAGGATGCCAACCCTCTCAACCAGCTCTCTGCATTTCATTCCAGGGCCTAGTCCCATCCACCATAGGCTGGGCCTTCCCCATCAGCTAGACAATCTCCTGCAGGTTTGCTCTGGGATTAACCCAATCACTAATTCTCCACAAATGTTCCCAGAGCTCAAACCCTCAACTGCCAATGACATCTGTGCCTAACTATGACAGTGACTAATCCTCAATCAGGTTTGCAGAAACTGGAGCAAACCAGTAGGAACCCCAGCCTGGCCTCACTCTGTAAATATACCTGACCTACAAGCTCTTTAGACCCTTTTGGATTCATGTCCATGAGTTCTGTTCTTTTTCTCTTCTAATAAACTCTACCTTTATTTTCTACATGTGATCTGGTTTCAATCTTTGACTCCTGAGCACAGAATCTGGAGACACATAAGACCCCAGAGAATCTGTAACAATTTTGGGGCGCATGGGTGGGAGATCAAGCCTCCATATCAAGAGGACTCTCTGTACGTTAAGGACCCAGCACCTCTATAACAATCAGATTTCCGTCTTCATGGCTTTGCCCACTCTGAGAGTTTCACATACATAAGTCTGTTGGGCCTCATCAAGGCCTGTTGGAACTTCCTGAGCCTGGCTAGAGTTTCATGATCTGTTTAAGCTGCCTCACCAGCATAATTCAGCACAGCCTTGTGGCTGATGCAATATAGCCTAAGGTTGCAACAGCAACTGGCCCATAGTAACGCCCCACTAGCCCATAATAATCTCATGAGACTACAAATCTCGTGAGACTATGCCTTCTACAGTTGGTGCCGTTAAACTGCCTAGCTGAGAGGGCCAATCAGCAAAGACTCAAGCTAGGACTTATGGGATGTTGGGTGGGGTATATCAGGGTCTGACTGTTGGAATAAAGTTGGTTCCTGCTTCGACAGAGCTCCTGGCCTGGTGTGTGTTTCCCAGGTGGTAAGGGGGGTCCGGGCCAGTGACACTCATCATCCTGCTCAGCCCCAGGTTGTGCCTGGCTGGACCAGCACTCCCTTCCACACTAGCTGCCGAGAGCCCAGCAGACTAGTGCCCCAAGTGAGGCAATGTGAGGAATTCCCCTCAGATGTTCGCTGACAGGCTAATAGGTCTACGGGTGAGTGTACCCCCGTAAGTTATGGGGCAGTCTTTCCCCAAACCTGACCCCGTGCTAGACTCACTCAGAGTTTTACCTAAGAGTCGGGGTCTCGCCCTTACTGATGCTCAAGGTTTTCAAGCTTGGGGCTGCTTACTTAAGATTGCTCCATGACTACCTGAGAGCAACCTCTTTGATTGGGAAACATGGGATCGAGTTGAGGGGCTTATCCGGTGAGCTCAGGTAGAAGAGGGGGAGATCCCACCCTTGGGAGCTCTCCCCACCATCTCCGTCCTTAAAGGGTGTTTTCCCCCAAAACCGCCAAAGGAGACCATGAAGAAGGAAACTGCTAACCCCCTCTGGACCCTTTTGGCAGTGCTTCATGGCCTCATGGGGACTCTTCTGGCCATGATCGGTTCAGCTCCTCCAACAAATCCTTTTTGGCCTCCCTCCGCTCCCCTGCCATAGCCCCCGGGGGGGGGGTTGATGGGGCTGTTTCCTGTTAACATTAATCCTGGTGGGAACCGCCCTGCTACCTGGTACCCCTGGGAGGCTCATGACTTAAAAGAACTAAAAAAGGTCGTTGTAGAAGATGGCCCTAATTCCCTCTGGGCAGAGACTATTCTCTGAGGTCTATCCCACCAGCCCTGCACTGCCCAGGACTGGAAAGACCTTGCCCGGGCCGTGCTCCCTGGGCCAATGTATATTAAATGGTGCGCCTTCTACCAAGACGAATGCCACATCCAAGGGGAGCAAAATGAGGCCACCCAGCCACCTATCCCACTCACTTTTGGGTGACAATGACCAATTCTCAACCAGGCTACAGCAGGCGGCCATCCCTGATCCCTACAGAGACCAAATGAGGAGATGGAATGAATGCATGGAAGAGATTAGAGGAGGACCCCACTGAGCCCCCATCACAGGCATGACACAAAAGGCTAATGAAGATTTGGCCACTTTCATAGAGAGAGGGTGGAAAACAGTCTCACCAGAAAACTCCTCCCTGGCCCTCTATAGGAACAGTTTGCTAGAATTCTAGTGTGGGAGGAGATGAACTATGATCATAAAATAGCCTGCGCTGGATTAAAAGATCACTCTATGTCCAGATGGATCATAGCCAGCAAAGATGTGGGATCCACTTCCCACCAAGCTAGAACCATGGCCTCTGCCATGCAGGCAGTGCAACTGTGAGGAAATGTCTTCCCTGGTCTGTGCCTTGCAACAACTAATGGGAAAGAAAGGAAGGACATGTTTTGGGTGTGGAAAAGAAGGCCACTTTAAGAGGGAATGCCCTCATAGGGCTGGAGGGGTATACCCTACCCCGGGTCCCACCAATCTACCCCATACACCCTGCCCTAAATGTAAAAAGGGCTTCCACTGGGCTAAGGACTGCAGATCTAAATTTAACATCCAGGGCAAGTCTTTAAACTCCCTGGGAATGAATGCATGGGGCATTCCCCAGCCCCGTTAAATAAGGGAGAAAGACCGTCAACGCCCATTGGACCGTGCCACTAATCCCGGGACTTAGACCTAAAATGAGACTCGCTGTGGGAGGTAAAGATTTCAGATTTTTTATCGACACCAGGGCTGATCGCACAGTTATCAGAAAGAAGAAGTGCCTTCCTCTTGGGAGCTGGTCCCAGGCCCTCCTTTACTTGGCGTTGGAGGACAATCCACCTCCTGAGAAACAGCCGACTACCAACACTGGACCGACCCAGATGGTGGGACTGGAGAGGTGCTCTCCCTGGTGGTTCCTGGGCTTACTGCAAACCTCCTAGGCCAGGATATCCTTGGTGAGGCAGAAGCCTATATCACCACTGACCACAAGGCCTTATATGAGGATGAACAACAGTTTGAGGCTGGTAGAATCAGCCATCCCAACTATAGAGAACATAGACGCCTCCCGACTCACCCCCAATCCTAGAGGCCACTGCTCGTCCGCTGGTGCCAAAGATTCGATGGCTGCCAGGAAGCCCCATCTGGGTTGAGCAGTGGCTCATACCTACCTTTAAGTTACAACAGCTACATATTCTAATTCTAATCTTTCTTACCATTGATACTTTCTCCCATGCTTGCTGGGCATCAGCCCACACAGGAGAAAAATCCAAACATGCCATTAGCCATATGCTTCAATGCTTTGCCACGCTTGGTCTTCCAGATCAAATTCCATCTGGGTGCGCTGGAAAGACCCATGGACAGGAGCCTGGAGAGGGCCTGACCTCCTTATATCAGTGGGGCGAGGATTTGGCTGTGTCTTTCCCCAGAATGAAAAACGCCCCATCTGGATCCCTGCAAGGGATCTAAAGTACCTCCCACAGGATGATAAACATAGCTCTAGGGAGTCTTGTACCCCTGAGGATCACCCCTTTGCTCTCTCCCCAGATCTAGAGGATGACATCGCTGTGCCTGACCATCCTGGTGCTGACAGCCCTCGTCTGGCCCTGTGACAGAGGATTTGGAGATTTGCAAGTGTGAACTTCTAGAATGGCCTTCTCCCTTACTTCCTCCCCCTCTTGGGCCCTCTCGTAGTCCTTTTTCTTGCTCAATGGGCCTTGCATCATTAATAGGGCCACTCAATTCATCCAGCAAAGAATAGAAGCTATTAAACTGCATCAGGTCAAGATTCATTACTTGCCACTCAGAATACCAACTGGGGCTATGGCCACCACTCATATACCTCCCCTGCCCTCCATGCTGACCATTGACGGGTAAGATCCCTAAAGCTAGGGACAACCTAAGACAGGCCATGGAGAGGCTCGAAGTACGATACCCAGAGACAGGTACGATCTCCAGAGGGAGACGACCTAAGACAGGGGTCACATGTGTGGTCCCGAGGCTTACTCACAAAAACAAAAGGGGGAGATGTTGGGCCTCGTCAAGACCCTGGACAAGGCCTGTTGGAACTTCCTGAGCCTGGCTAGAGTTTCATGATCTGTTTAAGCTGCCTCACCAGCATAATTCAGCACAGCCTTGTGGCTGATGCAATATAGCCTTAGGTTGCAACAGCAACTGGCCCATAGTAACACCCCACTAACCCATAATAATCTCATGAGACTACAAATCTCGTGAGACTACGCTTTCTACAGTTGGTGCCATTAAACTGCCTAGCTGAGAGGGCCAATCAGCAAAGACTCACGCTAGGACTTATGGGATGTTGGGTGAGGTATATCAGGGTCTGACTGTTGGAATAAAGTTGGTTCTTGCTTCGACAGAGCTCCCGGCCTGGTGTGTCTTTCCCAGGTGGTGAGGGGGGTCCGGGCCAGTGACACTCATCATCCTGCTCAGCCCCGGGTTGTGCCTGGCTGGACCAGCACTCCCTTCCGCACTAGCTGCTGAGAGCCAGGCATAAGTCGAGTCACACAATCAATGAGTCCTTTGGATTTGTGGTGGGTTTGCTATCCTCAGGGGAGAGTTGGGAAACTCTATCTTACAGGCCACCTGCACTTTCCTGCAATGTTTGTGATGTCCTGTCCTCTTTCTCTGTCTTCCTCAGTAGAAGCTGGAAGTCTAGCACATTCCTTTCTACAGCTCTTACCAGCCTTCCTGAGTCACAGATTTGCTAATACTTAAGTAGAGCCTGAGCTTTCAGTGCATATTTGCCCATTTCCCAAGAAAAAAAATGACAGGAGACCAACGTGTGAAAAGGAATATGGCAGGATGCGAAGTTTGCTTGTTTTGGCAGGGGGCAGTCATTGTCTCTTATCTAGAATATTTCTTCATTTGTGTAAAACCACAGTCAAAGGCACTGCCTGATACACCCTTTACATACATAGGTGCATAGACATATTTAATGGACTCCATGTAGATTTTAGTGTCAGGAAAGTGTTTCTTTCAAAAACCCATGTTGGCTTCACCTTATCTCATAATGAAAAATGTGAAACATGTCATGGGCCCCTTATTTCCTTGGCTGCCAGGAGGCTAAAGTTAGCTTTCAATTGGATTAACTGACGGCTGTATGTTTATGGAATACTGATGTCTTACCTCCTTCTGAAGAGTACTGATTGTTTTCATTTTGTTTCTTGAAGGAAAAAAAGTGTGATCCAATGTACTTAATGTGATCTCAAATGCTTATATTTGAATGTCTGTGTATGTCAATTATGAAAAGAATTATCAAGATTATATGCAGTATTATGGCTATGTTTGCATATAACAGCCTTTGAGGGAGACTCAATTCTTAACATGACTCATTTGATTCCCTCTGCCCTGCCTTTTCCTAAGCTGCTCTTCTCTCAGTTTACCTTAAATCTTAGGCTCACTGTCGTGAGAGATAAGCACCCTGGAAGCAATACAGCTGGCATTGGGGAGACTGCGTGTGTGGCACAACTCACCCTCAGCCCTTGTGATTGGTGTTGATTGTCAGCATTGATTGATTGCCCACTTGACAGGCTCTGGTACTAACCAGATAACAAGTCTCCAGACACAGCTGTGAGATTAGGTCAGCCTCTGGGCATGCTTGTGAGGATTATTTTGATTAAGTTCACTGAGGTGGGAAGACTCATCCTATAGGCTTGCAGCCCCAGGTGGGAAGAAACCTGAGGATGAGCCTTGGGCTGAATCAACAGGAGGGAGCGAGCTGAGCACTGCCCTTCCTCTTACTGCTTCCTGACTGCAGATAAGAGATGAGCGGCTGCTTCAAGCTGTTGCAGCTTTGATTTTCTTGTCATGACGGGCCATACCTTGAGCTGTGAGTCAGCATGGGACCTTTTTCTGCTTTTAGTTTCTTGTTTTTGTTTTGTTTTGTTTTAAGCGCAAATGCTTCTTGTGTGAGTGTGAGTTCCATCTCTAGAATCCAAAGCCAGGTGTGATGGTACAGGCTCCTTCACAACAGTGGGGGAGCAGAGAATCCTGGTGATCACCAGTCTGAAAAAGCCAGAATTCAACATCCTATCACAGAGAAAACATTTAGAGATTTGAATCATTTTTTTATAGTCACATCAAATTCAGTAAATCAAGTTGGTGATCCCCGGGTCCCAGTGAAAGATGTTGTCTCAAAAACCAAAGGGAAGGTTAGGACCGTTGATCAGTGGTATAGCACTTACCTAGCATTCAAGTGCTGGGGGGAAAAAACAAGTCAGCCAGATGCTTAGTGGGTGAAGCGTCCTGCCCTCAAACCTGCCACCAGAGTCCTTTCTCCAGAGCCCAAGTGGCAGAAGAGAGAACCGGCGTTTGAAAGTTGTCCTCTGGCCTCCACTTGCATGCTGTGTGCATACCTGTCTGCCTTTTTTCTTAAATAAATACACAATATGCTTTAAGAAAAAGATGGATGGTTCCTGAGGAACAACACTGAGGTTGATCTCATGCACCACATGAACACATACAAGCACACACACAACAATAGAGAAAGATAAAGATGTAACTGTTACTCTTAACTCTTGCTGTGAGAGAGCACTCAAAGTCAAACAACACAAGGGAGAAAGGGAAATTTATTCACTTTAGGGTTCCAGAGGGGAGATACAATCTTTCATGGTGGAAGCGGCATGGCTGGCTGGCAGAAGCTAGAGACAGGTATCCATGTGGCTGAAGGCTGGAAGATTCCCAGAGAATCTCTCTTCTTCTTCCCAGTCTTCTGTTCTGTGGCTTTTATCTGGTCAAATACTGGGAAGGTCCAGTGAGATCTAGGGAGGTTCCAATAGGATCTAGGGCTGATCTTTGTATAACCCAGATAATCTCTTCAGGTGGTCTCATCTGATTTTAGTTAATGCCAGGGTGTGTCAAGTTGACATCCAGGATTAACTATCACAAAAGAGATATTTGTGATAAGGAGAGGGCACATTTTCATTCTATTGTGTAAATTACATTAGCAAAATCTTCTAAGGAATGAAAGTACAGTGAGAATTACTAAACTGACCTGTATTTTCAAAGCCCAAAAGATCTAACTTCCTCTTTAAAATTAAAATCATGGTCATCTCACCGAGCCAGAATTCATGGCATGCATCATAAGTCTTCCTTTGAATGGCTTCTCTAGTTCCTGTTATTGCTGCAATCTCTTTAGTGGTTTGTTGTTTAAAAAACTTCTTAGAATTGAAGCATGAATGTGCATGTTTCAATAGCATGTATGTGTAAGCACTTACATACACTTAAATCCACATATGCATACACACACATATACACACGCCCCCAATATAATCACACATACCATACATCTATATACACACAAACACATACACATGTGAACATGTATACACGCATTGATGCACATCCACATATACACATATACTATTACTATTCACTCTAAAACGTTAATTGCCCAAAGCCAGAATTCAACATCCTATCACAGAGAAAACATTTAGAGATTTGAATCATTTTTTTATAGTCACATCAAATTCATAACTGGCAAGTTTTCCAGACTTACAGGGTACAAGATATTGGTACACAGTTTGAAAATCAACCCAAGCATTTTGGAACAAAATTGTAAGATCAGGAAAAAGGGACAAATGAACTTCTGCTCCAAGCACCTTTTGAGAACCGTAGGACGTGTACAGGTGTGGAGGTCACGTGCCCCCACCCCCCCACAGGTGGTTAAGCCCAAGTATAGCATTGTCCTGACCGAAAATAGAGGTGTCTTCCAGGTACGTAAGCCTTTGAGAGACTTAAGCTGTGCTTTGTGAAAGTGCACAATGCAGCCTGCCTGGGGCAACGGATACACTTTGTAAGTCTGAAAAAGCAACAGCTCATGAATAAACAATGATTTAATGCAAAGCACCTCAGGCCAGAGATGCAATTCAGAGCCAACCACGCCCACCCTCCCCTTCCCTTTCCCCATCCTGAGACTGAAAGACACCCTTCCTTAGTCTCAGGCATGTTGACCTTGAAATCCCAGGAAGAAAGAAAGAGAGGAGCTGTCCTAAAGTAACATTGAAGGCATGATAATAATAAAGTGGTTTTTCCAGGTTCGTTCGTTGCTGTGCTTAAATGGCAGGAACCCAGACTCCCTGGTTCCTGGGAGACATAAATTGTCTTCGTCTAAGACCGCATGAAAGGGTTCTAAGCTTCCAGCCTGTTCCTAAGCAGGACATTGCTCCTTAACACATGCTAACTTATGACATAAGCACATTTATGCTTTATTTATTTATGTGTTTGCTTTTTCAAATCTGGAGTGGAAATGGTTCATTGGGCAATACTTTTCTCCTGTACTGGGACTAGTCCCCAGAGTCTAGTGCATGTCGGGCAGACACACTAACATCCAGTTGGTACTGGCTAGGAGTCTGAAATCAGGTAATTTTCTCCTCCAGATTGATTTATATGGCAGTAAAAGATTGAGGGTGTGCAAGACCACAGGTTTTATTTGATTCTCAAGGTCAAAGCAAAGCAACAGAAAATCGAAGCCAAAGTTGGTTTAAGTGAGAGAGCACCGCAGAGGTCAGTCAGGGCAGGGCTCACAGAGCAGAGCAGGACCAAGGCTGGGATCTGCTGTCCTCTCCCGGGAGGAAACATTTTTATTAGGTCCAGAGGGATAAACTATTCCCATTTTCCCTTTGGGATTGGTTAATTTCAGATGACCAGGTGGCCTGGCCTGTTCTCAGACCACATTTCACATGCCTGAGGCTGCCCATGTATGCCCAGGCAGGTCAGCCGGATGCCGCTGGCGGGAAGAAACCTGCTGCTCCTCTGTCCCCAGGGGAGAGGAACCGAGGAGTGAGCTGCTTCTGTGAACATCTGTCCTGCGCTCCTTGCCTCCGCTGGCTACCAGGCTGGGGGGTTCTATCTAACTGTTATACTATCTCAGAATCAATTCCACATTTCATGTCTTTACAGGTCGATTTTAATTCATTTTCTTGCTCAAATTCTTCACTAGATAGCAGATCCTGGGGTGCAGAATCGCGAAGGCATCATAGTCTGTGACTCAGTAAAGTCTGTCTTCACACAACCAAAGGACAGTGTTTGGCCACAGTGATGCAGTCTAGGGGTTCAGGTTCATTCGCTCTGCAAAGAACAAATCATAAAGCAAGAAAAGAGCTGAGAATGCTCGTGTTTATTTTCAAACAGAGAACAACAGACCTAGGGGAAGTCTGGATTTAAGTGGGAGTCCCAGCAAGTGAGAGGAGGGAGGTAACCAAGAGAGAAGCATGTTTAGACTTCAGCATAGAACACAAGAAAGAGAAAAAAGGGAAAGCTTGGCTCTCTGAGCTTAGAACTTAAGAACAAGCGCTTACAGTCTACATGGTAGAAGCCCTGTACTTCCTGTTTATGCCCATGTTTGCTGAAAGGAAGACCTAGGAAGGGGCTCCTGGGAGCCAGAAGGCATGAGGTCCTCCCCTCTCTATCAGATTCCAGTGAAATCTGGGGTGGACTGCTGGCCAGGTGATTGACAGGCCAAGCTGAACTAAGGGAGGAGAGTCTAGTGTTACCAAGGAAATGGGAAGTGGGGTCTACAAGTTCCTAACAACAGAATCTCTACACAGGTGTATTGCAGCCAGTCAGACCTGCACAGATGGCTCCGGAAATCAGATTGTGAACTCTCAGGGATTTGGCAAACTGGTTGAAGCTTACATTAATTAAATTTGACTGAAAACAATGATTAAGCATCCCACACTCTTTCTTTTCTAAATATACTTTTAATTAAAAAAAATTTTTTTTACCAATTTGTCATGTGTGTGTGGGGGGATGCATGTTCCAAGTTGTGGAGGTCAGAAGACAGCTTGCAGTCAATTCTCCCCTTCTATAATGTTCCAAGGTTCCAACTAGATGGTCTGGCTTAGCGGCAAAGCACCTTTAACCTGCTGAGTCATTTTGCTGGGCTCTTTTCTAGATAGTTTAGCTCGGGTCATCTCTGACTTCAAGGCTGTTTACACCTGATCTGCAAGATGAGACTTCTGTGTCTTGTGGTTCAATGCTACTTAACATGTTCCAGGCATCTTGTCCCAACTTTGCATTTCATGGTCTTGGTATAAAATATTAATGTCACAGAAATCAATAGAGCTATAAGCCAAAGCCACCACCACCACCACTGTTATAACTAGAAACCTAAAGATGATACGGGATAATGATCTTAAGAAATACGAGGTTAGAAAAAAGAAACATGAAGTTTGTTAGAACAGAGGGTCTGGAGGTCATAGTTTGACCTTAAGATGAGAGAACACTAGAACAGGTGGAAAGCTTAAAGCTGGAGAGAACAGGGGAAACATTCTCCATGATGGGGTGGGGTTGGGGGTGGGTCTGAAGGCTACAGAGATGTTTCTCCCAAGTCTGCTGAGCCCCAGGAGTGTGATGGGAAGTTTTACATCACGTGTTACAGTTTGGTCTGGTCTACAAGCCAGAAGCCAGGAAGGGATTCGTAAGGAACGGTTTTAAGTTGTCCCATTCCTGGGCAGCAAGGAGGGAAGCTGGGTAGCTGCATGTGGAAAACAGGGAAAGAGGACTGCAGTGGGGGCAGATGGGAGGGGGGTGTCTATAGGGTCTGTGATCTAACAACTCCCACCAGGAATCTGATCGCCAAGACAGTTACCAGCACACCTCTCCATCCTCCTGCCTCTAGACAACCCTGGCATGAGGTTCAGTATGGCGAAGATAAAGCTGTCTTCTCAGGCCAGGGCTGCACGCCCCATGCCCCACTTCCTGCTGGCGTACTTGTTGCTGTCTAGGGGTCTTGCTTCCCAGTATCTGACTGACAAGCATGAAAAACGGGAAACTTTGAAGACGATTTTCTTTACCATCCGTCTCAGAGGCTGACAGTGAGAAGCACGGGATGGTCATAAACTTAAATAAAGCACATGCCTGATGCTCGGATCTGACCTTTCACACTGAATAAGAGGCAGCTCATCAAGCTCACAGGTTGGAAGAATGATCCTGGCTAGTGGTGTTGCTTTGTGAGGTTGTGGAAACTGGGAGGCATGGTCTGGAGGTCACTGGGGGCATGTCTGTGGGAGCTACTTTCTGTCCTGTATGTGAGGTACACTGCTCTGCCCCAGCACACCCTTCCTGCCACAATGGACTGGCACTTCCAAAACTGGGAGCAAAAGAAAGGATTCTACCCCTAGGATGACTTCTGTCAGAGAAGGGAAAATCAGCTAGTACAGAAAATGCTATAGGATGTGGAGTCATCGCTGTGACTACCTGTCTTGTGGTTCTTCAGACTTTGGAACTGGTGTGTGGGAGGAGATTGGAGAGGCGGGCTAGAGAAAGTTGTCAGCTGTAGCAGAACATTTTGACCAATCCAGGGAAAGGGCAGACCACACGACTGAGAGAAATGTGGACAAGAAGAGCCATGTTCACAAGGTCTCAGGGGAAATGAAGGCTCAGTTGGAAACTGGGTTAGAGGCCATCCATGTTCCATTCTTGTAAAGAATGTTGTCTGTGTCCTGAGATTTTGAGTGAAGAAGAATTTAAAAGTAATGATTAATTTGGCAGAGAAATTTCTAAAACAACGTAGCATTTAATCGATGACATGGTCGTTGCTAGCTGCTTCAGGCATAGTTATTGTGACCATTAGGAGCCAAGCAGAAAGGCTTGATAAACTTGTCGGGTCTAAAAGCGACACAGCTTCTGAAGATACTAGTACTGTTAAAAAGATGCGTTGGTCATTGTATCAGGATGATAGAAGAGATGTCTTGAAATGTTCACTCTTACTCTCCTTCCAGCACACAAAGCTCCGGGGGTCTAATTATTATTCAAGTTGGTGGAAGCCCAAGGGGCTGTGCATGCGATGCTGATGTGGCAGATTGGCAGAATTCAAAGGTTGAGGGACCATGAAGTTTTCCATGCAGATTTCAAAGAAGTTCTGGGAGACAAGGCAACATGTGGTGGAACCGTAATTCCTGCTCAGCCTCTTCAAGGGTGATGCGTCAAGCCAGAAGACCAAGCATAAGTTACAGAAGAGAGCCCAGGATGTCAGGGATGTGGGACATCCGTTGAGTGGAACCATTGTGCTAGAGAGAAGCCACTGGTCTGCCACTGAGGAGTCACAGTGCAGGGCTGCCAGAGATTTTTGGAGATCACAACATGACATCACGTGTTTGGCGTATAGCTCTAAGATTTACACTTATCCTGCTGATTTTCTGGTCTTGCTTTGCACCAGTCTTTCATTACTATTCTCAGATCCTCCCTTTTAGAATGGAAATGATATTGTATACCGTGGTATATTAGAAATATGGAACTTTTTTTTCTTTACAGGGATGCAGAGCTAAGAGATGGCTTTGAGTCCCAGAAGAGACTTTTAATTAGAACTTGTGAACAGTGCTGGAACTGTTAGGACTTTGGAGACTTTTGAAGATGGGCTGAATGTCTTTGCTCATGAGCATGTCTCTGGAGACTGGCAGCCAAATGCCATGAAATGCCCCCGCAGACTTACATTAAAGGCTTAGTCTCTGACCGTGTATCCATTTCTGAATGATGTGAAAACTTTCGAATCTAGGTTCTGTCCAAAGGAAGTAAATCGGGGGCATGTGCTGGGGGCTGTTTTGATTTTTATGTGTTCCCTTTTCTCTGCTTCCTGACTGCTGAGATACAATCTGCTATATTCTGCCATTCCCTTCCTGCTGTGATGACATCTCCGAAGCTGTGAGCAGAATAAGTCACGTCTCCTTGACATTGCTTCTGTCAGCTGTTTGCTCACAGACCAAAAAAAAAAAAAAAAACGGTAGTAACAAATGTAAACAGCTTAGTGAGTTTGTTTGCTGCAAAGCCAACCTCAGAGGTGCATGTGTAATGCCCTGTGGAAGTGCATGTTTAAAGCTTGCTGCAGAGGTGCATGTGTAAAATCCACTGCAGAGGTGCATGTCTAAATCCCTGCAGAGATGCATGTCTAAAGCCCTGTAGAGGTGCATATTTAAAACCTGCTGCAGAGATGTATGTCCAAGGCCTGCTATGGAGATACTTTCAGAGGCCAGCAGAGGAGTCAAGTGACAGGCTGGAAGGGCTGGACTTTACTGACTTTGCACCTCTCTGTCTTTAGTTGCGGTCATGTGGGTGCGAGTTGCCCCCACAAGCTCATGTGTTTTGCATCTTTAGCTGGTGTGAATGCTTGGGAAGGTTGTGGCACCTTTAAGAGGCGGAGCCTTGCTGGAGGAAGGCGTGTCACAGAGGGCAGACTTCGAGGTTTGGTAGCCTGGTCTGCTTCCTCTGAGTTTGTTCTTGTTAACTCTCCCTCATGCCAGCTGTAGTGACCTGAACCAGCGTCTTATTTCTGCCTCCAGCCCCGCCTTCTGCTGTGCGAGTCCCGCCGTAATGGACTCTGTCCCCTCTGGAACTGTAAGTCAAATAAGTACCCTTTCTCTCTTTCCGTCTGGATGTCACAACAAAAGAAGAGCGTGCAATCCCAGAATTCTCCATTCAAGGAGTCTAGAGTCATAAGAAACCAGAAGAGACCCAAGGATTGTGTAAAAGCTGTGTCTTGGGAGACACAGTGCAGCCTCATGAATCACGTCCATAGCATCACTAGGAAGACAGTCACTCTCCTTCAGGGCTGGAAATGACGCAGGACTCTACCATGCGCCTGCAGACCAAGGAGTGGAGCAAAGCTGACCGCAGATCTGTCCATAGCAGGGGAGAGCCACAGAAATGTAGGGCTCATATCCAGCCTCTAGGTCACCCCTGCTTTGTCTAGTCATCGCAAAAGTCCTATCTGTGGCTAATCTGCGGGTTGCATGGTTTTCTTTCAGCACTCTAATAATCTCTAATCCATACCATTAGAGCTACAGGAAAAGCCATACCCTACGCTGCCTTCATAACCACCAACCGCATGTAATTCCTGGCTTGCATTTTTCCCACCAGTTCTGAGGCATTCCAGTATGTAGGATTAGTCATGGTCCAATATCTTGCAGATGTTTCTACTTTCTTGGAATCTCCTTGAGCTTTGTGTACCAAGTCCACATGTGTTCCTCCACGAGCTACCAGAATTCGGATCCAGCTGCTCTGTGAACATGTCAGCACTGACAGGTTGGCTCCCCGCCATCCACCCTAGGGGGTGCAGCTCCCATCTCCTGCCTCATCATCTCTACTGTCTGCACCAACTCTTGATGGGACAAAGAATGGCCCATTATAAATCCCAAAGCTCTACTTTGGCATCAGACACTGTCTTTCATGGCGTGCGGTAGGCTCTGTCACCAATGTCTCTTCTCTTTTTGATTCAAAGCATACTTTCTAGGGTGATTGAATGGGGACCCCTTTGAGAAAGAAAGCTCAACCTTCCCTCTCCGAAGTACTTCCCTAAAACTTGGACATAGTGGAGAGGAGAGAGTGTCTCAGGCCTGTGGTAGTCTCTGATGAATCTCGTATTCTCAGGAGACCCCTCTGGAGACTCACTAGCCTTCACCCACCAAGGTGTAGAGACGTCATCTTCTTTTTTCCATCATAATTCTGCCTTTGGTGTGGAAACTGCTACCCCGGAGTTATGCATAACCCTAACAGGCAGGCCCAGCACTGAAGACCCTCAGTGCTGTGGAAGGAGATGGAACAGACTCACTAAATGAGGGGCTGGTCCCACCTGAGGGGTTTTTCATATCTGGCTGCTTTGCCCCTCATTCTGTGGAATCCTGAGCTGGGACTCAAGCTATGGTAGGAGAGTGGTAGAAACTGAACTCCGGGATCTTTAGCTTCTTGCAGGGACAGGCATGCATAGCTCCAACTTCAACAGGATCTGAACTTGGAATCTGAGAATAGGAGCATGCAAGCCGGAAATGGAAACCAAAGAAACCTACCTGCCTGTGGTGTCTGGGGTGCCCTGGATTGCTTACCTCTCTCGTTAATGAAATCTCTGGAGACTCACCAGCCTCCTTCCACCAAGAAAGGAGAGACCTTGTCTTCTCTCTCTCCATCATGACTCTGCCTTTCAGTGAAGAGATTGCTGTCCCAGAGGCACAGATGTCCCCAACAGACAAACTCAGAACTGAAGACCCTGTGCCCACTTCTCTTTGAACATACCAATCAGTTTCATAGGAAATAGATGAGCAAGCAGAGTACCACAGGCGTGGATGTTATCATGCTGCAGTAGACAGCATAGTAGACAGACCAGGAAGGTGTGTCCAAAATGGCTTTAAACTCTCAAAATGATCATAAATTTAACATATTTTTAATTATGGCTGGACAATGACTCTTGTTATGTGTATAATGCCAGGCTGTATAGCATGGTAACAGATCAACAGGAGAACGGGCAGAGTGGGGTGAGGGTTGACTTGGCAACCTGTAAGAAAGAAGGCAGGTGGAAATGTCGACAAGTTGAGTATCAATTATCTTTCCATTTGTACTGACTGTTCTTCTTTGTTGCTGTGTGTAACAGTTGCTCTTAACTATTACTATGAGAGAACACCCAAAGTCAATAACTTAAGGGAGAAAAGGAAATTTATTCACCTTAGGGTTTCAGAGAGGAGATTCAGTCTTTCACAGCAGAGGTGACATGGCTGGTGGCTGAAGCTAGCAGGCTAAGTCACTCCCATCCACGTGGCTGGAAGATTCCTGGAGAATCTTTTTTCTTCTTCAGTCTTCTGTTCTGTGATTCCCTTTATCTATCTGGTTCACTACTGGTTCCAATGAGATCTAGGGAGGTTCTGATCAGATTAGGGCTAGTCTTTGTGTTGTCCAGATAATCTCTTCGGGTGGTCTCCGCTGATCTTAGTTAATGCCAGGTGTGTCAAGTTGACACCCAGGATTAACTATCACACTGTGAGACACGACTCAGGCTCAAATGACTTAAAAGAGAAAGGGAGATTCCAGCCTATGAGTCCAGAGGGAAGAGTCTGTCCATTATGGCAGAAAAGGTGTGGCTGGCTGGCACAAGCTGGAGATGACCTAAGTCACTGTGGACATCATGGAGGCTGAGGGCTGCTCAAGAGCAGACCAGCTCACCCAAGCAGGGTGGAGCTCACCAACCTCAAGGTCCACGGCTGTGAGGTTCTTCCTCCAGGAAGGCTCCATCTTCTGGTGGACGGTGTCATTCCTGTTTGCAACATGTGGAAGAGATGTAGACTTTTCATAATAGACTTTATTTTCTATAGCTACAACTTATAAGTAGAAAGTACAGACTAAAAATAATGTTCAAAAGTCAGCACAAAGGTCAAAACACACAGTGCTGAATCACAGCAGTTGTCTTGCCAATGCCACAAGCTCCTCAAAGAAGACCGAACCGGATAATGACCCTGGCCACTTGCCATCACAGAGCCCACGATTCCATAATCACTTTTCCTCTCTTAATTGACTCGGCTAATTCCCATCAACGTCTCTGAAGGAATACTC
Source organism: Typhlomys cinereus (assembly GCA_023101885.1). Lineage (NCBI taxonomy): Eukaryota > Metazoa > Chordata > Mammalia > Rodentia > Platacanthomyidae > Typhlomys > Typhlomys cinereus. Next base: position 19,653,416 of record JALPQD010000001.1, read on the forward strand.
ACACTTTGATGTTCTATAAAAAGACATGAACTTAACTCGAGTAAAGGAAAGTGAGAACAATTACTGTCGAATGAGTTCTCCCAGAACCTTCTTACCTGACCTTGCCACACCCTCCCTTAGTTCCATCGCTCAGGTAACATGATGGGCCTCTACAAGCATCCAGGTTTGGGATGTGTAAAAATATCCTGGCCGTCAACAGTGTGGCATCCTGAGAGCCAAGTGACCATTGTATCAAATGGTCCTCTGCTTGGGAGCGGTCTTTGGTCACCCATGCCTGCTTTCATCCATACAGTTCATTCCTGGAGAACTGCTATAGGCTTGTATCTGCATTCTCAAGGATATTGGATGAGGATCCCTGGTTCTTGTGGTCCCAGGACAAAGAATTGAAGCTGGGACACGTGGTTAGGAAAAAAAAAAAAGCAGTCTATTAAGAAAGAGAAAGGCCCTTTGAGGATAGGAATGGACTAGTGAGCTGGGAAAGATCTGTGCTCCAAAGCATTGAGCCACCCTGGACCATGAGGCTTGCGACCCTTTATAATAAGCTATTTCTGCAGTACCCGCCTTCTTGTGGGAAATCCTTTCTCAGTCACGCTCTGTTTGTTATATAAAGCCAGGTAGGAAGGGTTTCCGGCCTTTCTGACAACTGACTTCTTTTATTTTGTTAGTCTCGTTGGCACTTTCCAGACCCTTCTCTGCTGCCACAAAGACCACATGGGATTTGAACAGGTGATCCAACATTTCTCCCACATGCCCTGATGTTCAAACACCCCTTGCCTGAAGATGGGGTTACATCCAGCAAGCCCACCATCAGCGGGAAAGAACACAGATCCCAAATTGCATTGAACGCATTCGGCCTCCAGAGCTGCGCAGCCTGGCAGCCCAGCGTACTCTAGATTGCAGGTCGCTTCCCCGGGAGGGCTGACTAGTGGCTTGGGCTGGCTGCTTTGCCCATCCTGGAGGGAGACAGTGAAGCTGTTGTCTCTTGCCTTGAAAAGATGCAAGTTCAAACTTATTAGAACCATTTCGTATAAGCAGGAAGTTGAAACAAGGCAGAACAATCCCAAGGTGGAAATCACGTGTGTCCTGCTCTATCCCTCCCATAAGCAAAATGCTGGAAACATTGGTTTCTAGAGAAGACTAGCTTCACCATATGGATGTAAAATGCTATCGTTTCTGAAATTGTACCCTATGGCAATGTAACATTTACTGCTGCCATTTAGTCTCCGAAGACTGATTCTTGGTTTTCTAACAAGTTGACTTTTTTTTCCTTTGTGTATGTGTGTGTGTGAGAGAGAGAGAGAGAGAGAAAGAGAGAGAGAGAGAAAGAGAGAAAGAGAGAGAGTCTGTCTTTGTATGTGCTTGTGTGTGCTTGTGTGTGTATCAGAGCCATCCTGGATTGCTCTACCTCCTTCAGCTTTTGCTCTGGGGTTTCCAGGCTCTGCCTTCTAAGGCTGAAAGTACAGGCCATCACCATTTCTGCCCAGCATTTACATGTAATCTGAAATTTGACCTCAGGTCCTTCTGCGTTCAAGGCAGAGACTTAAATCTCTGATCCATCTCCCTGGCACTGATCTTTAATTTTGATGAGGTGTTATTCTGAGGAAAATGATTTGTAGCTGTGTCTGTCTGCAGATTTCATGTCCTTCGGCAGGTAAGAATGGTCTCTTGGCCGCATTCACTTCCCTGCACTTTGTTTGCCTTGTTTTTCCCCCCATTTTCTGTTTGCATTAAAATTTCACACATTTATTGGCTCTTATTTTAATATAAATCTTTAGTTATTTTACTTTACACCAAAGTTTTTAAACATGCCTCTTTGCCTCTTTACTTTTGACCTCTTATATACAAATGGATCTGGTCATTCAGTCTAAGAACGCTCTTTTTTTTTCTCTGTGCTGAGAACTAAACCCAGAGTCTCACACACACTAGTCAACACTACACACATTACCAAGTCATGCTTCAGGCCCAAGACGTTTTTAAAAGGAGAGCTGCACATCTCCACATTCATTTCTTTAGGTACTGTACTGGCTTCTCATATCTATCTATCTATCTATCTATCTATCTATCTATCTATCTATCTATCTATCTATCTATCATCTATCTATCTATCTATCTATCTATCTATCTATCTATCTATCTATCTATCTATCTATCTGCTGCTTCCTTGTTTCCTGTAAATTAAGTCTCATTTCTTCCATCCACCACAGTCCTGTATGGTGGGTGTTGAATGACTCTGGTAATTTTGCCAGTGGAGATGAGGCCTCTGAGGGACTGGATTAGATGATAGAGAAAGTGATGGGAACAGTCAGTTGTCAGAGAAAATGCAGAAAGGAAGACGGCAAAGGACACAGGCCGACGCTTGGGGGCTGCGCACGTCCGTCAGGAGCGCCTGGAGAACCTGGGCAGCACAATGCTGGCTGAGACAGGAGAGAGGGCAGGTACCAGCTACTCTTTCTATTGCTGTGAGACAATGCCAAGTCAAGCAACTCTAGGGGAGAAAGGGAGATTTATTTAGCATACGGTCTCAGAGGGGAGAGACAGCTCATTACGGCGGAAAAGGCATGGCTGGCTGGCAGAAACTGGAGACGACCTAAGTCACATCCATTGAGAAGGCTGAGAGCTGCAAAATTGCCAACTGCAAGAGCAGATCTCTCCCGGAAGGTGGGACGAATTAATCTCAAGTGCACCCTCCCACACTGCCTTCCACCAACAAGACCAACAAGGCTCCATCTCTTAAAAAGTGCCATGACCTTCCTAAACAACTAAAGATTCAAATACATGGGCCTGTGGGGGACAATTCACATTTCAAACCATGACAGAGCAGTGCCTCTGTGGCTTCAGGGGTCCAAATGCCAACCACAGAGAGGGTCAGTAGATTTGGCAACTTTTATTGGCATCAGAGAATTAGCAACTGTGGCTGTCTTAGTAAGACAAATTTTACTTTTGATCAAAAGGGTGTGAGCGAGTCACTCCCAAAGATGGAAGAACAGGCACGCGTGCCTGTGTGGGAGCGTGTGGGAGACTTGAGAAGTCAAGTCAGTTCACTAGTGCTGAGAAAGTTATTGTGGGTGAAATGAAGAATTCCTGCGAGGCCTTGAGCAGATGCCACAACAGGGAGGAAAGACTTGGCACCTGGGACAGCAGATCCCAGCGCATGGAGGAACCAACATGGGGTAACAAGACTGAGACGGCACAGGGACACCGCCCTCGGTGGGAAATGTTGTCTACAGAGAAATGGTCACAGCTGTGGGGTGCCCTGAAGAGGGGCCTGTTCGGTGCTCCGCATTTGGGAGTAAGCAGCAAGCATAGAGTCTCTAACAGGCCAGACTCCATTAAGCTTCTCCTGCTGATGTCAAGGACTCCTGGCAGGGACTGCCAAACAAACTAGGAGAAAGTCAATTACCAGCCCAGCAGGGAGCAAGGGTCAGCTGCAAGTCAATGGCTGCCATTTCTAGATCCATTAGTCCTGCACCCTGGAAGAGGCAGAGGAGGAAGGGAGAATTTGGAGCGATGTTCTTTATGTTGCTACCTTGCCTGTGCCTCACAAACACCCCAGAGATGTTCTTTTTCAACCAACTTTAAAAAGAGGCTCAGAAGATAAGCAGCCCGCTGTCCAAGAGGAGGCAGACTTGTTGGGTGGTAGGGCGACAGCCCAACCCCAATCGTCCAGCTCTGACTTCAATGTGCTTTTCTCAACCTGATGCTCTTCTTTTGTGGACTCGCCTCAGGGAAAGTCAAGCCACACAAAGCTTTGAAAATATCAGGAAAAATTGCATAGTATCAAAAGAAAATTTTTAAATGCAAGATGATATTCAATTTGAATTTCTTTAAATCCAAATAAAAATCTGTTTTCCCGATGATCACATCTGAATCTTAGCTGTGGAAACTGGTTTTAATTGTCAACTTGGCAATATTTGGGGTCACTTAAAAGACACATCCTGGGAGGGCATTTCCAGAGTGGTTTAGCTAAGGAAACCCTACCTTCGATGTGGGTAGCCCTAGGGATTGGGGTGTCAAATAAAAACAAAATGAGAAGGAAGCCAGATGAGTGCCAGCTTCCCATGTACCCAGCTTTCAGATGCCACCAAGAATTCTGCATGCCTTCCTGCCATGATGGACCATGCTCTTTTAAACCATGAGCCCAAATAAAATCCCTTTTCTTTTACATTAGTTCCTGGGAATTCTATAGCCAAAACGAGGAGAGTTAACTACCATTGTAGCCAGGAGCAACATCCTGTCTCTACAAACTCCATCCTTTCTCCATGAACACTGTCCTGTCTCCAAGGGCCCCATCTAGTTTCCACCAGCTTCATGCAGTCTCCACCAGCTCCATCCAGTCTCCACCAGCTCCATCCTGTCTCCACTGCTCCATCCTGTCTTCACCAGCCCCATCCAGTCTCCACCAGCTCCATCCTGTCTCCACCAGCTCCATCCTGTCTCCACCAGCTCCATCCTGTCTCCAGGAGCTCCATATTTGTGGTGAGTAATTTGGCTAAGTGGGAATAATTTGCCTGAGAAACCACAACGGAAAAGAGCTTTCATCTTGGGGTACAGCCTCAACCTGTTCTGTCCCCACAAAGGCCTAGGTGAATGGGACAATATGTGGGATACCTGCCTCATTGGACAGCGACTTCAGCTTGCTCTGAGTTGTGACCCATCTTCACCAACGATTTAAATTCAACAGACACTTACTCAACATTTTGGCTTCTAGACATATGAAACTACTTGGTTGTCTACCTTGGCCAAAAGAAGAATGGGAGATTGTTAACATTGTCATCATCGTCACCATAACCACCATCATCATCATTTAAGTTTTATATTTATATTTTAGTTTTGCGTACTTGCACACATGCACATGTGTGTGTGTTTATGTTTTGCATATGGATGGGTGTACATGTATGTAGGTCTATGTATAAGAGGACAGTTGAGTGTATGTCTGTGGAGGGTGACATCAGGAATCATCCTAGATTGCTCTAACTCCTTATTGCTTTGCTCTGGAGTTGTCCAGATTCTACCTTTCAGAGACAGAATGGTAGCCGGCCACCATGTGCACCTTGCATTTTTACATGGGATCTGGGAATCCGCACTCAGTTCTTTTGCTTTCAAGGCAAAGGCTTTAACCCCTGCACCATCACCCCTGTCCAAGCTTTGAGTTTTTAATTCACTGAAGGAGATGACCAGAGAGATTCTGTGTCATTCACCCAGCCTTCTGCAACAGTTAATCTCTTGTCCAAAGGCAATGCCATGTCATACGTGGGATACTGGTTCTGTTGTAGCTGGGAAGCAGATTATACGTCCCATCCAGGCTTCCTCACGCCCTTCTGTAGAAGATTCTCCTCCCTGTCCTTCCTCCACTTCCTTAGTCTTCACAATGATTCTGCCATCTCAGGACGGTTATGTAAATGGAGTCAGACGGCAGACGACATTTTAGGTTTGGCTTTTTTCACTTGGCAGACTCTCTAGGGAGTTGTCTGGGTCATTGTGTGTATCCGTAGTTGCTCTAATTTTCTTAGTGGCATATTCCACCGCATAGTTGGACCATCTTTTGTTTAAACGCTTCCCTGCTAAAGAACGCCTGGTTTGAGACATGGCAGATCAAGCCGCTGGGATCTTCATGCCCAGCGTTCTGTGTGAACATACGCTCCCATTCCTGCTGGATAAATCCCCGGGAGTCAGAGCGGGTCATGTGGTGGTTGCAGGTTTTGTTTTGTTCACCAACTGCCAAATTGCTTCACGGAGCAGTTGTACCATCCTCCGCACCCACGGCGATGTGCGAAGGATCAGTTCCTCCGCATCCTTGCTGACATTTGGTTTTGTTGGCTGCTCTGGTTCCTACGGTTCAGACGCGTGGGCCACCTCACTCTTGGCATCTCCTCGCGGTCTACTTTCATTCCCTTTGACGTCTTCCTGGGTCTTGGTAGGATGAGCGTTTCATTTTGGGGTAGTATATTTTGAAACACGGGGTCTTTTAAGTCTTGGATTTTAGTCAACTTCTTCTGGCATTGCACTAGTAGAGAAGCAGGCATGGGAAGTTTTCAGGTTGCTGCCTACCATGGGAGGGGCTTCCAGGTTGTTACTGGGTGTGGGAGGGGCTTCAGGTTGCTGATGACAGGCATAGGGTTCCTGTAGCCTCTTGGCCTCACCCCGTCCCTCCCACAATGGACAGACACTGCTATGCTGTGATCGTTCCTCTGGAGTCTCTCTTAACAGGACAGTGGTCTCCTTGCTACTGGACCTTGCCTATGGTCCTGCCTTCGACATCATGCAGTGGAGAAGGAAAGAGCCCTGGATGGGGTGAGGCGTCCTGCTCTTTTTCTCACATGACCTCAGCATCCATCTGGTAGGTACTGGATGACTGTTACTAGCTCCTCATGCTGCCTTTGCTGCTGGGTGTCATTTTAATCTGCACTGTTTGGCTGGAGCAGAGCAGCAATGGTCTGTGTTCTTAGACCTGACATCTGTCCCGCACTGGTCCTTTGGCTAGAAGGTCTGATGGTACCTCTGTATTTCTTTTCCATGCTTCATGTTTCTTCACGTCCAAATCTGATAGAAATGGTCGATAAAATATTTTGGGAAATGTGGCACCATGGCATTCCAAGCCCTCCCCCTATCTGACATTAGGCAAGAAGTGAATTTTCAAAGTTCAGCTTAGCCTTAAAAGCATCCACCTGCTCTAGCTCTAGCTGACAGGGTGACAGGCAGGAAATGCATGCGCTGTCCTTCCTAGAAGCTGAGCAAATCACGCCTGCCCTTTCCTTTTCAACATCCAGCTCCTCCACTTGCCTGTCAACAGCCCCCAGAACAAAATGAAAAATGTCAGCCAAAAGGAATTGCTTCGAGGTCCTGACATTAGCATTTCGAATTCAGCTCTGAATTCGCCCGACTACTCTCAAACTGTCTGTGTGACGGGTTTAACCACAGCCTGTCGCCTCTCTTTCCTATAGTGTGGATAAGCTGGCTGTGACCTGTTCCACCATTAGCATCCTTCAATCCAGATCCATGTGGCCAACAGGTTCCTTGCCATCTGGGTCTTGATCAGTCTTGATCATCTGGGACCTTGATTTGGATATGGGTAGCAGCACACATGCTTGCCATTGAAATCCCAGTGGCCAGAGCAGTCAAAACAGGAGTTCAGGGGCAGCCTATGGTCTTGGTAGCACAGGCTAGATGCCCTCATCATGATAGAGCATCCTCAGCAGTGTCAAAGTATCCAAGGACAGACTTGAGCTGGGCTACATTTCTGTTTATCAATTAGCTTCCAGTGGGATCAATGGATTTGGGCTTGTATGTCCTGGGACAGGAGATTATGTACGACGTGTTCAGGACACTCTAGCAAGTCTTCCTTCCTTATGTTTCTCATTGCCAGAAGCTTTTCCATTCTTCAAAAGAAGTCCACTGTGGGGCAGACGTCCATGTTGTATGGATCATAAAATTAATTCCATTCTTCTTTGTGGAGGACTTGATACAACTCAAGCTTGGCCAATCAGAAGAGCCTCTTTCCCTGTGCAACATGACTGACTGATATCCTGTAACAAAAATCATAAAGGAGCAAAAGGCAAATGAACACTGGGACTTATTAGGCTGTTGCCCATTGGTTAAGGGTCAGATGTAAGGTGTACGCAGAACTCTTGCATTGGAGGCTTGGTACCCAGCAGGCGAATCCAATCAATTGAATCCTGCTAGTGCTGATCCAATGCACTGATGAGTTCATAATAGAGACCATCACCTATGGGGCAGAGGTGGAGACAATGGAAGCGAGGGACGATGGAGCTTCTGCTTCTGATCTGTTTGAAACAGAGGCTATGGAGGAGGCTCTAAAGGCGGCAGGAGAAAGAGCAGAGCAAACAAAGCAGGATTTGCAACGGTCACTAGCAGTGTTGGCAACGGCAACCAACAGGGGCTTAAAGTGCTAAGTCCAAGCCTTAGGATTCTCTGGACAGCCAGGTTAACAGGAGAAGCCTGAATAAGGCAGACCTTTCCAAAACTGTCCTGCCCACTGCACTCCTGTGCATAGCAAGCATGTCCCACTGACCCAGGAAATCTGAACCAGAACCATTTTGAATATGAGCAGAATAAATCTTAGACTCTCTTCCCAAAACAGGAGTAGGAAGCGCATACCTGGAAAGAGATCCCCCTTAGCACACCTAAGACCGTGCGCTGTGTAGTTGGTCTTCCAGTAGGCTCAGCTGGGCTGATGTTCCTCTAAACACTCATGAGGGTCACTAAAATCATAGCCACAGGCACTCAGGAAGCATCTAGAACTCAGGAAGAAGAAAAAAAAATAGTATCAGATTAAATGATTTCCTAACTAACCTGTCTGTAGGTCTCCTAGGGAATATCCTCACTTGATTAATAATAGGGCTCAGCCATGATGATCCAAAACAGGTAAAGGACAATGACTGGTCCGTCTGTCAGGATTCCCGGGAGGCCGTGGTTTCTGTCTGTGGAAATGCTGAGCCAGGTTTGTAGGGAGCTCACCAGCGGCTCTTGGCCTTCACTTACGTGTCTCTCTTCCTCATAGCCCTCTGACAGCTTCATTACTCTACGTTTTTAATCCACGAGATAAAAACAACTGTCTTAGGTAATGATTTTCTGTTTGTATTAAAATTACACTTCCAAGAAATGAGACATTTACTTAAAGATTCATAATAACTGGTCAAAATGCTTAAAGCCCACACTAATTTATAAATCCATCCACAGAGGTATCTGTGATCTTCATTCTCTCGAGGTAGGGCTGCCCTTTGTGTATTCAGGTCTTCATCTATCTGTCCCTCTGCCTGCTTGTTCATAATGGATCATTAAGAGATTCAGACTCTGGAGTCGGCTCTAAGTTCTGCCCTTTAGATTTTGACAAATCAACTCCAGCTTTTAAAATAGAAATAGCATGAATGTTGGACAAAAGAAAAGTATGTATGGAAAGTTCTGGGAGTCGTGCCCAGATTACATTCTCAGAGAACAGGAAGTAGTTTCAAAGGCATTGGAAGGAGAGACCCCCTCCTCTTTCAAACATCACTTTAAATGCAGTGGGTCATAATTAAAAGACAGAACGTCAAAATAGGTAATAACAACAGAATCCTCTACATTGCTTACAGTGAACTCAGTTTAAATATGAAAACTCTGGCTCAGTGTAAAGAGGTGTGAATCTAGGGCACCATTTATTTAACATGTTTGAGGTTCATCCCCACTACCACATGCAGCAAAGAAGCAAAGAAGCAAGGGGGCAGAGAAAGGTGAAAGATGTTCCCACTATTCAAAGCTGGAGCAACTCTGTGAGCTGCATATATAACTGACTTCATGATCAGGAAAATGATCAGAGGCAGAAAAGGGCATTGCGCAACAAGAAAAGAATTCTTTGGAGACAAAAGTAAAGGTTGGATAAATGGCTTAGGGGTTAAGCCTTTTCCTTATAAGCAAAAGGATCTGAGTTTGGATCCCAGATCCACGTAAAAATGTCAGGTATAAATGGGCACATAGGCACACATAATGCCCCCCCACACACACACGCAAGCAAAGCTGTCATACCACAGCAACCAGGCCACAGGTCTGGAGTCCCATCCCTGCTGATTTCCAAGGTCTTACACAGACATCTGAAGCCCAGTGCACGGCACCTGAACAAATGACTATTCTCAAGAAGGACAGCCTATGCTACAAAATTAATTCCTTTATAAAACAGTGAAAGGGGGACTGGAGAGGTGGCTCAGGGGTTAAGCCTTTGCCTTGTGGGCGGAAGGTCCTGAGTTCAGATTCTAGACCCTACATATAGTCGCCGGGCAGAAGTGGGGGCGGCCTGCGTTTCTGGTCCTGGTAGGGTGGAGCCTGCGAATCCCCGGCAGAGTAAACAAGGAGAAGGTGGAGGCGGTCCATGGTGGTTCCTGAATTCGCCCGTGGTTCTACACACACACACACACACACACACACACACACACACACACACGCACAATTGAATAAAATAATAATAAAAAAAATTTTAAACAGTGAGAGGATCACTTACCTATCCAGATACGGATCATGTGCAAGGAGCCCAGGAGATAAGACGAGGGTAGGAGGTTGTTCAGAAGTTAAAGAACCTGCCTTGCAAACCAAAGTACTGGAGTTTGGAGCCCCAGAGCCCGTGCAAGATGTCAGATGGGTGGGTGGGTGGGGCTGTTGAGGTGGCTCAGGGGTTAAGCCTCTGCCTTGCAGGCAGAAGGTCCTGAGTTTGGATCCTAGACCCCACATATAGACGCCGGCGGAAGCGGGGGCGACCTGTGTTTCTGGTCCTAGTAGGGTGGAGCCTGTGAATCCCGGGGCAGAGTAAACAAGGAGGAGGTGGAGGCGGTCCATGGTGGTTCCCGAATTCGCCTGTGGTTCTAGACACACACACACATACATACACACATGCGCACACACGCATACATGCACAATTGAATAAAAAAAAAATTTAAAAGATGTCAGATAGGCATGGTGGCCCACCTGTAAGTCTAGCCTGGGCACCTGGAACTGGGACTCCTCAGAGCAAGCTAGCTAGCCATACCACCCTACAGGCAAGGTCTGGGTAACAAGAGACCCAGACTCAAAACAAGGTGGAAAAATAATTAAGGATGGTTCTTAATATCAACTTTATGTCTTTGCATCTCATGCATACATATGCGCCCACACACATGCAAACACAACACACGTAGGCATACATCCCGTACACATATGCACATGAAAATGAAAGCAAAAAAATCAAATAACTTATCTTTCAACTATTTTAAAAAATTCCATTTCATCTTGCCCATGCAATCTCCCTCACCTGCTACTGTTTTGCAAAATATATCAATAAACTCTCTCTCTTTTTTCATGTCTTTTACCATGTGTTTCAGTTAGCCTGCCTGGTTGCTGATAAATCACCATCAAATGGCTTAAGGGAACAAAGGGTTTATTTTCTCTTAGGATTACTGGTTGCAGTTCATTAGTCCAGCTTGATGGGTGAGCTCATACCAACACCTAGGCCTAGGGAACTGGCCACACCATCACCACATAATGGCTGAGAGAGGGACAATCCTTACTTGCCAGACCAGCATGTCTGGCCAAGTATACAAAAAGATGCCAACTCTGTCAACCAGATGTCTGTATTTTATTCCAGGGCCTAGTCCCACCCACCACACGTTGGGCCTTCCCTATCAGCTAGACAATCTCCTGCAGGTTTGCTCTGGGCTTAATTTAACCACTAATTCTCTACAAATGTGCCCAGAACTCAAACCCTCAGCAGTCAAGTTGACACCTGTGCCTAACTATGACACCATGTATGCCACCAGCTTTTTACATACCCTTTTATATTCAAGACAGTTGTCCAAAGTTATGTATGTGACCACGAGAACATCAAGAACAACTGGAGATGTCCACAGTTGGCTTGGTAATAGGTTATTTTATTTCTGGTTATTCACCAGAAAAATGTAATAGCAAGATAGAAAAGAAAAAGAAGGAGGAGGAAGGAAAAGAGGAAAAGGAGAATAAAGAGGGAGAGGGAAGGGAAGAGAAAGAGGAGGAGGAAAAGGAGAAGACAAGTGTCTTCCCGTTTTGTGATCTGTCCCTTCAGAGAGTGCCAAGCGAGGATGCTGGAGCCACAGTGAACAGAAGTGGAGGCATCTGGCGTCCGTCCAGATTCCTCTGAGGGTTGTCACTCTCATTTGCAAGTTCAAGTTAACTTTGTCTAGAAGGCCAAGCTTGCAGGAGTTCCTCCTGGGCAGATGGCCTCTCAGAGGGGGCTCGCACTGCAGAAAGCTCGAAGCGGCTTCTAAAGCAAGTGCCCACCTCACACTGGCCTGTCAAATCAAGGCCCAGAGACCCACGGACAGATTCGGGGAAACTTCTGGGTGGACCATCTGCTGAGTCACGGGCTGGGGATTCAGGCCCAGGAACGTGTCCACCTGTATGCTGGACCTTTGAAGGACTTTAAGCTACAGGATGTGGGAAGGCGTGTGAATGACAAAGGCCGAGCTCTCCAAGCCTTTGATGGTCCCCTGGGAGTAGCTGGTGTTAATTAACTGGCTCAAGCTGGTTCTGGGGTTGCTGATAATCCCTAAGTAATCTTCACCTCGGGGCTGTGATACCAAACTCTGACTCTGGCTAGCAACAACAAGCCTTTGTCCTCTGAAAGCATCTATACAAGGTCGCTTCTCACTGAATGAAAAAAAAAATGTGTTTAAAAAGTCAGGTCCGTATCTCCCTCACCGTGTAAAATGTGGGTGAGCAGAAGAACTTAGAAATTAGCTTCATGAGGTTGCCACATATTTCGAACCAACTGGGAGTTAATGAAAAAGACATTTTGTTTAATTTATGTTAATAAAAAGAATCTCGGCTGCCCTTTTCCCAGCACAGCTCAGCACTGAACTGATGAGGAATGCAGCTCTTGGGATGATTTGTGGTTGAACTTGACATGACAAATATGTGGGGGTAGGGGTGAGTGATCATATAACTTGGCCAATAAAAATGAAGGCTAATTAGATGAATGTAGAGAACCCCAGGATTTACTGTGACTGTTTAAAATCAATACCACCACATTCAGTTGTTGCTCCCCATTATAAAAGAGACAAGAACGCATCAGATAGGGCATCAACGGCAGACCAGAGCAATGACCTCACCCAAGACTACTTGGGGAACCCATGAGTTCATTCATCTAACTTAGCATGAGTGAGGGATCGCTTTCAGGACGTGGGTGACCCCCCCCCCAAACAGGCACACTACTGGAAAGTCTCATGTCAGCTTGGGTAGTGATGTCCCCACAACTACATGGATGAAGCCCCCCTCCCTCCCTCAGCTGCCCACACGATTACCCACTCTGCTGGCTTCTCTCTCTGGGAAGGCTGAGCCTTAGGCGCCCTCAGGGCCATCTACCTTGCTGGCTTTTCTTCCTTTCTCGTACTCTCTTTCCATCTCCTCGCTTCTGGCTTCTGGAATAATCCCATGACTAAACCAGCCTCCCTGGTAATAAGATTCTGAGCAAGGGCTGGATCAGATCATGTAGAGCAAGGAGGGATGAGCCTCCTACGGCGAGCCAGGCAGCCGGTGCTCCAGGCTGGGCGTCCCAGGGCCTGGGCTGCAGCTCCTCCCCTGAGCCACTGCTGCGGGGACACAGACCCAACAGCAGGACAGGGCATGGCACAGCTGGAGACCAGCGCAGCTCAGTTTGCAGTAGGGACTCGGCCCTTGAACTGCAGCTTCCTCTGTCTGCAGTGCTACTGGGGTAACGGCGAGGCCTTTGATTGCAGGCATTTACCTGTTGTGAGCTCTGACCAACATTTGCTTCTATGCCTTGGACATGTGAGGACCAAGAGGAACTTCCCTGTTGCAGGGTGACCTAGGAATAGACAATACCACGAGGCCACCGGACACAGCCCCTGCCATCAGCAGGCAGCACACAGTCTCCTAACGATCCAGCAGCCTCCTGTCATTCCGAGGAGGACAAGCAGGGAAGGAAGCAGAGAGTCTTCCAAGAGGAGGAGGCTTCTGGGATCCTCTCCACCTCTCTAGTTCCTCTAGGAAAGAGCAGGGGAATCAGTGCCCTTTCTGTGTAGCATCTGAAGGTGAGGGACGGAAAAATCTTTCCCCTGGTCATCCATCCGCCACATGGACCTTCGGCACCGTGGCACGCCATGGCGCTGAGCACTCCTGGAGATTCCTGCAAGGTCTCCGCCAGCAGGGCGTGGGTGCGCCGGGGTTCAGCAAGCACAGCCATCAAGGACTGAGGCGGCTCTTCCACGCTGTCGTGGTTAGAATGTGATTTATCGCACACCACACCCTCAGCGGCATGCCTTTACCTCTTTAGCTGATGCTAATATTTGGGAAGGTCGCGGCACCTTTGGGAGGTGGAGCCCTGCTGGAGGAAGGCAGGTCACAGGGGGCGGGGCCTTGAGGCTTTGGTAGCCCCGCCCTACTCCCAGATTGTCTCTTGCTCTCTGCCTCCACGATGATTGAAGGGACCTGAGCCACCCGCAGCTTCTGCCATTCGCCATGCCTTTTCTTCTGGAAGGGGCTATGTCTCTCCCTTTCTCTCCTTAAACAGTGTGTGAAAGTTGTCTCACAACAACAGGGAGAAACGCAACTGTGACAGGTGCCACTTTGTATTGAAATGGCAAAAATAACTCCGCTTTGTTTCTACCAGTCTGTACTTTTTCCAGCCTTCGCTGCGATCTAACTAACTGCTAACCACACCCATGACTCAAAAGGACCTAACCCAGTCCCCTGCGGGCCAAGAGCACATCATACCTCCAGGACTGCAAAGTTAGCTTTTTTTTTTCCCCTAACTGAGCTTTTAGATATTCTGTCAGCTGACTTATGATGTAATTGTGGTTTCTGGCTTTATTGGACCCCTTCCCTCCCCATTTTTGGGATCTAGAGTTCTTTCTGTCATAAGTCAGCTCTCTACTGCCAGCAAATAAATGGACTCCTTAATGTGAATCATTGTGTGGTGTTCATCTGTGACTCATGTGGGCACAACGAGATCCCAAACAAACAGACAAACAAAGACAAATAAGGACACAACGCACCAAAGAAAATGCCAGACATTCCCGTGATATCTTCTGGGGAGCCCAGGGGCCTGCGCGCATCTTTGCATGTCGTCCCTGACGGCATGCATTAGTTCCAGTTGGAGCTTCACTTAACTCTCAAGGTTCTGGGCCTTGTGTGTTTGGGTGGTATGTCAAACTCTGATATTATAGGACAGTTATATGAGTTTTAGAAGCAGCCTCCCCCCAAAGTCCTGCAATCCATGTGGTTTGGGGTGGTGTAAAACAGGCAGCCCCTGTGGAAACACTCGGATATCCCGGGATGGGGGGATGGGGATCGGTCCTCCACCTCAGTCTTCTGTGCAAAGCATGATCTCAGCCTGTCCAATGTCCTGCTGGGCTCTGGGCTCTCAGTTTTCAGCACTTTATTCTCCTTATATTCATTTATTGCATTCTTATCAAGTCCAAGGCTGTCTCCATCCTACCATCCGGATCCTACCATCCGGATCCTATAGCAGGCTAAAGGAAGCGATTCCTGTTCTCCTTTGCCTTTCCTTTCACATTCCTCGCCACCTCTTCTTCCCCCTTGGAGTTTCATTTCTTTTTTTGTTGTCATCTTATCCTTTCTCTGAAACTTCAATGATCTGTTTGCCATTTACTTTGTCCTGGGATCCTTTACTTCTATAGAGAGGTTTTGTTCTTGATTTGAAAGATTCCGACCAGGCCTCCTGGTGGCAGAGAGGCAGATGGGAAAAGTCGTCATACAGCCATGAGCAGTACCCGCTCCTCTGATCAGGAAGCTGAAATAAAATGGACTGACACTTGTCAATTTCACCCAGGATCCCAGAAATGGATCTCCAAGACAGCAATAGCCAGGAAAACAAAATGAAACAAAGAAAGCAAAAGGGAACCTAAAAAGTGCAATTTTAGACCCCCGATCTGTTGAAAAGGTATATCAAAAATTCAGGAAGCAAAACACAGTCATGCTAGAGTCTTCTACAGAGTGTGCATTCTGGGGTGCTGGGGAGATGGCTCAATGGGTAAAGCACTTGCTACACCAGTGTGAGGATCTGAGTTCAGGTCCCCAGTGCACACATAAAAACCAGGCTCAGCTTAATCCCAGCACTCAGGATGGAGAGGCAGGGGTCCAGGAAAAGTTGGCCAGCTAGCACAGCCAAGGGTGAGCTCTGGGTTTAGTAAAGAACCCTTCCTCAATAAAGTATCAAGTGACTGAGGACCACGCCTTTCTGCCATCATTTGCATGTGCACAAATGTGCACACACACACACACACACACAATTGTGCATCCTGGGCTACAGGAAGACATCTTCTGCCGCAGACCAGAGTCGCGGCCTCGAGACCAGGGCTCCCCAGGACCGGGCGGAGAACAGAACACACGCAGCTCCCTCTCGTCCGAGTGTATCCTGAACCCGTTTATTGAAACTTTCATGACAACTTTTATACAGAAAATTTTGGGGTAAAGAATGTTGCACCTACAACAGACATATAATTTTTTAGTCAGCAAAAATCACCTTCAGGGTGGACATTTTTTCAAGAACCTAACCCATTGCTTCAGGGCAAAGGCACTTAACAGAAACATTCTCTCAGTATTTCCAAACTTATCTAATCTATAATGCTTCACCGGATAGCTATGGGGCTGAGCCCACATTTTAACTGCTTTTTTAAAATACAGAGGCAGAATGATCTCCTTTTGATTTTAGCAAGGAACATATTTTACAATTAACTATAGGAGTCCCCAACACCCCATAAGTCCCAGCATGAGCTTTGGCTGTTGTCCTCTCCAGGTTGATACTCTCAGTCAGGCAGGTCGACATAGGCACCAGGCATGGCAGCAGGTTCTAACTTGGGAAGATGTATGTAGCTCATGTAGTCTCTACTATCCAAGCTTAAACTACATCTCTAAGGGGGCCTTGACTTGGATACTCAAGGCCCATAAGCTATAGCTGGTTCTGTCGATGGAGCACTGAGGTATGCACTGAAGAAAACACTTAAGCAATATAATTATTAAAAGAATAACTTCTATAATAGCATCCTTCTATTCCTTTAATAGTAAGGTTGCTTATGTCTTCCTTTGAGGAATTCCAGAAGTGTATTGCCATCATTTAGATGACCCATCTGTGAACCATGCATACTCCAAACCTGGGGTCCAGTCAGGCCCCATATGCCGAGGGTGTCTCTTTCAAGGGTGTCTCTTTCGGGGCAGAGGCGATCATTGGTGGGAGTGCACTCAGATGGTCCATCTCTGTGATTTCTCATAAGAGCGCTGTTTGGGGTAGGAAAGACACGGCCCCCTTTGCTTCTGACATGGATTCTCCCAGTTTGGATTGCAAATACCATCTCCAGGGGCAGTCTTGGCATCTAGACTTTCTGGCATGATGGTCTCTTCCTTGGCCTTCAGCCAGGGTAAGAGGGTATCACAGTTTCTTTTAAGGTTCTGGTGGACTGAGAGCATAGTCTTATACTTCTGGAATTTCTGAGTTAGTACGTAGGTGGGAATTTTACCCACCTATGTTTTAAGACTCTAGAAGTTATTCTCTAATTTCCTTAAAATCAGTGCACACATTCTGATTAACAAGTCTACTTATTGTAAATGACTAGACATGAAATTTCTATTTAGTGTTTGACTGAAACTTAAAAGGCAGGCTTCTTCTCTAGAACAGAGAGCAGGAAGCTAGTTCCAAAAAACCCTAAGAAAGGGCACTTCTAAATCCCAGAAGAATTCTTCCTGCCAGAGGCAAAACTTGAATTATCCCAAACAAAAACCTAGGTAAAAATGCTTAGCACCTGTCCATGGGCTTTATTGTGGCATACCGAGAAATTCCTAGCACTTGCCCATGGGGTTACTGTGACCTTCCCAGGGAACAGGCTTTAGGCCTGAACTGGGAAGAAACACCAAGACCTGACAATTCCCATATTTTTCCTTATTTCTCTAAAATAAAGCCATGTCCTTATCCCAAAACATGTTACTTTGAATCCACCTTTTCCAAACTGAGACATATTCTACCAGATTAGTTGGATAGGAGCGCAGCAATCTTCTTTCCTTTGGTCTATCTATCATACAAGTTAGGCTGCTACCTGAACAGAAGGAAATAAGAATTCAATGAGGTTAGAGAAGCTACATCACTAATATTTATGATTAAAACATGGCAAATAGTGCATTTTGAAAATGCATAGGTCTTCTCCAAGTTGGATTTTGAAATTTCCTTTTACCAATGGCACCTGCAGTTTAGGTAACATCTGGATTGCAAGGAGGAAGGCTTCCAATTTGTTACTTTCTTTTTGTTTCTTGGGCAGCAGAGTTCAACAGGACCATTTTGCAGCACTGCATTTTAATTCCCAACAGAGGCTAACGTCTCTTGAGATCCTGCAAACCAGCCAAGGTGTGGAAGTCAGCATTTTGCAGTCTGCGCACACACCCTCCTACTTGTGCAGCACCCCACGATACGTTGGCAGGGTCTGATGGCGATTGAGATGCACAGCAAGACGGTCATAACCACGAAGGTGGAGAAAACGGTAGTCAGCGTGCTCGGCAGGCAACAAATGGAAAAATAAGTAGGTCGGATTCTCACCTGGGCAATTCGAAAGGGAATTTTTCGAAGTAATGAAGAGAACTAAAAGTAGATGGGATGAGAAATTGAGTCAGGAATTGAAAGGCTTCGTTCTGTGTCCGAGGTAATATGAAATTCCAGATGCCATTGAGAATATTCGTGTTGTGCTTAATAGAGTCTTCAAATGTTCATTATGCGGAAATGGAAACATTTTATACGCAAAACATACTGGCTGGATTATGCCAGGAAGGAAAATAGTTGCTTTTCAGCACATGGGGCAGGAGGCCAACCTCCCCTGGCCATTGTCGCTTGTGTCGAATTTAGTCTCTCCACGGCTCTGGACGCAAATAAGGAATCCAGGACAGAGGCTCCTTGTTTAAGATCACACAGCTAGACGTGGGCCCAACTGGACCGGAGCCAGGACCCTACGGAGGCACTTCCCAGCATTCTCTACAAGGTTCAGCCCCAGGTCAGCTGTGTGACCCCCCTGGGCTTCCCCACTTCCAGTTACGTGAACACAAGGCCGAAGGAGATAGGCGGGACCGGATGTCCTGTCCTGGGGTTACCTCTGAGCTGGACTCTGGTGAGCAGTGCTTCTGCACACCTACTCAGGGGACTGCCGTGGAGTCAACCTCCCCTCATAGGCATCCGAGTGCACTGTAGATGGAGGAACTTTAACAAATGAGAAATTCAGAACTGAAAGTGCATCGCAAAATCCCTGAAGAGTCTTAAACATTTGGTCACGAGGGTGCTACTCCAAAGCGGCTGAATCAAATTTGGGTCAAGGCCCAAAATGTGTAATTTGGAAACCTTTCCTCCAATGATTTGAATGCAAACTTGTATTTTAAGAACTGATAAAAACAAAAAGGCTGACTCCAAATTCTTTCCCTGTGTTCCCATTGTGGCATTATCTTAGAGACCTTTAAATACCTCTGCGTTATGTAACATTTACTCTCACATACTGGCAGCGACATGCTGGCCACCCCTACGGCTCCATGTGTCTCAGACAGAGGAGGGCGAGCCGTCTCTACGTGGTACTGCATGTTGCGAGTCTCCATTGAGCTAACAGGAACCTTCCACATTGACCATAGAAGCAAAGGCATCAATGATCTAGACTCACAGTCAAGATTAGCCTGTTCCTCCCAATCATGTTGGGCACTTAAGACTTCACTAGCAGATCAGAGACTTCGATGCAAGGTTTCCACTGAAAACTCTATGTTCCAAAGATGCTCCTGGGACAGGCTCTTTCCTGGCTGCAGGATCTGCTATTTGGTCTACAATGTCTGGCAGTCGGTGGAAGAGGATGCCGAGATTGAGAGGTGATAGACAGCTAAGACAGGAAACTGAGGATGCAAGTGGAGTTACACGCCAAGCTGTACTGGTTCTTGGAAGGAGTAGAGAACCTGCCAAAATCAATTCCATGAGCTTGTTAATCAGCTTTTGGTTGCTGTGGCAAAACATCCAAGACAAGCAATTCCAGGGAGAAAAGACTTAGTTTGGCTTGAATTCAAACCATGATTGGCCCTTGGCTTGTGGAAAAACAATGTGTGGTGTTGGGAAGTACCGGGTGGAGGAGCTGCCTGCCTGAGGGTAACCAGGTAACAAACGGAAAGATCACGAGGCCGAGATGCCAACGTTGCCTCCAAGGGCACATTCACAATGAGTTAGCTTCCCTCTGCTGGGTCCCATGTCCTAAAGATTCCACCACCTCCCAAAGCACCAACCACCTAGCTACCAACTCATGGACATGTGGATTTGAGGGACCATTTAAGATGATCCAAACCACAAGAATGTTTATGTGAAATACCTTACTAAATGACACTGATAAGATTTGTCAGTAAGAAACAAACTTCAAGCATTTCCTTAGTCCCGAGCCATGACGAACAGAGGCAGTATCCGGAAGGAGGCACTAGGAAGCAAATCAGGATATCAGGAGCTGAAGTCTGGAATCCACCAGGCAGATGGAGGGCCGGGAAACAGTGACCCCATATTGATTATGGAGGGCTCAGCTAGACTCAGAGACAGCAGACTGTAGAGATGCATCCTTCGTTTATGGCTCTGGGCATCTTGTGGGCTGTATGTGGAGTCTTACTTCTACCTGGCACCTTGGGACACTGCCAGCGGAGAGGGGGTCACTCCTTCTCAAGGGAGGCAGGTGTCAGACACATACTGATTTCACCTGGCAGATCCTTAACACTTCCATCTGTCTGTCTGTGATTGGGTTTGCTTCTACAACAATGCTAGGAAACTCTTTTGCAAAGTTTCCCATCAAACTAACAACAGATCCACATGCTCCAGCTATGCCATTGCTGTATGCTTGCTCCAAAGACCTCAAGTCACCATATCACAGAGATCCCTGCATATCAATGCTTACTGGAGCGCTAGTCACAGCAGCTAAGTTATAGGCCCATTCAGGTATCAATCAACAGAGGAACAGATAAAGAAAAGTGCAATTGATTTACACAGTGGAATTTTTTTTCAGTTGTAAAGAGGAATGAAGTTATACCTTTCACAGGAAAATAGATGCAGCCCCAAATAATCACATAAAGTGAATTAAGTTGACCTCAGAAAGACAAATAATTGCTGTCTCTTACTTGTGGGTCCCGGGTTTTGTATAGATTCATAAAATCATTTATGTGTGGATGGCAGGAGAGTAGAATAGAAGCTGTCCAAGAAACAAAAGGATTAATGCAAAGGCGAGGGGTGAAAAGAGAATGTAGCAGAGCGCAGGGGATCTGCTCAAGTGCTTTATATACTTGAACTAAAATGGCCTTATGTAACCCAGTGTAAGCAAATTTAAAAATAAAAGTTTTAAGAAGACATTAACACAAAGAGCAGAAAAAACCCTCTCCCTTCTATTATTCAGGGATATTTCTTAACTCTCCTGTAAAATACAAAGTCCTCAAAGGAAACTATTTTCATCTTTTTCATTTTTCAAAAATCATTAATCACAGTTCCTGAATAAACTATGTATTTAAAAAGCACCCGCTGACTAAGTACATCAATCTCAGTGCTGACATCTGAGGACTTCTGCTCGTAGCTCAGAGGGGACTCTAGGCAATGGCAAAACTCCTAGCCAGATCCCAGATCCTTAAAAGTCTTGAAGGATTCCCCTGGGAAACACTCCCCCACTTCTTTAAGGAGGATCTTGGGAGGCTCAGGAAGTTGTAGGAGGAGAAACACTCTTCCCTTGAGGATCATGTCTTGCTCATGCTATGTTGAACACAGTGTCTTTAAACAGACAGGAATATGTTATGGGAAATACAGATCCACATGTTTTTGACAGATGTCATCCCTTAGTATAGACCCTCAATATTTCAATTATCTTCCATCAGGTATCCATGACTCTGAGCTGGATCCCAGCTCAGCCCATCACCAGTCCTGTGACTCTGGCAAAGCATCTGACTTGCTAAGCCTCAGTTCTTAATCTCTTAAGTGGGGATGAATGGTTGGTAAAAGGTTTTAAATGAGAGCAGGCGTTTATAGGAGTTGGATTGTTCCTACAGTGTGTTATGGCTGGTAATCTTACAATAAATGTCAATCACCTTTATTCCATTTCAGGAGGAAATGTCAACAGTTAGAAGGTTGAAAGTAGCAAATCCCACAAGTCCAAGGGTCTGAGACACTGGCTAGTGGACAGGACAACATGCATGTCCAACAGGACCTGGGGGAGCTTTGCCCAAGGCCATGTCCTCATTCCAGCATTATGGGTCCTGAATCTGCTCATGACATGGCTTTGCTTTCTACATTACAGCTGCTCTCTGCAAACCATTTCCTCAGCTTCCCATACAGAGTTACTCATAAGAGTCCTCTACCCAGAGGGGAGGTTCAGCCACTAGGCAACGAAGCATGGTTGACACAATGGAGTCAGTGCTCATCGCCCACAGCCTACTGTCCCCACTTTGATGCACCTTGCATGCCCCCGCTCTGATGCAGCCGCAGCCTGCACTGCGCCTGCTCTGATGCAGACTGTGCTGTCCCCACTGTGAAACGACCAGCTCATGCCAGCCTCACCCTCTTCCCATGGTCCTTCCCCTGTGCCTTCCCTTGCGGGTTCTGACATACTGAAAACATGACAAAGTCTGGCACTCCTAGTGGGTTTGAGGTGGCTAAGAACAAAACAAAATCAACCTCCTGTCCACTCCTCTAGGAACACTGACACCCAGATCCCTCCCCCCAAAGGGTGCCTGGCCTGGTGGGGGATGCATTTTACTGCTGACTGCCCTGAAGTAGGGGCGTCTCAGCACAGCCTGAAGTTGTGTCAAAGGCATGCACACAAACTGCAGCATCGACAGGCTGTCCAAGGGCTCTGTCCTCCATCCTAAATCTCACTGTACTCTGAGAATCTGTTTCCTTTCCATCTAGATGGAGCTAGGAGTAGCTTCCACCATCCAAGTCCAGTGAAGTCTTTGCTCTGTCCATTTCTAAACATTCCTGAGAACAACCCACACGGTCTCTCCGACTTAATCTTTCAGGGTACAATGTGTGTTCCTGGTCCAAACCTTCTCAGCTTCAGGGACCATCAGGGCCTTAGCCTGATAGAGCTCAGTCACTTCTTGACAAAGCAAAGTTGGAATTTGGGTCTTTCTGGATCTACTATGTGACCTCACAATCTTGCCCTCTTTCCCTTAAAATGTCAACCTAGGTCCCTTCCTTTGAGGATGGTATATGCTGTACCATCTATAGCCCAGAGCAGAGACAGCACTGACTCCCCAAGTGCTTTTTAATTGCTAGAGGCAGAATGTCACGCAGAGCTACTGCGGGAAGGTACTGGAATGTGCTGAAGTTGAGATGAGTCATCTCTCTCTGGCATCATAGGTGAAACGGGACAAAGGATCTCATTAGGGTGAAGCTGAAATGCACCCGTCTCACTGATGCTTGAGACCCTTTTCTAAGAAACTTTGCAGGGGATCTGTGGCTCATGGAGCTCTTCCCAGCTGCCCCCACTGCAACGCGATTCACAGTATTACTGGAGGGGGCTGAAAAACAAAGCAACAAATCAGAACCCGCAGCTGTCACTGCTAGGAAACAGATCGAGCCCTCTGTACTGCCCAAGCAGCATTCACTCTGCTGCATACAGGGATGCTGCTCAGAGAAATAGCCCCTTTCACTCCCTGGACCTCCTTCCCAGCTTTCCCCCCCCCCCCCCACCAGCTGTCAGAACACAGCCCGGTCCATTCCAACATGAACAGCAGCGCCCCCTGGAGGTGAAGAGCAGATGCCTGCACAGCTCCCCACTGCCGCCGGCTCTCGACGCTTCCCTGCTTTATCCCTGGGCCAGGCAGCAGGCCGGCCCTTGGTGCTACTTTATCGCTGCTACAAAGAGCACCAGCAACACAAAGCACCTTCATCAGAGTGAGTTAAGGAATCGACTCGGCCGTAACTGAAATAGCTTCAGGCCAGTGAGCAGAGGTCGACTTTCATATCTCACGATACAATGAGCATGGAGTCTCCATCAGTCCTGAAAACAGAGAGATGAGACATTTATTTCCTTCCCAATGAAGTTGTTACGTGTAGACTTATGGGTGATCGATGAGCACACGAAGAGGACGGCTGCCCTCCAGTCTCCCAATAACACCTGATGACCGTGAGATCTGCCGAGGCTGGACTGGCCAGGATGAGGGTGATATCAGCCCTGTCCTGTGGTTGTCATGTTTGCAGCTGAGGCTCAGCCAAGCTCACCTCCCAGGCTGAGCCTGGAGAAACGCGAACAGGCGGGACGACTGCTGTTTTCTATAGACACCCTTGTGTTTTCTTCCTGCAACAAATCCCCCACACCTGCGTCCTGCAGAAAAGACAAGAGACCACTTGTCCAACAGCAGAAGCAGATGTGCCCCCACCACCACCTACACCGGCCCCGGTCTCAAAAGACTGCTTCTCCTTGGAGCAGACATAAGCTGTTTTACACAAATGCTACCAGGTTGCTCCCAGATCTGCAGGTCTGAACACCTGGGGCACGTGCTATGACTCCAAGCTCCCGCAACGCACCTGCCCAGAATTCTGATCCAGCAAGTCTTGGGCAGCCCAGGGACCTGCAGGCTGAGAGCTGCTCTGTGGGTTGGCGGCAAGGCAGGTGTGCGCTGGGCTCCACACCTACGTCAGCATCTGAGAGCAGAAGAGGGAGCTGTGGATCCTCCAACTCAACTTTGCAGAGAAACATCATTGAACCTGAGAGAGAGAGAGAGAGAGAGAGAGCAGGAGATAGTGATGGGTCACAGAGAAGCCCACCTTGGCAGAGCACTCGTGGTCCAGCCTTTGCTGAACTGAGAAGCCTGGGATGTGTTTCTGCAAAGAAACAAAAAGAATAACCTTAATAGGGTGGAGATGTAGGGAAGGGACGAGGAGCCACCAGTCTACAGAGAAAGAGCTTTTGTGCAGAGGTGATGGCTTTGAAAAGGCAAATGTTAGTGAAAGATGTTGTGTGTCAGCGGAAGCTCCTAGGACAAAGCTGGCAGGAAGCACAAGGACCCTTCTGTCCAGCCAGCTGCAGGCTGGGTCTGAAGGTGCATGCAAGGCAGGGACTGGGGCGCTAATGGCTTCGGGGCTCACATACAAAGGGACAAAGCATTCCCTGGACAAAAAGACTGTAGTCTGAAAGCAATTCTAGAGGGGAAGGACCCCGTTGATGGGCATTGCTCCCAAACAGCTCTGAATCAGGCCACACAGCCAGTGCACCGCCAACACTTCTCCAGACCCACCTCCCCTCTGTGCGTCTGGACCAAGGAGGAAGGCTGGGGAGCTGAAGGAAGCTCTGTGTGCTATGGAAGATATTAGGGACAAAATGAGAGTGTCCTTAAGGTTGCCTGAGATAGCGCATGACCCCTAAACAAGTTCTGGGTCCCTGTACCACTTCCTTCATCAATTTCTGCTGAACTAGTATTAACAGAGATGTTAGAGCTAGATTCTGGGCCCCCGGCAGCCCTAATGAGCTAGGCTTAGCCAACCATTCTCAATAGGCTAATTAAAGACACACAAATTAATAGTGAACAGCAGGAAAAAACTTATTTCTTCAGTGTGGCCTCATTGAGAAGAGGAACAAAGAGCCACATGATCCCTCCTACACCATGTTAGGATCCTGACACGAGATTGGGATTTAAATAGAGACCAGCAAATGAATATGCATAGCCAGGCAGTTCTGATCTGGGTGTGGTCCCGCATGTCCCCGACACATCAGTAGAATCTGGAGCACAGCAGAGTTTTCGGAGCATTTCAGCTGCAGTGCCATGGGGCAGAGGTGAGCAGACTGTGGCTTGATGAGGGATGATGGAGATTCTGGCGGGAGATAAACCTCACTCATCATGTCTAGGACGTTGGGCCTTCCCAGTTCAGCTCCACCGAAGTCGCCTTTGAAGAGCTCGCTGATAACGCGTCCCATGGTGCAAGTCACTGGTAGATCAAATAGTGGTGAGAACAGGAGGTAGGAATGGGTTATAGAGCCATGGACTCTTGTCCAGATGATGGGAATATCCTTGGTTCTGTCCTGGACAGAAGCTGTATGTACCAGAAGGGGCTTTTGGTATCTTATTATTTTTTCTCCTTTAGTGTCTCCTAGATGAGTAGTGCTGCCCGGAAGCTCTGCGTGAGGACATTAGCAAAACCAAGAGGCAACTGGACACATTTAGATGGGCCAACTGGACCACACCTCTCCGCCTCCTGCCTCAGCCCAGTTTCTGCTGTATATCTCATGAGAAGCCCCTAAATTAGCAGTCTGGTGGAGCACCTATCTGTGGCACCTGCTCTGCTGTTTCTGTTTCTTAATTTCCCATCTATGGACTTATAAGCAACTCCTGCCTAGAACCCACCCTGCTGTGGTCTGTGATTTCTTTCTTTGACTTCATGAGGCAAGAACCAGGGTTCACTGACTAGGAAGTTTTATGTGACCACAAGCTTCCAGCACTCTGAAAGTAAGCCTGAGGTCAGTGCCCCTCCAGCACATTCAAGGAACCCCCTTTCCCTGTATCAGCAGGATTCTTTGAGTTTACCTCTTTATCCAGCTACAAATGTCCACTGTGTGCTTAATCAAGGATTCTAAACTGTGCAGACTGCTATGTGGAGACCACCAACCTGAGCCCTGGAGTCAGCCCACAGGTGGTGACAGAGCTGGGGTAAGGACACAGGTGCTCTGACACACAGCCTGGGGTTCCTGCTACACCAATATGTAGCTTGATGGCCTGACTTTTGTTGAGGATCATCTCCTAATGTTAGATTTTTTTTTCCTGAATAGTCAGCAATGTCTCTTCTTCTCCCATGCTTGCATGGAATCTTCTGGAAGGTGTTTAGGTATGTCTCTTTAATCATACTTTACTGGGATATATCTGCCCCAACCACTCTTTGAATCATCCCCTAGAATGTGGGATGTGTGTGGCTGATGAGAAGCTGAGTAAGACATGTGTACAACAAATCCCAAGGGGTCTCAAGATCTGGACAACAGCTGGCTGGAAGATAGGACTTCAGTCTCCAAGCCCAAGGACCGTGGTGGTTTGAAGATGAATGTCCCCCTGCCCAATTAGGCTCATGTGTTTGCATCACCCTGCTGTTGGGGACTCTTTAGAAGGTGGAGCCTTGATGGAGGAAGTACATCATTGAGAGTGTTGAGGTTTGATAACCTGGACACACTTTCTCCCTTTCTCTTACTGCTTCCTGATAGCTACTATAATGTGAGCCAGCCTCTTGTTTCTGCCCTCATGCCTCCGCTGTATGTTTCATACGATGATCCCCTTCCCCCGTTGTAAGCAGAACAATAAACCCCCTTCTCTCCTAAGTTATTTGGGTCAAAGTATTTTTACCTATGACAGCAACAGAAGAAGAACTGGGACAGAATTTGGTACCAAGAGTGGGGTGTTGCTGTGAGACTAAGAGAGGGACAGTCACATCCTTAGACAAAGACAATTTGTGAGCTTAGAAGGCTGCTGGGAGCTGAGTGACCTTACAATGCCCTGTGCTGAGGCCTATGGGAATGTCCTCAGACTCTTGATCACAGGTCCCGTGAGACTGGAGGTACAGCTGGCGAGAATTCTTTACGGTCAGGTCTGTGAGGTTACTGTGAGTACTGAATCTGTGAATGCTGCATTGCTCTAGTCAAGTTGCTAGGAGTTTCTGATCAACAACATTTTCATCAGTCAATGCATATTATATCATTTGTGTGCATTTCTGTTTGATCAATGAATTCATGTGGAGAATCATTAGCACTGACCACAAGACCGAAAGCAACACAACTCACTAACAAAGAAGCTGCGTGTGCTTGTGCCTGACTAGCAGTGTTTCTCCACAGGAGCTCACCTGTGCTAGGAGCACTTCTGACCATGGAGGAGCCTCACATGATAGGTGCATTTAATCAGGACATAGCAACGGAAAGACCAAATATGTGATAAGTATGGCTCTGGACTCAGTGAAGGGGACTTCTTTCTGCTTCGAGCTGCTGAGCGAATGGCTTCCTTATGTAGCAATGACTCAGCCTTTAGCTTTGGTCCCCCCACCTACAGGGTGGACAGGTCCTTTTCAGAAATGAAATGGTTCCTGGTAGCTTTGACCCTCCATCTTCCCGTGAAAGTGACCTATGCTCTGTGCTGCGAGAACACGGCCTTACTAATTTTCCTGCCTCTGTGATAAAAAAAATACTCTGACAGAAGCAACTTTAGGGAAGAAGGGTTTATTCTGGCTGACAACCCAAGGGACAGAGCATCACTGCAGGAAAAGTCAAGGCCCAGGAGCTTGAAGCGGCTGGTCCTGCTGCACCCAGACTTAAAAAGCAGAGAAAGATGGATGCTTGCTGCAGCTCAGGACTCATTCTCCACTCACGCAGTCCGGGGAAGGTGCGGCCCACGATGGGCTAGTCTTTCCACCCCAATTAACCTAATCAAAATAATCCTCTGCAGACATGCCCAGGGGCCAACCTAATCAAGGTAATTCTCTACAGACATGCTCAGAGGCTAACCTAATCAAGGTAACCTCCCACAAGCATGCCCAGAGGCTCCTCTTGCAGGTGATTAAAAAACCTCATCAAGTCCACACCTCTTATCCAACCTTCCAGCTGCCTGTGTGTGTCAATGAACATCTTAGAATTTCTCAGCACTGAACGCAGAGGAGCAGCTGGTGTACTTCATGTGACCTTTACTCTCATTCTTTTATTTTATTAGATGTGTGTGTATCAAGAGCACTGTATGTACCTGCGGAGACCCAAGGATGACTTCAGGAACCATCCTGAATTGCTCTTCCTTCTTATCACTTTCTCTGGGGTTTTCCAGACTTTGCCTTCCCGGGTTGGAATATAGGCTGCTGCTATTTCTGTCCATTGTCTTTATGTGGGATCTGGGATCTGAACTGCTTGTGGGGTAGAGTCTTAAACGCTGAGTCATCTATCCATGCAATTCCTCCCACCACCTGCTTTTGAGGCAGAGTCTCACACGGCCCATGCTGGCCTCGACTCACTATGGATCTGAGGACAATTTTGAACTCCTGATTCTTCTGTTTACACTCTCTGAGGATCAGGCCCAGGGCTTCATACACACCGGTCAAACCCTCTGCCAACCCAACAACATCCACAGCCTCTTAATTCTTGCACTTTAGTTGTCAAATGGGTTGGGCTGGCTTCCAGTCCTGCCACAGCACCAAAGTGCTCCAAAGACTCCTCACAGAGGTTCATTTATGTCCCATCCCAGTTGAGGAGGGCAGAGAAAACAGGAAGGTATTCTTCCTTTGGGTTGGTCCTCTGCTTGAGTTACTAGGGTCACTACCCTGCTCTATGGATCCTACATCTTGCATCATCCCGACTCTCCCCCTATCCCTAGCTCCTTCTCCTTTGTTCTTTATCCTGTTTGGTGTTTGCTGAGGATAGGATTCTCTGCTCTCTCTCTCTCTCTTTCTGTGTCTCCTTCCTTCCTTTCTTCCTCCCTCCCTCCCTCCCTCCTTTCCTCCCTTCCTTCCTTTCTTCCTTCCTCCCTCCCTCCTTCCCTCCCTCCCTCCCTCCCTCCCTCCCTCCCTCCCTCCCTCCCTCCCTCCCTTCCTTCCATGTTGCTTGCCTTTTAAAACAAGGTCTCACGTAGCTCAGGCTTCAAAGGTGACCTGAAACTCCTGCTCCCTCTACCTCCAGCTCCCAAATAATGCAATTACAAGTGTACATCATCAGGTTGGGCGTGAAGACTGGACTTTCACCTGTCATCACCCCCATGGCTGAACATATTGACCCACTGGACATAAGTCTGAGTGTCTGGGAGTCCAGACCTTGTCTCTGCTGATTCATAGGACTGCAGCTCAGAGACCCAGATTCCAGCCCTATAGCCCAGGCCCGGCTCTCTCTCTGGTCAGCACTCAGCTGGGTTGACACATGCGCACAAAGCCATTGCCTCTCAAGGCTCATGAAGAGGACTGGCATATGGGCTTCTAGAATGTTCTACTCTCTGCTCTACTTTATATGAAGCATCCTCTATTGACTGTAGACAAATTACTAGTCATTCTCCATGTATGGAGGCTTCTGGTTCCTCAACCAATCCTCACACCCAGGCTACTGTAAGAGAAAAAAAAAGCCTATTGAACAGATTCCAAAGAACACAGAGCTTGGAGGAGGACACAAAGGTCCCCACATGGTCTGCACCAAAGCTGCACAGAATTCAGATGAACAAAGGCAAGTGGGTGCCTTCACCTCCATGTACAATCAGAATGTCTCCTCAGGTCAGGAGCCAAAGAGCACCTCGGTTGTTTCCCCACATTGTCAGGTTAATAATCATCACCGCCAACTCCGATGCAGCAAACTATGGAGAGAATTAATGATCCATTTCACAGCAAGCGCGTCCCCACTCGGCAGACACTCACGGAGCGGCTGGGAGAATAAATCACACAGGCCTGCAGTGTGCTTGCAGGATGTGGGCAAAACCCAACAAAGCCGCAATTTCCACTTTTGTAATGCCTCTGTGGAAAATATATCGTTTTCCACTTCAGCTGATGCCCCCCCCCGGGCTTCCAATTACTGATGATCAATTCTCCTCTTTTATCAGTATCAGTCACTGCTATATTCTCTGATCGTTGAGCCTCAGAAACGTCCCACTCCCACTCATGAAATGCTGTAAAGCTTGGAGGCTGAAGATGGTGCATGAAAAGCATTCTAAAGCTGATTAGTACTTTCGACTCATGGATGAAAATAAGTGTCATAATTTCTACCATAATTCTGCTGCAAATTTCAATACATTTTGACTTTGAAGCTTCCACCTTCAGAATATTCCACTACAACGAATCTTCAGCCAAGGAAGAAAGAAGCACATAAAAGAAAATTCTTGATGTGTAAAACATGTACAACCATGGAAGTCGCCCAAAGGGGAAGAGGAATGACGAGGGTCAGTCTGCACACCAGTAATCTCCATTTGATCACTAGCTCATTTGCATACTTTAATATCCGCCGCCTGCTCGACTTCCCCCTCCAGAGGTCTTCCTCTCCCTGTGGCTGAAAGGATTTGACATTATTCTTGTTTGTGTTCTTCATCCTGGATAGTTTTGTAGTGGTCTCATTCCAAACCAATATTAAGAACCACCACGAAATGCCGTTTTGAAGATTATCTGAGCCACTCACAGAATAAAAAGGTGCAAAGGAGCATTCTCTAAAATATCCTATGGGCGTTCTTATTTGTGCTCTGCTGCGTTCCAGTACAGAGTTAATAAAATAAAAATTTTTGAAGCAAAGGAAACAGAAGAAATAATGGAGATGAAAGTGAGAGTAAGGGGAAGGCTGCGCTCTCCTGTGAGTCACCATGACCAATGTAAGGCACGGGGGCAAAACCTGGTAGAGAGAGAGTGAAAGTGAGAGAGAAAGAGAGAGAGAGAGAGCAAGAGCAAAAGAAAGAGAGAGAGCAGGATTATGCATGGCATGGCATGCACATGAAGTCAGAGAAGTTTGTTTTGTTCTCTATCCGTCCATCAGGTGGACTATGGGCATAGAACTCAGATCTCCAAGTTTGCACACAGGACCCTTTACCCGCTGTTGCAGTCCACCTGCATGGTTGCTGATAAATGGCCATCAAATGGCTTAAGGGAACAAAGGGGTTACAGTTCATAGTCCAGC
Organism: Typhlomys cinereus; assembly: GCA_023101885.1. Taxonomy (NCBI): domain Eukaryota; kingdom Metazoa; phylum Chordata; class Mammalia; order Rodentia; family Platacanthomyidae; genus Typhlomys; species Typhlomys cinereus. Next base: position 19,684,498 of record JALPQD010000001.1, read on the forward strand.
TTGATGGGAGAGCATGCACCAACACCAGAGCCTAGGGAACTGGCCACACCATCACCACACAATGGCTGAGAAAGGGACGATCCTTACTTGCTAGACCAGCATGTCTGGCCAGGTATACACAAGGATGCCAACTCTGTTAACCAGATGTTTGTATTTTATTCCAGGGCCTAGCCCCACCCACCACAGGCTGGGCCTTCCCCATCAGCTAGACAATCTCCTGCAGGTTTGCTCTGGGCCAAACTCAACCACTGATTCTTTACAAATGTGCCCAGAGCTCAAACCCTCAACTATCAAGTTGACACCCGTGCCTAACTATGACACCCGCTGAGGCACCTTGCTACCCAGCATTGCTTTCTTAGAAGCCTGTACGCTGCTGAGGGATGTTCTTGCTTTCGGCTCTGGTGCTCTGCACCACATGCTTCTCACTTGTCTGTTGGTACCAGGGAGCATCTGAGAGATATTCTCCTCATAGCAATGACAAGACACAGGAGAGCAAAGAAAAACATAAGCTGTTTCTTCATCTTCTACAGTTTGTATTATGTGTATTTATTGTGCAGAGAGCTACGTTACATATGAAACATGGGACATTTCCCCCCACACCCTCCCTCTTCCTTTTTCTCTTCTTCCTTCCATTAGTCTTTTGTTCCCCTAGACAGTTTTGTTTCTACTTTCTTGCCATATATACATGTATATATTTGCCTAAAACTGAGAAACCACAAATGAGGAGAAACACGTGTTTTCTGTCTTTTTGAGCCTGACATGATTCACTTGATATGATTGTTTCTAGCTGCATCAATATTTCTTCAAGCCTAGGCTCCGAACTGCAACCTCTCATGGACATGCCCTGAACCAAAACCACACGAGCAATGACACCCCAGAAAATACAGCTCCCAGCCTTAGATGCATGTGATAGTAGTGGTGGTAATGCAGCCCATGGCGAATATGGTGGTGGTCATGGTTACAGGGAGGCATTGTGATGCTTGCTCGTGGCGATGGCAATGCTGCTTGTGCTGCTGGCGGTTATGGAGATAGGATGATAATGTGGTCCTGGTGCTGATGGTGGTTATAGCGGAGGCGAAGGTGGTGGTGATGCTGATGCTGATGGTGGTGGTGATAGCATCGGCGATGACAGGATAATGGTGGTACTGATGGTGATTTATGGTGGTGGTAGAGGTGGTGGTGATGATACTGGTGTTGACTGTAGTTATGATTGTGGTAGAGGCGATGGTGGTGATAGTAATGACTGTCAGGATTATGAAGATGGTGATACTGGTAGCGATGATGATGGTGGTGGTAGTGGTGGTGATCACGGTGGTGGAAGTACAACAGATGGTGGCTTAGGAAGGTGTTGATGGTGATGATGGTGATGGTGGCGATGGTGATAACAATGATGAGGGTGATAGTGATGGTACTGGTGGGGGTGGTTTGTGATGGGGGTAATGAGGATGATGATGATGGTGGGAGGTGATAATGATGTTGATGGTGGTGGTACTGGTGGTGGTTTATGAAAATAGTGGTGATGGTGGTGGTACCGGTGGTAGTGATTATAATTTTCGAGCTGATGACAGAACATACAAAGATCTGCTTCTTGCTAATTAATTCATTTATCAGCCACTGAATTCACTCAGGAATCCAAATATCATTTTGTAGAGCAATCTGTAGTTTTATGCGTAATCATAGTGGTTATAAATAATTTTTCTCCTTTCCATATCAGATGTGTGTTCTTCTGTCCTCTCTGATCGCCTTCACAAAAGCAAAGTCCTGTGAGGACGGCGATGGAGAGGCTCATTTGGGAGCTGGCTCCGCTTCTTTCTCTGTCCTTTATTAGCTTGGCAGACGTGTTTGCCTAGCTCTTTGTAAATGAATCTCTCGGCGTTTCGGTTCCTAGCACTATCATCTTTCTCGTTTATTTATTCCTGCTTCTATGTATTTAATTTTCTCTTTAGCTCCTGCCATATAATCTTTTTTAATTATTTAGTAATGAAAGAATCAGGGTTAAAATTGATCTCTCCAGACACTTGGGGCACTTTTAGCTAAGCAGGGCCCTCCTTCTTGATGATTTTTCTGTGTAATCTGAAACCATCACTAGTTACTATGGAACATTTTTATTTTATTTGTTGTCTCCGTGTAATTGGGTTAGCCTTCCTGAGTGCTTGTTATTTTAAATTTGAGACTATGTCAGCAGATAGCAATTTCTGCTTTGGGAACCTAAAATTGAATTTATGCCTTTGATAAATTTTTGAGAGATACTTGAAAATGACCAGTCTCATCAGGGCAACCTGGAGTTTGGTGAGCCTCATTTACAGTGTAAGCAGAGCAATGGTCCCAGTGGGCACAGCCCTGGCTGCTCATGCACGAGCACTGGCTTCAGATCCCCAGTGCTCACCTGAGAGCCAGGTAAGTGTTACAACCCCCTGCAGTCCTGACGCTCAGGGCGTGACGGATCCTCGCGGCAAGCTGGCTGGCTGGTCTAGTTGATCCGTGAGCTCTGGGTTCAACTGAGAGACCTGCTGCAATAAGTAAAAGTGGAGAGATGTCAAGGAAGACACTCCACATCACTTGGGCTTCCACATGCATACATATGCACATATGTGCTCACATGCATGTGAACACACACACACACACACACACACACACACACACACACAAAGGAAACAAATATCTAGGTTCTGATCCTTTGAACCTATGGGCATGACTTTATACAGCCAAAGAAATGGCAAATGCAGTTAGGACCTAGTGTCTAGAATTGCTCTAGTGAGCCCCATATGAGGTCATTACAAGAGGGGAGACAGAGACCTGCCTTAGAAGAGGAGGCAACAGGGCCCCACAGGAACACGCTCAGCTGCTGGCCTGGGATGGAGCAAGCGCTAGAACCAAGGAAGACAGGAAGGCTCTGGCCGGAGCCTGGGGAGTGGCTGGCCCTGCAGACTCCTAGGCCGTGGGCTGGGGGACACGGAGCAGAGGCTTCTCACCTCCAAACCCAGGAGAGAGTCAATGTGCTGCTTTGAAGCATGTGGTTTCCTGGAGTTGATTAGACAACTACATGCCACTGACCAGTCAGCAACTTCCTGTGCTGCTGAGTCCCTCCCTCCCAGGTCAAGTACTGATTTCTCTCCACTGACCGCGCACTTCTTTGAAATGCAAATCCCAAAGCACGGGCATCAGGCTTCTGGGCCAGTGTGGGCCTTTCATAACCCCGGCGACTCTCAGACTCCGTTAAGGTTCTTGAGCTCCTGTCTGTGGCCTCCTGGTGGTGAAGCCAGCATCTCTCAGCTCCAGCCTGGGAGCTGCCTCTCTGCCCACCGGGTCTTCCAGGTCTTCTATTTTAATCATAAAAGAGCTCCCGTTCATGTCTATTTCTGATCCCCACCCTGAGACTTGGCTCTGATGTGGCGGAGTCAGTCCCCTCCCCACCGTCTGCTATCCCAGCCAGAATGTCTGACCCTCGCCTCTCTGGGGCTTTGTCAAGCCTTTGCATTTCAGCTTCTGGGTCAGGCGATGCTCACTAGGGTATTTTTAAACATGCCCACGAATACCTGTAATTGTTCCAGATACCTGCTTAAACATCTTTTCTCGAAGTCGAGAACAAAGAAGCCCTGTTCCTTCTTACGTAAGCTCTGCAGCTCCTGCCGCGCTTCCTGCGTGCTGTTATTTCTTGGCTCTTGTTCACCCAGTTTTGCAGTTTGTCATGTGTGATCATTTCAATTAAAAACTGTTCATGGCCATTTTTACCTAACTTGGCTGTTTAGTCAGTTGGACATTGGCTGAGGAGTTCCCGCCATCTGTGCACTGAGCCGGGATCTGGCCACATTGGCAGTGACCAGGACCAGCTTGGTCCTTCTCTGCCATGGTGGGTACCCTGCACTCCAGCCATGCCGACCTGTATCGGGGGCTTCAAAAGTGCTCTCTCTCTTTCTCTCTCTCAACCTGCACAAGAAGAAATGGGAGATTTTCTTCTTCTAGCTCCTCTGCTTAAGTTGTCCCTGGTCCTCTGTTTTCACAGCACAATTTATTTTCTGAAAGTAAATTGAACCCTATTCCAGAACCTTCCACCAGGCAGCAGATCGTGACTTTTCCGCCGTGCCCCCGTGCCACCACAATGCCATCTGCCACATCTTCAGGCTTCTGCAGGAGGTGGCCTGGTGCCTACTTACTTGTTTCTCTTTGTCTCTAAGACTGTGGGCTATTGAAGGCCCTAGAACTTTTGTTGCTCCACTTATTCGTTAACACAATGCCTGAAATTTTACAAGCATTTGATAAATGCTTGTTGATTAAAGGGGTGAATGAAGTGCTCCATTTGAAAAATAATTGTTGCTATTGTATATCTGCACTTATACAGAGACATACATGATGAAAACTTCCATATATCTTATATTTCTATTTCATTGCTTTTGCCTTGTAGGTATGTTAGAAATGTGTGTGGAGGGCTGGTGAGATGGGTCAGGGATTAAAATCTTTGCCTCTTAAGAAAAAAGACCTGGGGTTGGATCCCCAGATCCCACGTAAAGATGCCAGACAGATATGGCAGTGACCTACAATTCCAGCCTTGGAAGGAGGAGCTTGGGAAACTCCAGAACAATAAGGAGCTAGAACAAGCCGGGGGAATTCCTGATGTCACCTTTGGACCTCCACAGGCACGCACACTCAAGTGTCTTTTGTACAGAGAGAGGAGGAGAGAGGAGAGAGAGAGAGAGGGAGAGAGAAATGTATTGGAATTGCAAAAAAAAAAAAATAGCACCACTTAATAAAAGAATCCCAGTAAGACCAATTTCTTTTGATCAAACAGGTGCCTGCAGTTACATGATGGGGAAGATCAGGGGCACCTACCTACCCAGACACCTGGAGCCCTTTTAATACCTGATGCGAAAGGAGAAGCTGGGACTGTATTGGCCAAGGTTTCGTCTTATAATCTAAATCACAGTTTTCTCATTTTAGTGATCAGCACAAAAAGGGGAAGCGAGGAAGGGTTGTGGTCAAGCTTTCTCTCTCTTTACAAATATATTTTGCTATTGTTTGAATGTTGATATACAGGTCTCTGAAAACATACACTTCTCTTTCTGTCTGGCAGTTTTTTCACATTGGCATGTGCTCTATTTTATTTTTTCTCTTCTCTTAATCCCCATTCCCATTTCCCCTCCCTTTTCCATTGTCAACCCCTCCATCTTCCCTGTCACACTTTCTCCTATTTTCAAGTCTTTTCATCTGTGTGGCCTATTGTGCTGCATCTGGTTTATCTTGGATGTCATAAGCCTGACGTGAGTCATATTTTAGCACGTGTCATAGATCAGGGGGTGCACCATCGTGTAAAGCACCCTCCTTTCCTTCCCCATCAGCATTAGTCCTCATCGGTCTCTCAGGGAAGCATGGCGCATCCTCAGATCTCTCCCCTTCCTGGTGAGATGTTGATAAGACAGTTCCCAAGCAGTTCTTATGAACTGCCATAAAATCATGTTTTCCTCAGTCTGCCATGCCCAGGAAACAATGTCTGTCCTACTTCAGGCTCTCACTATGTTACCGTCCCCTCTCCCCCAATGTTCCCTGAGCCTTGGGCTGGGGGTGGATGTGACTTAAATGTCCTGTTTTAGGCCCAAGCAGTGCACGGTCCCTTATCTTCTGAAATTTGGTTAGCTGTGACTTTTTTTTCTTAGTAAACACCTGATGCGGAAGGAGGATTTGAGGTTGAGTGCTGAGTACTCCTCCAATCATGTTTAAAAGGTGGTTTTATGTTGGGTCTTCATAGCTAAATTTTCAGAGCCTGCTCTTCCCCTGGGACCCTATGTCTTGCCTTTCATAGGCTCTTAGCTTAGTTTACAGTGACAGGAATGTGTTCCTTTTCGACAAGTAGGTTTTAATTCCAATCAGAAAGCCGCTGGTTGGCTGCGTGATACTCACGCCACTCTTATACAGATGGTCACCTCCTGCCATGTGATTCTTATTGTAACCTGCAGATTTCATATATTAGTGAGACCCTCGATTACTCTTCTCTCCCGATAGTTTCCATGGTACATTCTGGTATGCGTAAGCTATCCAGCAAGGGGGTGTCAGTATGGGGCTCCTGTGAAGCTGGTTTGAGAACTGTAACAAGCATCAGCCAAAAAAATTAGAAAAATAAAATTCCTTGTTTCCATAAGCTATCTTGTTGTGGATTTATCATCAACATGAAGCTAAACTTCGACAGTGAAGATAATCTGGCTTCGATACGGGACTGTGGGAGGATGAGGGTAACCAAGGCCCCTGATGTCGACAGCATGTCAACCCGGGAGGCTTCCTTAGCCTCTCTCTTCCAGCCCAGACTGAGCCTGGGGTAACTTCACATAGCAAAGATGGATGGATTTTCAGTCTATCAATTTGATTTGCAGGAGCTTAAATCCTGATTTCTGAGACTCTGAGCAGGAAACTTGAATTGAGAGAGTGTTTGAATTGGCTCATATATATAAAAAATTTGCTCCAAGTTGGCTCCTGCATTATGAATTTTTAACCTCACATAAATCAAACCGTAAAAATGGACAAAGGACAAATTTCCTGTGCCGGGACTAAAATAGAAGCCGACAGTGTCTCGCCAACAATTCCAATTATGTTTCCATAACCAAATCTCAGTGAGATGAATGGCTGGGATATTTATATTTGGGTCTTAAAGTATAATGCAAAATAAACACATGGGTCTGCCTTCTAAGGCTGGGTCTCTTTTGCATTTACAAAAAGAAACTGGGAGGCCACGCTGTGAGAAGACCATGCTGTGTACCTGGGATGGGATACTACTGTCTGTGGGCCTTGCTTTTCTCCGGGGTGGAGAGGGGGGTCCTCACCAAGTCCCCAATACTAAATCATTAATAGAAATCCCTGAGGAGAAATTAGTACCAATCCAAGACATAAATAAAGATCCGTAGGCAGAATCTCACAATCGCAGAAAATTACCTTTTCAAACAAATGCTGCAATGGATTTGACACATACGGTGCTAGCGACACCCCCCCCCATAGTTACACGCAGATGCATAAGAAAACAGCTAAGACATCTGTTTTCTTTCCACCTAAGAGAAAAGGAAGGCAGGGAATTGTTGGGTGAGAAGCAAACATCACAGGTGTCTAGATACAGAAGAACCGCCACAGGAAGGACACGCTTGGAGTTGAGCTTTGAAGGAGGCTGGATCATTAAATGGGGAGCTGGAGTTCCAGCACATGCTCCAGCTGATGGGGAAGCAGTGATGGGATGGGGTGGATGTGGGGGACACGATGCTGGGAAGTAGACGGAGAGTGAGGCATCAGGCATCCCGGAAGGAGGACTGAGCTCTGTCGCAGGAGTCTGAAGGCCTCTAATGATGTTCAACCAAAGCAGCGATGTGTCAGCCGTGTGAAGAAGTCACACGTGCACTCATTCATTCAGTCACCAACTATTTGCTGAGATCCCCGTGGGATAAGTGTCAGGCTATAAGGCCACAGGCACCTGTCCCTAGAGCTCACAGCTCTGAGGAGCAACTGACATGGACAGACGTTACATTTGCAAGTAAATATATGATGGCAGATAGGAGAGAGTAAGGCCAGACAGGACCGGGTGATGCCTGAGGATGTGACAGTCTGACATAACGGGGTAGGAGACAGAGGGGAGTCAGCACTGAGGAACTGACATTTGGAGGTGGAGTACTTAGGGACTAGGAAGAATTGGAATTGGGGAGCTTCTTGGGTCAGGCTGCAGCCTGCATGAGATTATTCCAAGTACAGAAAGACCAAGTCCTCCCAGGGGAATACAGAGGTTGGCATTTCCACAGTGCCAAGAGAAGAACTCGGCCTGAGAGAGGTGGGAACTTGGCAGGTCCCTGGGGACTGGTCAGGAAGCTGGAGTGTGTGCTCATGACAAGGGCCAGGTCCTTGTGCAAGGTCACTGGCTGAAGGGATGGTGGATGTGAGAGGGGAAGGAGGAGGGGAGGTTGGAAGGAGATTCAAAGGAGATGCGTGGGCAGCTTGCACAGAGCAGGCCTGACAACCCCAGAGGAAAGAGGCCAAGTTCAAAGGCAGAACTGACAGCTCTTGATGCATTGGGATTAGCCGAGGCAGAAGCATTCAGAGTAGCTCCAGGGGACCTCTAAGTTCTGGAGACCTGAAGTCATTTTAATGTTAGGGGGAAGAGATCAGGAGTAGGCGTGGGATCTGGGAATGGGGAGTGTCTTTAAGGCACTTCTTGGGTTCTGTCAAGCAGACAGTTTGCAAGGTCATCAAGAGCTGAAAAACACAAGGGTCACCTGTGTAGAGAGAAAGCGGAGGTTGTAAGACCAGTGCCAGCCACAGTCTCTACCAACCATGCCAGAGAGGTCTCGTGTGGACACCTGACTGACCAGCAAGAAGGCATGTCACTCACATGGACCTCATCGTGTGACTCATATACATGCCAGAGTTTGTTTCCTTGGTAATGGTGACAGTCCCCTGAATGGGGTCTGGCAACTGTGTCTGCTCTCTGTCACCATAGCTCAGCCGGTTTGTGTGAGTGATAGTTAATCCTCGGTGTCGACCTGAGCACACCTGGCATTAACTAAGATCAGCTGGCAGATCACTGAAGAGCTTATCCAGATCAATACATTTACAATACAAAGACCAGCCCTTGATCCAATTGGAGCCTCCCAGAAGCAGACCAGATAAAAGGAACCATATAGAACAGAAGACTTGGAAGAGAGACTCTCTGCTTCTTCAACTCTCCAGGAATCCTCCAGCCTTCAGCCATCACCCACTAGCCTACTGGACTGAGCAACCCTGAGCCTCCAGGATGTTTGCAGTGACTTAGCTGCCTCCAGCTTCAGCCACCAGCCATGTCGCCTCCACTGGGAAAGACTGTTTCTCCCCTCTGGAACCGTAAGCTGAATAAACCTCCCTTTCTCCCTTAAGTTACTTGACTTTGGGTGCTCTCTCACAGTAACAGATAAGAGTAACTATTACCACCTGTCTTCTCTGGGGTCCCTTGGACACACTGTGGTAGGCTCTCCTGGTCCACTACTTGAGCTTATTCTAGCCACAGCCTGTGCTTTGCTTGCCCTGGGCTTCATATCAGGCCTTTCCCCAAGGATTTTTGGCTTCTGTTTTATAGGAAATAGTGCTTTGAAGCCACAGTTAGGGCCCCAAGGGTGTGGTGAAGACTGGCTTGGGTGTTCTCTTAAGGCCAGGACACTTTCTTTTTATTTGTATGTGCGCATGTGTTGTGTGTGTGTGTGTGTGTGTGTGTGTGTGTGTGTGTGTGTGTGTGTATGCTTGTGTATGCATGTGTGCCTGAATGTGATATATATGCATGTGGTATAAGTATGTGAATATGTGTGTGTATGTGCATGAGTGAGGTATATATGTGTATGGTATAAGTGAGTTGTGCATGTGTGCATGCATGTTGTGAGTGTGCACGTGTGAGTGCATGCGTGTGTGTGCATGCATTGTGTGGTGCGTGGGCATGGTGTACATGAGTGAGGTATAAGTGAGTGTGCATGCACATGTGCCTGCATGCATGGAGTACAAAAGGGATATCGGGAGTTCTGCTCCAGCATTTTTCTCTTTATCCCTATAGATCAGGTCTTCTGCTGCATCTGGAGCTAGTTTGGTGAGCAGTAACTCCCAAGCCTCCCATTTCCAGCCCATTCTCAACCGTGGAGGTACGGTGCACACCCACGGCCATGCCTGGCTTCTTTATGTATGTGAGCACTGGGGATCCGAATTCGGATCCTCACGCTTGCACAGCAAGTATACTTCCTCACGGAGCTTGCCTGCTTCCAAGGATGTGCTTGTTTCATTTTTAAGTCAGGCAAAACTGATCCTGATTCATACGTTCGATCCAGCTGTGGAATATGGGCTTTTCAACCTCACTATTGCTACATTCTCTGTCGTCTTTCTCCCAGGCTTTCCGTGGCTCAGGGCCGTTTCTTCCCACAGTCTACCAACTCCTTAGCAGCAGCTGATAGACCACTGGACATGCAGCTATGAAGACTGTTAGCATCATTAGTGGTTTTGTCTTGCTTCCTTTTTCTTTGACCCACTGGCCATATCCCATTAGGGATATGTAATGAATTATCTTGCTTTTATTATTTTATTTATTTATTTGAGAGGAGAGAGATGCACACATGCATAATGCACATGTGGAGGTCAGAGGACAACTGTAGGAAGTCGTTTTTTCCTTCTACCGCATGGGCTCTGGGGATAGATGCAGGTCTCCAGGTGTGTGCACAGGCGCCTTTACCTGCTGCACCGTCCTGGGCCCTCAGATGGGATGTTTTGAAGTCCTGTGAAGTTCTGACATGGAACACATAGATCTTCCTGAAGTCTACTTCATGACGTGGTTCCAAAGTCTGGTCATGCAACAGACACTCAGAGAATTTTACTTACCTGCTTATCACTCTTTCCTTTCTACCCTTCCTTGAAGGGCATTTTTATTTCGAATTTCACACTCCCATTATTTTTACTCCAAACTCAGTCCCTTGGATAGATGGAAACCTAAGAAATGTACTGTTCCACAGCTGTCTGCCCGCTCCCAGGAGCGACGGCCCAGCACAAGGCTCACCTGCTCACAAAACCTGCCTTTGATTTTTGTAAACAAGAGGATGAATTGTCTTCCTTGCATGTTTTCCCAAGCAGCACATATTTCTTAGTTCCTGCCACATCCTAAGTCTTCATGGTGTACTAGAAAGAAGAAAAAGCCAAATGCCCCCATGACTCGACCAGTCGCGCTCCTCCACTTTCACAGTTGGGACTGTGAGCTGCAGCCAGATCCTTGTGTGAAACTCTCCCACACTGGCTGAGGGGGCGCGGCCATTTCTGGGAACCAGCCGCACGCTCTAGATCCTGACCTGCCCACTCTTAGGGCCTTCAGGCAGGGCTACCTTCTGCTTGGCATTCTCTCACTTCCCACAGCCAACTGCTCCACTTCCGGGCAATTCCTCAGCAGCAGCTGAAGGTCATGAACTTCAGAAGCCCTCGTTTTGTCCTGGGGCTCACTGTAGATTTTCCCGCCATGCTGTCCATGGCAGCTGTCTCCCCTTCCTCTCAGACTAACCTGTTGCTTCTGCTCCAATACTCTCCCACCTCAAGACAAAACTACAATTCTCTCTGGCCCCAGGACTCTTGACTCTAATAAAACTTGCTTTTTAAACCTCTTCTTTGTGTTAGCTTCTCCCTATCAGTGGACCTCCAAGTTGACCTCACATGTTGATCACATGACTGTGGAGTCACTCTCCATTCCTGCTGTCCTAACAGGGGTGAGAATTAAGAGACAGGCCTGCGGGAGGTCAGGATCAGGGCAGAGTGCGCACAAACAGGATTAGCGTCTGTCCTAGTCATTCTCTGGTCCTGCCAAGAGCAGTTCAAGGGACAAGGGGTCTATGCTGGCTTACGTCCCATCATGGTGGAGAAGGCAGGTGGCAGGAGCAGAGGGCCTCACTTAGGAAGCAGAGAGAACAGCAGGGGCGGCTGGGCTGTACAGTCCCAAGGCCCACCCCCAGTGACCGACCCCCTGCAGCAAGGCTCCACTTACTACAGATTCCTCAGTCTTCCCAAACAGCATCACCACCTCTGGGCCAGATGCTCAAACTCATGGGCCTGTGAGGGCCATTACGCATTCAAATCACAGCGTGATCCTGCAAAGGAGCCCCAGGGAGCTCCCTCACCTTCCCCAACCCCCCTGCACCTCACCACCTAATCACACAGCAAGGAGATGCCACCCTGAACCAGGAAGCAGGCCTCGGCATATGTCCTAGAGCCTCCACCACCCTAAGAAACAGCCCTCAGCTACATGCCAGTTGTCTGGTGCCATGGTCTGAATGTGTTGGACCCCACACAGGCTGTTTGAATCCTGAGCTGATGTGAATGCTCTGAAAGGCCCTGATGCCTTTAGGAGGCAGAGTTTTGCTGGAGGCAGGCAGGTCCCAGAGGGCAAGCCTAAAAGTTTTGGCAACCTGGCCCTGCTTGCAGTTCTTTCTTGCTCTCTCGGCTTCCATGATGACTGCTGTGAGCTGAGCGACCTGAAGCCATGTCGTTTCCACCGTAATGGATGCTATCTCTCTTTCTCACTGAAGTCATGTCTAGTATTGTCCACAGAAGCAAAATGAGTGGCTATAGCACTTGGTTTATGGCATTTTGCTAGGGACACCATAGTAAGTAGGAACACAGAGAGAACAGCGTCCACGGTAAGGAGGGACACAGAGAGAAGAGCGTCCACGGTAAGGAGGGACAGAGAAGAGTGTCCACGGTAAGGAGGGACCGAGAAGAGCGTCCATGGTAAGGAGGGACAGAGAAGAGTGTCCACAGTAAGGAGGGACAGAGAACAGTGTCCACGGTAAGGAGGGACAGAGAAGAGTGTCCACTGTAAGGAGGGACAGAGAAGAGCGTCCACGGTGAGGAGGGACAGAGAAGAGCGTACATGGGCAGGAGGTGCACAGAGACTAGTGTCCACAGTAAGGAGGGACACATCTAAAGTGAGGCAGAAGGCTGCACAATGAAGCCCATTAGTGGGACAAAGGGCTGAGACGAAGTTGGAGCCAGACCTCAAGATGGGTCCCAGGTACTGTGCATCCCAGAAGACCAAGATCTGTTGATGGCAGGGGGTGTTTCCACACCCAAGCTCCTCGCCTGCAGCCCCCCCATACTTCTGAGAGCAGCGGCCTGTCCTGGCCATCTAAGACCTCAGTTCGGCTGCTCAGCACAGCACAGGTCAGCCGATCAAGTAGAAACATGCATCGCGCCACACGGCGCCCAGCCTTGCTCCTCTGGGCTCCAAAACTTCACCCTCTCACTGTCAGCCACACCTCCTTGTCTTGAAGAACTCCTCCTCCCCCAGACCCCCAGTCCCCCTCCACTCCATGGCTTGCAGAGCTTAGCTGGCACCTCTCATTCCTTTAGGTGATTAAGAGTAATTACCCACCCACTCCCTAGCAAAGCACTGGGTAAGTGATACCCATTCACTATGAACCCCAACAACCATGGGAGGTTTTTCTCTGGCATCTGCCTGCTCACGCTGATTCAGTTCAACCCTGCACCTCACAGAAGGTGGTGTGGACACAGGAGGTGGCTGAGGGACAGACTGAGATCTTCCAACCCTTTCAACCTGTTTCACTGTTTAAAGAGATGAGGATCATACCAGGTCCTGGATCGTAAGAGAGTCCACGCATACAGTCACGAGGGGCTGAATGCGTGCTACATGTAGCTGAGATAGTTATTTTTACACATGACCATGCTGTACTTTGGTGCTGCTATAACAAAATGCCAGGAACTGTGTAGACTTCTCAATAGAAATTTGTCTCTGCATGCTGGAAGTGTGAGACCGAGGCTCTGACACAGTTGGAACCCCCAGGTTCATAGATGAGGGCATCTCACGGTGTTCACGTGACTAAAGGTGCAAACGGAGGCCTCTTGCAGAGATCTCCAGAGCTCATCAGTTTTCCAAAGTCTGGGCCTCTTAACACCAGGCAGCTCTGTGAGTCTCTGTCGCATCGGAGTTCACCAACGGTGTTCTGTGAGGCTGACCACGCCAGCAGCCAGCAGCGGTGTGAGTTTGCGCTCACATTCATCAGCACAGACCGGTGAGCCCAGACACAACCGAGGGAGGCAACACCACTCAGGAGGTGACAGACACAGGGTATGGGCAGAGCCAAGAGGTGGGAAGAAGGGTCACCTCCAAAGTCACCTCGGAGCCTGGGGGTGGTACTTGCGCAGACATAACCGAGGGAGGCAACACCACTGGGAGGTGACAGACACAGGGTATGGGCGGAGCCAAGAGGTGGGAAGAAGGGTTACCCTCCAAAGTCACCTCGGAGCCTGGGGGTGATACTTGCGCAGGCTCCTCACACATAGGTGTTGGTGCAGCTGCAACCCCAGGGGAAGCAGAGAAAGGGAGGTGGAGAGGTGGGGAGAGCAGCTGGGGAGCAAGGACAGAAGGCTGGTGTGTGTGTTGGGGGGTGGGTAGTCCAGGGGCCCAGAGCACCAGGCTATCTCTGCTCTGTTCCTACATCCTCCATGCAAGACCCTTCCCCAAAAGTTCCCGCCTCAGTGCAAGCAGCCTACGCAGCCTCAGCCGGGAGGGTGGGGATTAAAGTGTCTAGGTCTCACGCTGGAGCAGTGACAGAGAAGGCAGGGACTGGAGACCTGGCTCTGTCTGCAAAGCGCATGCTCTAGAAGCACGAGGACCCGAGTTTGAGCCCCAGAATCCACGCTTTTAAAAAAAAGCTGTAACCCTAGCTTTGGGAAGGGGAGACGGAGGTGCTCCTGGGGCTCACGGAGCAGCCAGCCTCGCTTATGTGTCCAGTTCCAAGAGAGACTGTGTGGAAGACACACAAGAAACCACATGCTTACATACACCTGCACACACACATAAAAACACATTACACACCAGGCACATATACACATGGACCTGTGCACATGCAACACACAAAAAGCCATGCATACACATATATGACAAACATACATGCAGCACACACATCATATACATACACCTTATACACACACATATATGCATGCACCTGTACACACACACACACCCATCACACACGCGTACCTATACACACACATGACACACATGCACTTGTACACACATGTGATAATCTCACATATACCTGATATACACATGTTGCACGCGTGCGCGCGCGCACACACGCACACACGCACACACACACACATGCACACACGCCGTTGGCTTTAATGCCCTAGTTGGAGACAGTCAGGGACATTTTCCAACAGGCCACTGTGTGTCAGTTCCTGCAATGTCACATCTATCACAAACACACTCTGGAGATAAAGGAACCACCTTCTTGATTTCCATGAGCACTCACCCCTCAGTGGAGCCCCACACCCCATCACCTTCCTAGAGCCTCATCCATTGCACTGGGGACTGCGTGTCCAGCACATGGACTTGGGGGGACGCAGCCAAACCAGTACAGTCATGACTTTCACAGTGAGTAACCAGGAGATGGAGGGATCTGCAGGGTGCGGGTCAGTGATGCCCAGAAGTGAGGTAGGAGCCATGCTAACCAAATGGTCAGGCTCATGCTAATCAGTAACGTAGGCTTCTACATGATGGCGAGTCATTTGGGCTGTGTCTCTCCTTCCTGGTCTCCAGAGAGACACAAAGCTTGTGGCTGCTTCTCGACTCCGACTCTTGGGGCTCTTCTCCTTCCAAAGTTTCACGTAGCCACCACCTTGCACAGGCCAGAGGCTGTGGGTCCTCAAGCACTGTTGTGCGACTCTGATTCATGTACAACAAGAGAACCTATCGCCAGAGCCCAGAGCTCCCTGGTTCGTTTTAATTGTCTGTTCTGTGACAGAGAGAAGGCCTTAGGACAACAGACGTTCTGGAAATCTGTCTCCAGGGCAAAAACCCATGTGACACTCAGTAAATAAGGGTCTGTTAGTCTATCCTCAATGTTGCCTGAGAGGGTCCTTCACACACATGTAAACACACACACACATACACACACACATAAGAGCGGCCCCTTGCAGGTTCCCCTGTGGGGAACCCTGGAGCTAGTGTTCATGCAGGGTCATGGGGCGATTCAAATCAAGGGATCTCAAGAAAACACCCCATCTTATCATGACATGGGCACTGAGCCTCAATTCTCTCATTTCCTCTGCTCCATCCACCTCCACCATGGACGACAAAGACGCCTACATCATGATTGGATAGTCACGGTCTGCTCCGGCTACCAAGAAAGTGCCCCATATATTGGGCCAAGGTATTTCTCCTGCTCTTTCCATCTTTTGACCCCAAGTTTGCCCTCCAGAGCTGTACCAATGATGAACCTGCTACAGGAATGGTTGAATACAGCCATCTCTTCCCCCAGCCTTCTTTTGCAATCAAATATCCAAATTCTCTGGTCCAGCCTCTATCTCTTGCTTTTGTTAACATGTGGACAAGGTCCAAGGTGGGAAGGCCTCATACTTCAGTGCTCCCAGAGGTCTGTCCTGCCTTCGAGGGAGGCCGTGGAACCCACGTGCTTTCTTGGGATTTCCTTGCAGTTTCCACCAAGCAATGCTCTTTGATCTGTATCTCTTGCCCACTAGTCTCCCAGAGATTTCTGCAGACCACATTTGACTTTGGGCAAAACCCCAAGCCTCCCAGGGCGCTCCACTTCCACAGCTGCATCCCGCCCCCTGCAGAATGTCACGTGGTACACAGTTCTGCCTTCTGCAGAGACGCCACCCTCTGTCATGACTCACACCCTCCTCCTCCCAGCAAATCCTTTACGTATGTAACATGCTCAACTTCTCTCCTGTTCTCCTTTCCTCCCTACCTCCAAACTGTGGGCTCTTTTCAGGCGGGAGACTCATCAGTGTGCTAGGCATGCGGCTTCCTTCTCCGTAGCAGCTTCCTCTCTCCTTATCAACACCACAGGAAAGCTCTGAGGTTTGTACCTTGGTTCTTCTAAGAGGCCAGAGAGCACCCTAGCTATCAAGTGGGTTGGTTTCCAGTCATCTTAGAATCTTTGCATCCTAGCGCTTGCTTAATCTTGCATCCCAGAGGTCCAGTACTAACGCATACACTTGGTCATCTTTGTCTTCATTCATTAGTGTTGTGTTTACACAGCCCTTGGGTGCGGGTGAGAGATCACAGCCTGAAGTCAGGCAGAGTCTTTTCCATTATTCACTTTATAGTGGAGTAGGGAATACAGACCCCAGAGCAAGGACTACAAGTACAAGGGAGTTTCAGCAAGTGCGGGAGAATCTGCCACACTCATTGTTCCTCGTAAGGACCATATGTCTTCTGTCCAGGTACATTGCAAAGTGTTCATTGAGGGCGATTTCTGGGTATTTTATGTTTATTGTTACGATGGTATATGGAATTTTCCTCCCATTACTGCTAGGTGAATATTGGTGGAAAGCAAAGCTAATGATTTTTATAGATTTATTTTGGAACCAGACACCTTATTAAACTCTTTTATAGTGTTTTAAAATTCGATAATAGCTTTTTCACTGAAAGCAATTTTCTCCGACCTCGGGATGTAGTTCTCTTCATGACATTGCTGTGTTTCTTCAGACATGTTCACAGTGGACACGGGAGTTACAGAACTCTCCATAGAGAAGTTGCTCGTGCTTCTTGGAGCAAGCCCTGTTCTAAAAGGATGTATGTTCTAATCTATCCAAATTATAACATCTCTTTGAGGCCCTCATCTTTTTCTAAAATTGATGGCTTTTGATTTTATTTATTTATTTGTGTGTGTGTGTGTGTGTGTGTGTGTGTGTGTGTGTGTGTATGTGTGTGTATAAGTAAGAGAAAGAGAGAAGAAAGAGAGAGAGAGAGATGCTACGTCTCTTCTTTCACCATGTAGGCTTTTGGGAATGGGGCTCAGGTCACAGGTGTGTGAACAGGCACTTTGTCCAATCTGGTAGTTAGATATATAGTTACCAACTTGACAATTGAGGGATGAGTTCTAGTCACATTTGAGAAAAATTATTAGTTGAGGCAAGCCTACAGGAGATTGTCTGATTGATGTGGGAAGATCCAGTCTACAGTAAGTGGGACCATTCCCTGGGCAGATAGATAAGATGGGGGAGAAATGGATTCAGTAAGTTGGCATTCTTCAACATACTTGGACAGATTTGGTGTATGGAAAGTGAAGTTTGTCCCTCTCTCAGAAATCCCTGTGGCTGTGGTGTGGCTAGTTTCTTCGGCTCCTGGTTTCGGTGTGAACTCTCCTGCCATCCTGGAGTAAGAACTTCAACTGAGGATCATTAGAAAAAATAAAACCCTCTTATTCTCATAAACTGTTTGATTGTGAATTTGTCAGCAACATACAGACAGATTGTGACATTAAGTTATCAATGCGTTCATCTTCGTCAGCTTCTGGTGACTTCCATTTTTCCTGTGCTTATCCAGAGAGACTGCCTGCTTTGCGTCTCCAGGAAAATTTCATGACTACTTGGACTGAAAGCAGTGACTAATGCCTTACAGGGACTGAGTAGAGATTAAACTGTAGGCCAGAATGGAGGGGGGGCACATCTTGGCCACTGCAGAGGGAAGGGGTCAGATGGAAGAAAGAATGTAGAAAGGAAGCGTTCCAAAGCAGGCAGGAGGGCTGGCTGGGCTCTGCAGGTGCTGCGAGTGGAGTGAAAAACAGTCGTCAGGATGAGCTGACAAAAACCAGCTTGATGAGGGTGGGGGAGTCTCCTGTAGAAAGTAGGGTAGAGGTGGGGATGCAGGGTGGGGGAGTCTCCTGTGGGAAGTAGGGTAGAGGTGGGCATGTGGTATGGAGGGAGTCTCCTGTGGGAAGTAGTGTAGAGGTAGGATCCTGGACTCAGTGTCCAGTCGCACCTTACCTGCACAGTTGCATGAGTATAAGACAGAGGGAGGCACAGGGAGATCAGAGGCATGCAGCTTGTGTCAGGCTACACAACTGGGCTTCAGGTTAAGTTCAACCAAATTCCCCAGGGGTGGAGACCCAGCCACTGTGTAGAGGATCCTCAATAACAGTCTGTGTAGGTAGCACCGTCACAGTGGCTGATACACAGCCTTTGTGTGTTTTGTGGGTTCAGCTATGAGCCTGGAACTGGATCTCTGGACTCCTCAGTAGTGGTTCATTTCAGTCTCCAAGCTAGGGGTTATGCTTCTGCATCCTGTCACCTCACCCTGCTCTCCCTGTTCCCAGAAGAATTCTTTCATGTGTGACTACTAACGGCACAAGAAAGTGCTTGGGATCAGAGTGTGAATTGGATTTGCATTCACTGATCAGCAGTTCACTCAAACAGCAACTATAGGGCGTGAGGGATGCATGAGCAACCTCAGTTGTAACAGCTCTCATCTAGAGCCAGGGTTGGAAGAATCCACGGAAACCATCATCCACATAAACCAGTAGGGTAGTTGCATGGCTGGGCATGTGACCAGCACGTGGAGGCAAGAAAGCGAGGCTGCCTACTTAGAGGCTCCAGCGAGACTGCATGGGAAGCACAGTGCACAGAACTGGGAAGACCGGCTGGGATCCGGTAGACAAGGCACAAGCTGGCTCTGCAGGAAGAAAGAGAACAGGGGACGGGCTTGTGTGTACAAGTATGAGTTGAGAGTTCACTGTGGGGAGAACTGTGCTAGTATTATCTGTCCACCTGACACCTGGAAAGGAGGCCCCACTGAAGGGGATTCTCTGGGTTGAGAATGGACTCTGGTCATGCCCATGAGGGATCATGTTGATTACTCGACTGGGGTGGGAGGACTACCCACGGCAGGTAGTGTAGTTCCTGTGTTTGAGGCCTGGGACCACCCGAGTAAGGTGACAAATGTGCGCAGCAGTCTCGTTGACGGGGAAGCGGGGCTCATGCTTTATGTGTGCCCTGCTTTTTTGTGGGCAGCCAATTTAGGGAAGGAAAAGGACTGAAAGTCTGGGTTGGAAAATTCATTGCCTTTCACTCGTCATATCTCAGATGGGGAGAAGCATGAGGCATACAACCTTGTTTTCATGCACTTGGGAAGCACCCGTGGTGCATACTTCACCCTGTGGTGTCCTGGGAAGGGAGGAGAGCAGAGGAAGGAGGTGGAGATGTCTATTTTAGCCGAAGTCTGCCCTTGTGACCGAAAGCTTGTGACCGAAAGCGTGTGACTGAAAGGAACCCCTCCGGCTCTCCTGCCTGCTGGTTTCTGACTCTCTAGCATAACGAGGCACCGAGGAGTGAAAAGCAAAGTTTCCCAATGCAAGCCACACCGAGCTCCCTCCTGCAACCACCCATTCCAGGGAAAAAGTGCTGAGGTCCACCTGGCTCTGAGCTCTCTCCTGCTCATCTGCTGCTCCGCTCTCCTCCTGCATCACACAGCCCTGCATTCTAAGGAGGCTGGGTCATCTAGTCTACGTTAGTACCGTCTTGCATGTGTTCCACTGCTTATTGACTATGAGTGACTCTGAAGCAAGAGAAATAAATGTACATGTGTGCATATGCACATGCATTCACACGCACACACACATACAGTAGGAAGGGGGGAAAGAGAAGGTTAATATTTACTACCGAAAGAAAAGTTAAGCAGGTGTTATGGGTTAAATTATGATGCCCCAGGTTTGTATATTGAAGCCCTCAGGATGTATGGATTTGAATGGAAATAGGGTCACTGGGGACATAAGTAGAATTACGTCTGAGACCTAAGAAGTGGACACTATTCCAGTTTGTCTGGTATCCTTACAAGAAAGGGAAACTGGGAGAAGGGTGTTACTCAACCTACAATGCATATTTCGATGACTTTTTTAAATTACAAATTTGAAACTAAAGAAAGAAAAAAGGAAAAGGAAATGTGGGCCCAGTATGGAGCCATGAAGTTCATCACATGAGACCAGACTAGATGGTGACACATCAGTCAGCCAGAGGATACTAAAGCTGATTCCCAGCCTCTTCCATCAAGGAAGCCAGAGGATGGTTACATTAGGAGGTATCGACTGACTTGACAATTGAAGGCTGAGCTCGGGCACGCTGGTGAAGTTAGTAGTTAAAGTAAGCACTTGAGCGAAGCCTCAGGAAATTGTCTGATTGATGTGGGAAGACCCAGCCCATAGTGGATGGGACCATTCCTTGGGCAGGTGAAAAAGACAGAAGTTGATTGGTAAGCGGACATTCTTCAGCATACTTTGGCAGACAACACGCAGTTTGGCAAGTGAGGTTTGCCCTTCTCTCAGCAATTCTGTGGACATGGTATAGTCAGTGCCCCTGGCTGCTGGTGCTGTTACGAACTCTCCTTCCAAAATGCACGAACAACCAAGAATTATAAGAAAGAATAAACCCTCCTTGTTCTCATAAGCTGCTTGGTTGTGAATTATCAGCAACATGCAGGTAAACTGTAACAGAATTTGGCACCAGAGAAGTGAGGCGTTGCTGGTAAATTTGACTATATGGCCTTGTGGATTTTGAAAGGTTTTGTTGGAAAGATGTGGAAATGTTTGAAGATTTTAAGACTGTGGGCTATAAGAAATCATTGAATATAATTTAGTAAGCCAATTGAAAAATAGTAATGCTGAGAGAGTCATGAGTTGTGTAATCCTAGCTTATGAAGAAAGTAAAAACTTTCTTATGAAGTCAAATTTAAAGATGATGGACTGACTGGTTTGCTTGGGAGAGAAGAGATGTGTTGGCAGCTGAGACTTTCAAACAAGCAAAAGGTCAACAGCAAAGAAGCTGTGGCTACTAGAGAAATAAATATCATTTAAGAAAAACCTATTACTTATACTGGGACAATGGGGGAGATGAATATCACCTTTTAGAGATTACATGTTGTGAAACCCAGACTTCTTAGGTGAAAGCCAAACTTGAAGCAGTTTCTTGCCATTTAAAAATTTTGGTTGCCTAGAAAAGGGCTTTTGCAGAGTCAGCACACAGAAGTTGATATAGCTATGGCTCAAGTAGACCAATTGTATCTCATCTTCAATGCAGGATTTGACAGAATCATCTAGATGTTACTGGGTTTGCTGAAAGATTGATGGGTTCATGGAGAGAAGCTGAAACTTGTCACCAAATGGCAAGTTTGGAGTTCCTGAAAGGGAAGATGAAGCTTATAGTTGCAATAGAGAAGCCAGGATGTTGGAGATGCCAGAACTATGGGATATGTGTTGAGGATAGCTCAGCATGCACTGGTAGGTCCAGTGAAAAGCTACTTGCTCAACTTTGAGCTGTAGAGCAGCAATGGAATTTCCCAGTGATTGTGAGCTAACATGATGATGAACAGAAGACAGACATTGAATTGCAGAATGCAGATTTACCTTGCCAGACTTTAGCCTTTATGTGATATTTTCTTGCTGTGTCCTGATGTCTTTGTTTAATGCTCAGTCTGTGTTGAAGTATTTAACTTGCTTTGCTTTAACGGGATCTTTCAATTAAAGGATTATAAACTTTTAAAAAAGATGATTTGGGACTTTAAAAATGTTGGAACTTAACTATTAATGACTGGACATTTTAAATTTGACTACAAGAACTTTTTTAGTTAAAAAATCATTATTAATCTTGTGTGTGTGTGTGTGTGTGTGTGTGTGTGTGTGTGTGTGTGTGAGAGAGAGAGAGAGAGAGAGAGAGAGAGAGGGCACTGTGTATGCCTGTGGAGAATCAAGGGTGGCTTCAGGGGTCATCCTAGATTGCTTCTGCCTCCTTCTTGTTTTGCTCTGGGATTTCCCAGGCTCTGTCTTCCAGAACCAGAAGTGCAGGCCACTGTTATTTCTGCCTGGCATTTTTATCTGGGACCTGAGTTCCAAACTTAGGTCCTCTGCTTGGAAGACAGAGTCTTAATCCCTGAATCATCTCTCCAGCCCAACTATGAAAACTTTTAATTTTGGACACTGAGAACTTTGGAATTTTAAGTATTTAATATCATAAGATAAATGTAACTTTTGTGGTGACGAAAGTTGAAAGGTCACAGTTTAAAAGAGATGTGTTTTCGGGTCAAGTGGAGGAAGAGAAGAATGTGCTAATTAGATAAATAAGTTTCAACTTGACAATTGAAGGCTGAGCTCTGGACACATTGTAAAGAGCTAGCAGTTAAGGCAAGATCTTGTGAAAGCTTTCAGGAGATTGTTTGATTAATATGGGAAGACCAAGTCATTGTGGGTCAAACCATTCCCCAGCAGTTGGAGAAGAGGGGGGAAGCTGATAGACACTTGGTAGACACAGTCTGGCAAGTGAGGCTTGCCCCTTTCTTAGCAACCCCTGTGGATATGTGCAACTAGCTCCCTCAGCTCTGGTATTGGCACGAACCCTCTTGCAAAGCTGAACTAAGAACTGTAACCAAGGATCATAAGCAAGAGCAAAAGTGCCTTGTTCCTCTAAGCCGTTTGCTGTGAATTTATCAGCAATATGCAGGCAAATTGCAATACCAACTTTAAGAAGAAAAAAGGGGAAAATTACCAAATAGAAAAACAGATGAAGGACTTAAATTTAACTTCATAGAACACATAAAGTACTCAAAAAACATGTAAGAAGTGGCCAATATCCTTAATCAGACCAAAAAAAAAAAAAAGTAAATTAAGAGCGCACAATAGCAGAAAGACCAAACAAAAGAGAAACGAGCAATCGCCAGCAACGGTGTGAAGCAACCAGGACTGGCTTGAGACCTTCTGTGGAGCACGGGCTTTATCAAGATGACTTCCTGCAAATGGGCACTGAAGGATATTTACAAGCATATTCACAGCAGCATGACTCATAATATTCCACATGGAAATGGCATACAGAGCTGTCCACAGAGGAATGGATATGTAGATTGGAAAGTTCCCAGGATGAAATAGTGCACAATAATCAATGCAAATGGACTACCGCTTTGTGCAGCTGTTTGGATGGAACTCACACATATATTAAAAGCAATAAACCAGATATGAAAGAACACGCACTGTATGATCCCATCGCTTTGTGGTAATAGAAGCAAGAGTGTAAGTGTGAGTGTTATGGGGGTGGGGCAAGCACCAATAAGGTAACCCTGGGGGTGCTGAGGGATCCTGGGGGTTCTGGGAGCCAGGACAGTGTGGCTCTGCCTATCTGCTGACTGATCGCTTAGGGGTAGACCCTTTGTGGAAGTTTATCAGCCACATAGTTATGATGCATATGCTTTTTAGCATGTGTATTTCATTTTTTTAATTAATTTTTTTCTACTTTTACAAGCATATTGAGTATTCGTCTCAGCTTCCCTCCCTCCTCTCTCCTTCCCATCTCTTCCCTTCCCTTCAACATTCTCTCTCCCACCCTCCCACCCTCCTGCCTGTATGTTTCTATGGGTCTCGGGGTTCACTCTGGCTTGTGTATTCCTGTGGCGCTTCAGGCTTCCACAGTATAACAAGTTACCTCTTTTCAGGTCACCCCACTGCTGTGTGTGTTTCCCTTCACTCATCCAGCTTTAGACACATAAGTTTCCACTGTGAGTTCCCATTCTGTGGGTAAAATAACAGCTACCTACAGAGCAGTTTGATGTACTGTCTTCCTACCTATAGGTTTATTGGCTGTCTTCCTACTGATCTATTTCCTTCCCTTTTTTAAAGATTTTTGTTCTAGTTTATAGTAACAAGACTATGGACTCTCCTGACAAGAAGTCTTGAGTCCAATCAGAAAGCAGGTACTCGTGCTACTATTACACTGGTAGTCACC
This sequence comes from Typhlomys cinereus, assembly GCA_023101885.1. Classification (NCBI taxonomy): domain Eukaryota; kingdom Metazoa; phylum Chordata; class Mammalia; order Rodentia; family Platacanthomyidae; genus Typhlomys; species Typhlomys cinereus. The sequence continues at coordinate 19,708,528 of JALPQD010000001.1, forward strand.
AATTGCCACAGTGATTTATATTGCAACTTACAGATCTTTTTTTTTTTATTTTAGCAACTTACAGATCTCATGCCATTGAGGGAGCTTGTGATTATTTCTCTCCCCCAGCAGCTTCTACAGTACTCCTTGGTACTGTATAAGCTCTCCAGCAAGGAAGAAGTCCTCAGACCAGTTCCAGTTGATATATTTTGTCCTTGCTCTGTGATCCATTGTGCTGCATCTTCAGTCATAGTTTTTGGAGAGCAGCCAACAACAATGGCAAAGGTCTATAATGTTTAGGGGCCTTTAAGACATTTCTAACTGACATTTTATCAGGAAGTGCCACATTCCTGTTACTTCTAGTATAATTTTGTCCCTGGGTTCTGAGTGAATCAGCTCAAGGCTTTATTTTTTTTTTTTTCCCTGCTTTTCTCACTCTGTGCAATTAAAGAAATTGAGGGTCATCAATTTTACCTGGAAGAAGAGACATCTGAGAATGTTCCGAAATGTCTATAGGACCATCTGTATTTTCCTCCTTCAGAGGAGACAAACAGACTTTGGCCTCTTGCAAACTGACTCTGTTGTCTGGAAGCTTCTGTTATTCAAAGATCCTAGGCAGTCACTGACACCTGGTAAGAAGGTGTCAGTACAGCTTTGATGAAAGAGAAACTGGAAAAGATGATTTCCTGTGAGTGGGAATTTTCTGTCTGCTGACTCTCTGTGGGGCAGGAGTCAATTTTCCATTTCTTAAATCTGTGCTGCTTGCTGACCCTGTGTCGACAGAAAGGAATGGCAGCCCTGTGCCCTTCTGGGTGTGGCCTCAAGAGGCTGGGCTGGCTTCTTTTGCTCTGGAGCCCCGTGGCTGTCCAGGAAACACCCCAAACCAGGATGATCGGCTGAGTGGAGACCCATCAGCACAGGCCCAGGGCAGCCCCCTTGTCTGCCTGCATCAACTGCAATTGCGAGAAGCCCAGGCAGGACTGGATCCAGCCTGCTGCTCCTCAGGCTCATGTGTTAAACCACTCGGGACTGTTTGATAAGCAGAGTCAGCTGATAAAATCCTCTTGGACCAGAATCACATAAAATGTAATCAAACCAGACCTCTGTGGCCAGTGGCTATGTGTACAGCAGCTGTGGAAAGCACAGTGTCATCATCGACTGACCCCCTTCCTCTCACTTGCCCTGCCCTTCCATAGAAACCGCTACAGTGGTTGATTACCCTCACGAATGGATGTGAACACGTGTGTGACGCTATTCAAGCAGATATGTGCCAAGGACACTTCTGTCTTCTCTCTTCTTCATCATGCATATGGTGTCTGGAGATCATTGTTGAGACTCTTAGACATTACGAAGAATGAAGCTGGGGCTTGGGAGGTGGCTCAGTGAGTTAAGAGTGCTTGCTGTGCAGCCATGAGGACCTGAGTTCTAATCTTACGCACCTAAGTAAAGACACTGGGTGTGCCTGGTCCCAGAAGCTTGTTGGCTGGCCAGGATAGCTTAAACAGTAAGCTCTGTGAAGTGCAGACATCATGGAGGCTGAGCGAGCAACTAGTAGACTGCCAGAGCAGACCACTGGAGGAAGCAGTGGTCCACCTCCTATGGCTGCCTTTCTCCAGCAAGGCTCCACCTACTGAAGTTGCCATGACCTACCCAAACACCAGCACCAACCAAGGATTCGAATTCATAAGCCTGTGAGGGACAACTTATATTCAAAACCATGACAGTGACAGACCTTGTCTCTAAGGAATAAGGTCCAGAACAATATAGGAAGACACCCAATATCCTTCTCTGGTCTCCACATGCATGCTCATAGGTGTATACACCCATGCACGCATGTGCATCACACACACACGTGCGCGTGCACACACACACACACACACAATACAAGATTCAGAAAAATAGAGAATTAGGAAGTGTAGGACTGCCACATAAGCTTGAACTTGAGATAAACAAGGAATTTTTTAAAAATCTAAATACACCCATATCGATCACTACCTCACTCTCATTGGCCACATTCTAATGCCAAGTGCCTGCCCCAGACTTGCTGTGGTCACTTAAACCCCTGCTCATCGAAGCCACTGGGATCAGTGGTTCTCACACTCCCAATTAATGTGGTCCTGACACATGTTCAAACTGACAGGTGATGACTGTGCTAGATATTGTGCCACCATTTCTTTCTAACAATCAACCCACACCCCGGTGTTGATTGACTTTCTTCAACTACAGTTTGGTCCACTGCCCATCACTGGCACCCAACGAAGTTGCTCTGTGTTGGAGACCATATGGATCATCCCATTTACTGATCATGAACTGGATCTTCTTGTTTTCATGCTGGAATTAACAACTGCAGAGACACCAATTCCACTGAAAGTTCTTGACCAGGAAAGCACCACACCCCAAGAGGATGGGAATGGTAAGCAAACAAATTCAATAAAACAGCAGCTCTGCTGTCAGAACTGACATTTTAAAGTTAGCACATGATGTGTCTCATTAGGACATTTCCATACATATACCACTATGTTTCCTTCTTTCCCACTTCCCCCACCATCTCTCTACCCGTCTCATTGCACTCTCTTCCCCCAAGTAGCTTTCATGCTGCATGCACTCCATGCACTCTTTTGCTCATCTTCTCTGTCTTGTAAGATCTTGTCCCCTTTTCTCATGACTCCCTGTCTACTTTCATGCACTTACATATGCACACATATGCACATGCATGTACACACATGCATGCACTCACACACATATACCCACTCACATACTTATACATTCATATACACACACTCTCACACATATACACACATGCACACTTTCACATACATTCGCATATACATACACATATACATACATTCATACATACTCTCACATTCTCACATACATGTGCACAAACACACAGAACACACACCACAGAGTGCATATGCATGCATACCACACACACATGCACACACACACCCACGCATGCATGCATGCATGTGTGTAAACAGGAGACAAAGCCCAGGGATACCCAAAGGGAGTAGCTGAAAGACTCCACTCAATGTCTCAAGGTGGATCCAAGAGCCTGTGGGCAAGCCAGCACTAAAGTTTCCCACCTAATAACAATGATAGGAAAATGCCTGTCTCCCAAATAGGTGCTGAGTGATAAAAAAATACACTGACACGATGGCCATGATGATGGTGTTGGTGTGTGTGTGTGTGTCTTGTACACGTGTACATGAGTGGTCACTACCACTTGGTGCATGTGGAGGCCAGAGGACAACTTTGTGCAGTTACTTCTTTCCCTCTATCTTTACATGGGTCTCAGGGTTTGAACTTGAGTCATCAGGTTTGTACGCAAGCTCCATTACCCTCAGAGACATCTCCCCAGCCTTAAACTGAGGATTTGTGAACCTGAATCAGCCTGCAGCACAGTTGGAAGTCCATATTCAGACAGCCTGGGTGGTCTGAAAGCCCTTCAGTGGGAAACTAAGGTTAAAATCGCTGAGATTGGAAAACGCCTTAGGTATCCATAGACGAATATATAAGTCTGTCCTGCTCTATCCCCACCAGTCAAGTCTCAAAGAACTGAAAAAAAAAAAAGCTCTAAAGGAAAGAAGTTTCTTTCAAAAACCATAAACCACAGACCAAGAAAAAACGGCCTCTACTAACCTAATGAGATGGTGAAGACTCACAGTCCTGCCACTTGACTCAAAATAAAGTCATGGAAAGACATAGGAGGAAGTTATGGGTAAGAGGTGGAGCAACAGACTAAGATTATGAGAAGGAGGAGGAAGAGGAGGCTCAGAAAATGAATCACAATTTCTATAAATAAATCTACAATCATTCAATTAGAAACTCAATTAAACATAGCTATAGAGAAAATCAGTGAAATCTTCATCATAGGATGACTTCACATCAGAAAAGAGGAGGTAAGGGCTGTGGCAAACAAACTCAGAAGATAGAACATGAAGGTATCTGAAGTCCTGCAAGGAAAAATGAAGCAATATTTACAGTATTCAAGAATACTAACCCAAGATATAAAAAAGATTCAAACCTGACAAATCAAATGAGAGTGCAATTTTGAGTCCATCAAAGACAAAGAAATAAAAATAGATGACTTTCAAAGGGAGAACAGATTGGAATGACAGATTTCTAGATGGCAATAAAGCAATCGAGGAGGCAGCAGAATGATAGCTTCAATAAACCCGAGAGAAAATCATAGTCAAATAAAACTGTGTATTCAGCGAGAGCAAGAGAGATAGCTCTCAAGTATGAAGACAAAGCAGGTCATTTTTAGATCATCAGGAAGTGAGAAATCAACCCACTAAGAAATCCAATGAATGTGCTTCAGGCAGATGGAAAGTAATTGGCCATTGGGAGTGTGAAATTAAAAACCAATTACAAGCAAAGATAGAGTGAAATATGCAGATAAATCTAAGCAAAAATTGGCTTATGAAACAATGATCATTCCTTGAAGGGTTGACTTTTTTGTAAAGGATGTGTCTAATATGCATAGTCTGGCAATTGAGAGAGAAACCACTGAGGCTCTACAGAGCCCTGGAGTGCTTGAGAATTCTAATTATGGATTTTCAAATGTAAGTTAATTTCTGAAGTAAGCATAAGTAGAAAAGACATAGTATATATAACTAACAAACTAGCAAAGGAGGGGAATGAAACATGGAAACCCTCAGTAATAACCCAGGTAAAGGAAGAAAAAAATGGGAAATAGAAGCCAAGATAAACAGAAATGAAGCCAAATAAAAATGGTAAAAATGTAAATATATCAATATCTATAAGTTTTAGAGAAGATGAATACAATTGGCTAAAAAATATCCAAATGTTATTTTCATATCATGCCAGATTTTTTAAAAATCCAGCTGCCACTAAGAAACACTGGAATTACATGGCAGCAAGGAGATTGAGATAAAGAATATTGAAAATCACACTAGGAAAGTATTAGAAAAAAATTGTCTTTAATTAATGACAGATAAACTAGCAGGCGAACAATTGTAAGGAAGCCTCCTGAGAAAGAGGCTACTTATATTGCTGACAGTATAGCCAGCTGGAAGGCACACCTATTACAAAGCTCAGAAGTAGCACAGAGGCTGGTGAATTACAGAGAGAAATCAGAATATTCACATTCTAATGGGAGGTGATACCATTCCCACCTCATCAATGAATAGACCAAATGAGTGGTGGGTGATTTCATATCTGGGGCAAATGAAATTGCAAAGTTAATTTGAAATATGCTTCCAAGAAGTGTTCAAGGAATGGCAGCTAGAGCCAGAAGAACCCACAAGTAGATCCATGGGTCCATCATGGGCTGATTGATTCTAGGGTAACTGATCATCAAAAGTATGTCAGTTAGTTTCAGGTGTCAACTTGATAGTTGGGACTTGATCCTTTGGGAATACCCGGAAAGAATTTTAATTTTTTTATCATTTATTATTTATTCAATTGTGCGTGTATGCATGTGTGCGCCTGTGTGTATGTATGTGTGTGTATGTAGAACCACGGACGAAGTCGGGAACCACCATGGACGCCTCCACCTCCTCCTTGTTTACTCTGCCCCGGGATTCACAGGCTCCGCTCTACCAGGACCAGAAACGCAGGCCGCCCCCACTTCCACCCAGCATCTATACATGGGGTCTAGGATCCAAACTCAGGACCTTCCACTTGCAAGGCAGAGGCTTAACCCCTGAGAAACCTCTCCAGCCTCCCCACCCCCCCACCCACCCCCAAAAGAATTTTAGTTAAGACAAGTCTGTGAACAAGTCTGTAGGAGATTGGAAATTATTTCACTGATGTAGGAAGACGTGGCCCCCAGTAGGTGAGAACATGCCCTGGGCAGGTAGATAAGATGGGAGGAGAGAGAAAGTGTGTGTGCTTAAATCTGACTGGATGAGCTAGAAGGTATACATTGATCCTTGACCTGCCTTAGTTCTTCCTGTGGATTTACCATGTCCTGTTCCCTTAATTTCTGGTTATGGTTTTTACTGTAGCCTGCAACTTCAGTAAAAATCTGTTCGTTCCCCTGAATTGTTCAGATACTGTATTCATTATAATAATAGAATATGAAATTAAGGCAATTTGGTATGAGGGAAGCAGAGTATTGTTGTGAAATTAAGAAAATTTGGTACCAGAAGTGGAGTATTAAAGTGAAAGCAAGAAAACTAGCTGTGCTAACAAACATTGTAATGATGAGAAATTTGCATTCTAAATTAATTAGTAGTTAATTCATGTTATAGTTACTCCTGGGTGTCAACTTGATCCCACCTGGCATTAACTAAGATCAGCTGTCAGACCTTGAAGAGATTATCCAGATCAACATATTTACAATACAAAGACCAACCCTAAATCTGATTGGAACCTCCCAGTAGTGGACCAGATAAAAAGAACCATAGAACAGAAGACTTTGAAGAGAGGCTGTGCTAGAAAACTCTTTTCCCTCCTACCACCTGGCTTCTTCACTTCTTGGACTCCAGCCTTCAGCTGTCACCCACTGGCCTACTGGACTGAGCAGCTCTGAGCTCCCAGGATATCTGCAGTGACTTAGCCTGCCTCCAACTTTAGCCACCAGCCATGAAAGTCTATTTCTCCCTTCTGGAACTGCAAGCTGAATAAATCTCCCTGTCTCCCATAAATTGCTTGACTTTGGATGCGCTCTCACAGCAACAGTTAAGAATAACTAATGAGTAAAAAGGAAGAAACTCTCCCTTATAGTAGAAAGCCAAGTAATAAATCTTAACATAAAACGATGGAATTAGAAAATCATAGGTAACTGACATAACACACACACACACACACACACACACACACACACACACACACACACACCAGCAGATGCTAATTGTGAAGGGAGGAATTCTGAAAAGCAAGATTCACATGGCCCTAAATTCTCTCTGTGTGGGATATTTATCAACCACTTATTAATCAATAATTATCAACTAGCTACACAACAGAGAAGCCTGAAGACGTAATCTGAAGTGAGTGATAACCAGAATTAGAATGTTTGTGGTGGTATCCACAGCCAACATGTGCTCCCAGATAGGATATGTTAGTCTTACTTTGATGATACTCTGTTCAAAAAATGTATCTCTGGATTCAATTATAAAGAAACATCTCAGCAAGTTGGGGGGTTGTAATAGTTACTCTTTTCTGTTGCTGTGACAGGACCCCCAAAGTCAAACAATTAAGGGAGAAAGGGAGATTTATTCCACTTATGGTTCCAGAGGGAAGATATAGTCTTTCATGGCAGACGTGGCTGAAACTGGAGGGAGGCTAAGTAATTGGAAAATCTTGGAGACTGAGAGCTGCAAGATTCCTTCCTGCAAAAGCAGATTTCTCCAGGAGGTAGGGTGGGACTAATCCACCTCAAGGTCCACCCCCTCTGACTACCTTCCTCCAGCAAGGCTCCACCTCTCAAAGGTGACATGACCTTCCCAAACACATGAGACTTTGGGAGACACATTTAAAACTGACAGGTGTCATTGTACAAACTGACAGGATTGGTTGCTTCAAGAAGGTCAAGATTAAGCCAGGTGTGCAGTGTGTGCCTGCGATTGCAGGACTGAGGAGACAGAGGTGGGAGGATTGTGAGGAGAACGCCAGCCTGGACTACACTAAGAGACTGTCTCAAAAACAAAGGGCAGCTGGGGAGATGTTCAGACGGCTCAGTGATTAAAGTTTTTGCTTTACAAGTGAAAGGACCTGAGTTTGGATCCTCGGATTCTTCCTACATGAAAAATGCCTGATGGATATGGCAGCAGCCTGCAATTCCAAACATGGATGATGGAGCCTGGGAAACCCCAGCAATAAGGAAGTAAAGCAATCCATCGTGATTCCTGATGTCTGCCTTGGGCCGCCACAGGCACACACATTCACGTGTCCTCTGGCACACATGCCTGCACACACAGGCACACCTACCCACACGCAAACACACACTTGTGCTCAAAAGAAAGCAAAGAAGGTCAAGGTCAGAGGAAGACCAAGAACTGAGAGTGAGCCTCCTCAGAGGACCGAGTAGCCCTGACTGCACCCTGACCTGGGGAAGGACTTTCTGGACCCTGTTGGAAGGTTTTGAGCATTTGTGGTGTAACGCGTCAGAGCACACGTCATGACTTCCAGAGCTGAGCCTTGTGCAGAAAGAGAAAGCACGCCGTAGTATTTACAGTGATGAGCTTTCATGTGCAAAGCTGATTCTCAGTCCAAACACTGCCAACCAATCAGGGTAAGCCCTCCTTTCTGTTCTCGACTCTCCATTACCCATAACTTCCGATCTCCTGTTTTCCTACTATAACGAATGAATCTCTTAGTATCATACAGGCATTAAATGAGACTTTCCAAACATCCAAGATGAGGTTGGTGTGTGTGTGTGTGTGCGTGCGTTTGTGTGTGTGCACTAATACAGAAATATATGAACGGGCAGAGTAAAAACCATCTAATTAAATCGGAACTTCTTGCTTGAAAGGAAAGTTACCTTGTGATGCCCCCAATACCAACTATGGTACTAAAAATCTTCCATCAGTAGACATCACTCCTACGGCTGAAGGAGCCAGAGTTACTCATAAAACCCACCACTCATGTCTCTCCCTGCGAGATCCAGGAAAACCAACTTCCTTGACTGATATCATTTCTTCCTTTGGAAAACCAGGCATGGGACTGGCAGCAGAGGATGTGTTGTGAGGTCGGGGCAGCGACACAGGTAGAAATGTGGCTGGCACCAGCAGGGACTAACATCCCAGCAAACTAAAGTGCCCCATGCTTCATGCAGCTCAGGGGCCTCCCAAGGTATTCGAGTGTGGACAGATATTCAAGGCACTAGGCCTTTTCGACTCAGCCTGCTACACTGGTTTAGAAACAACAGCAACATAGAATGCTTAAAAAACAGTGTAAAATCATTCTGTATAAAATGAATGCCAGTGCATTTTTGTCACACCGCTTGCAGAACTGGGCCTGTGTCTTAGATCTTGCCCCTTTCGGTTATGAATTCTGCATTCCTGTGACATCAGATAAGTTCTCTGCCACAGTGATCTGCGCACCTTGCAGGAGTCTACATATGGACTCATTTGCATCTGCTTATGCGTGTGCATTACAATATGCGCAGTGTGTCTTCAGAAGGTCCAGGGGAGCGTGAGAGCTGTTACCTCAGAGACAGAGGCTGGAGTGGGGTTGGGAGGTGTGCAGAAGGATGAAGTAGAGACGGATGCCCTCTTCACTTTCTGCTCCTTAGCAACCTTGGAATTGTGCACCATGTGCATCTCACACAATTTTTTAAAACTTTAAAAGGATATTTTACTTGTTCATTTGAAAGATAGAGACGGGGGGGGGAGATTAGAGGACAACTTTCAGAACATACTTATCTCCTTCTATCATTTGTCATCCAGGGATCAATCTCAAATTTCTAGGTTTGCACACAAGTACCATCACTCAATGAACCAATTAACAGCTCTGTCTCGTGCAATTAAAAAAAAAAAAAAAATATATATATATATATATATAAAACTAACCTTTAAAGACTTAAAATTTTATTTTACTACACTATAGTTTCAAAACTTTGAAAATATTTCTTTACTTACAGACTTGAATATGTTGAAAGACCACAATTCATTTCTATCCAAAACTGAGAAAATAGTCATTAGAATCGAACATAATTGAGGTCAGCGAGATGGCTCAGTGGACAAAGGTGCTTGCTGCCAAGACTGACAACCCAAGTTCGATCCCAAGAAACCACACAGTGAGAGGCGAGAATTGATCTCCATGAATTGTCATCTGACCTTCACACATGCATTATGGCACATGTGCGGCCACACACATATACATGCATGTGTGAAAAGTAAACAAAGTGTATACACTTAAATATATGCAAGCTTGTGGATGAGGAGTCTGGAATCCACCATTTAACCAGACAGAAAGGTTTCCAAAGAATCTCAGCAATGACTGCAAAAGGAAGATCCAGAGAGAGAGAGAGAGAGAGAGAGAGAGAGAGAGAGAGAGAGAGAATATTTTAGGAAACCATTCCCATGCAGAAATATCCGTTTGATGAGAGTCTTCTAAGACAAGACCATCAAGGAGCTCACGGGCACAGAGAATCCTGCTTGGAACACACCTCCAGGAGGTGTGACCTCCTGCAGGCTGAAGAGGGAGCCCAAATAGCCCTGCCCCTCAGTGTCCTGCACCCACCCAGGCCCCAGGCCAGGCTGCCGCCCGCACCTGGACCCTGCTGTAGTATGTGGCTTGCTCCTGCCTGATCCCAAAACCCACTCCTTTGCCCCCTGCTTCACCCCCTCGCCCATGCCCTCAGACCCATGTTTCCTGCACAAAGCCAAGTCTTGAGTCTTGTGCAGGGTCTTGAGATTCCTGCATGTCGACCCCTTTCTGACCGCCACTCCTCAGCCCCACCCACATACACGTCTCTCTGACCTCAAGGGCCTTTCTACCCTCTTACTGCCAGGCACCCTCCCGCCTGGGGACCTTCCCGTGGGTTGCCAGCTCATCTCCCCAGAGGGCCCTGTGGCTCGCCTCTCACCTTCTTTGGGTCTGTGTTCAAATGCTATCTTTTTCAGCCTTCCTACCTGGCCCAAAATGGCAGTCTGCCCCTGTCCATGACCCCTGGCACCATCTTTCCCTCCAATCCCTGTGCTTTTCTTATTGACTGGGATTTGTCTTGGTGCCTTGCTAGGAGACGTGTTCTCCAAAAGCATGGATCGCTGTTTCATTCCAGGGAATACACATATCCAACCAGGACTTGAACCCAAAGGCAATTATCTGGTGAAGGAAAGAATAAAAACAGCACCTATGGGTGGAGCTGCAGCCGAAGGAAAATGCTAGTTTCCATGAACTTCAGCTCCCTTTTAACATGTCACTAGGCGAGGCTTCATTTCTGTGGCATGCTCAGCTGGTCTTTCCTAACAGTGGTGATACCCCGGCTCATGCCAGGTGTTCTAAGAGCGCAGGGACGGGGACCTGCCTGCAGAGCAATAGGCCAAGATGACTGTAGTGGGGAAGGCACTGCTTGGTCTTCCAGCAAGGAGAGGAAATATCCACAGTGTGATCTGCTTCATCCTAGAGACCCTCTGAACCTGTGCCATGCCGCCAGCCCTCCTCTCCCCCCACAAAGGACCCTCGGCTCGGCTTCTGAGGTGAGACTCATCTTGCCCTTCCCTGCAGTTCTCACCCAGGTGTGCTCTTAGACACTATGACTTTAATTCCATGTATTGTGCAAAACTTATACAACGTCTGGGTCTCTTCATCAATTTAATTCCACTTTTCCTCTTCACAATGGATCTAGGAAAGAATTTGGAGCCTTGGACCTGCTGATTTTCTCATAGTGTGTATGTGTGAGAACATGTGTATATATGTGCCTGCATATGCATGTGTACATGCATGTGTGCTTGTCCGTGTGTGTATGCATGTGTGTATGTGCACGTATATGTACCCACACACACAGATGGAAGACACTTTTGAAGTCCATCTGGCATTTTAATATCAAACTCAAGGTTTTCACCTAATTTCTCTTGCCTCCCACCTCTACCTGAGCTCCGCAGCTCTCCACAGTGTCACGGTTGGTCATCTGTGATGAGTCATTTCTCCGGATGGAAGGCCACTTGGTGACAGCTGTCTTTGGGAAGGTCCCATGAGCACACAGTCTGAGGTCAGCGAGGTGAACCTTTACTGTGTCTTTTCACACATGGCGGCCAGTTAGATTGGCTGTAAAGTCTGAATTTTATTTCTCTCCTGAGCTTGTAAGTCCATCACCCACTACCTTCTGGCAAAAGTCAGCACAGTGGAAATCCTGTTACAGCATGGTTTCTTTCCTGTAAAGTCAGTATGAGATAAAAAGGCTGGACACGCCGTGCTGTGGACAAGGAGTGAAAGAAGTGTATTGATTATATAGCTCCGTGGTGACAGGGACTAATTCTTAGAAGGGAGAAGAAGCGGAGCCTGAAGGTGAGGTAAGCTTTACTGGGTTGTGGGTGGGGTGAATGAAAGACAGACGGGAGTGAGCTCCCCTGTCCCCATGAGGTACATGATCAAGCACAGGATTTGCAAGGGCCTGTGGCCTTGGGGGGGCAGTGACCAGCAAGCCGAGCTTTTTCTCTGAATGTGGGGTTGGAGGAAAGAGAATCTATCATTCCAGTCTTTCATTGATGATGACACTTCCATCATTCTTTACTACTTCCTGCTGGACAGGGTCGATGCGGGAAAGGTTACAGGCCAGAGTGATAGTCCTGTCCTGGTGCCCCATGGTGAAGAGGAGCGTTGAGAATTTGGAGCCTGATCGTCTTATCCCAGGAGAGATGAGACTGACAAGAAGGTTAAGAAGGCAGCATCCACATACAAGGACTAAAATTATTGTAGTTGAGGGTTTGTTTAAGAGGCATGAGCTATTGTACTGAGGAAGGTAGGAAAGGGGGCATGTTGAGCTTGTCAAATATCTGGCTCAACTTATCTAGTGACATACCATGTCATCAGAATGTTAGGTCACATGCAGTCCAAGATGGGCCCAAGATAACTGACTCTGGATTTGTAACATTCCAGATCTTTCCATTTCACGGAGGCTCCAATCAAGCGACCAGTCTTTCAGAAACTTACATTCCGTCCCCGTTGGTAAAATGGCAGAGTGCTGTGCATGGAGAGGCCATGCAGTTGGCCACATATCAGTGTCCCGCGTGGCCAGGATCTCAACCTAGAATATCATGTAGATGAGGCTGAGGAGGGAGAACAGTCTTCAAGAGAGAGAGAGATTGCTAATTGGCAGAGCCATTAATAAAGAAACTCCTGAATCACACTAAATCAACTAGGGGCCAAGATGGGCCCAAGATAATCTGGCTCTGCGCTTGCCAAATTCCAGGTCTCTCCACTTTGCTGGAGACTAATAAAGTCAATCAGCCTTACAAGTCAACTTGCCTTTCCAAGAACTTACATTCAGTGCAGCGTTGGCAAAATTCACTGGCGACCACCCTTTCCCAGTGGCCAAAGGCACCTGCAGAGCCTGAGCTTGGTCCTGTACCTCGTGGGGACGAGGAATAGCTCACTTTTCTCTATCCTTCACCAGCCGACAAGCCCAGGTCCTGTAAAGTTCCACCCCACTTTCTCTTTTTCTTCCTTCCAAGAATTAGTCCTGTTGCCGTGGAAATGTAATCAATAAACCTTTTCCATTACTTGTCCATAGCATGGTGTGTTCGGTCTTTTTTTCTCACATAATGGTGTTAAAACAACAGGCTGGGGAACTCGTTCTCAGACCCAGCACGAACCATGAACTTGCTCACTATAGACTCGGAACATCGTCAATCAGATTACATCTTGAGGTTCTCTCTCTCTCTCTTTCCTCTTTCCTCTCTCTCCCATTTTCTCTTGCCCCTCACTGGTATAACTCCTCTCAGCAAATGCTAGAGGTCTTGGGGCCTCATTTTCCCTTCTCGATCTATTGGTCTGTGTACTAGGTGTTCGGGGTTTGCCTCCTTATAGGAAGCCTCATTTGAAGTGCTCATCTAGTCTTTTGCCTCGAAAACCACACTTGTGTGTTGATCACTACACTGGATCCTCAACTGGACTAGATTCAGCCCCCAGGAAAAGGGCGTCTTCCAGAGTCCAATCCTTCAGGTTTTAAGTTCTAACTAACTTAGCATTCCTTTAAAGGAAAAAAAGTCATTTGTCATCTCTAACTTGGCTTATAAAACCATTTCTTTCCAGGTCACCAGGCTTCTAAATGCTAATCTGCTTTTGATTAAATTTACAGTTATCTGGATTTCATGTAATCCTATCATGTGTCTAACAGCTACATTTGTGTGTTTTGTGTTTCAAAGTAACAATTGTGGCCACTTAAATTTTTTTCATTTCTATTGCATGCTAATATTTCTTTTTTACTTTTTGGCATGTTCAATTAAAATACGTGTATGCGTGCTTAAAAATGAATGATTTTGGCAACATCTAGAGACCCAAGTATGTACTGATTTAACCACTCTAATATAATTGAAATTTTATGGCTATCGAAACTATTCTTGGTAAATTATAAATTTTCTTTCATAAAAAATTATCTTGCTTGATTCTGATTTTAGTGAGACTGCAAATAAAGATGTCGTTGTGTTCTTGCAAGATCATGAAGATTTTTTTCAGACTTCTGCCCTACTGCCAGGATTCCAAGGCCCACCCGCCAGTTTTCGAGTGGCACTTTTGTAATTCTTTTAAAGATTTTCCATGTATTCCGGAAGTACCAAAGCCACTGTGGATATTGGTTAATTAAACTTGTTCATTCCTTTGACTTCTTTTATAGAATCTTATCCCAGCAGATCTAGCAACAGAAGAAAAGATATGGGCTCCCTTTCTAGGATGAGACCCTCAATTTTTTTTTGCTTCAATCTGCTTCCCTAATTAAAACTTAAAAGATTCTCTTGTAACCATGTGCTGCTTGTTCATTTGATATTTCATAGTGTCTTGGGATCTACTTATATATACACCCTCTAAACTAGACAAAACAAAGTTAAAAGAACTTTTACTAACTTGTGATATAGCCCATCTGTACATTTGGGTCTAAAGCTATTTGAAGTGCTACAATTGAGTGTAAGGTTTTATAAACATAAAATGATAGGTAAATAAGTTTTGTTTATGCTAATATTTTTCAGAGTAGGGATTTAAAAGACTTAACCTTATCAATCAACATTCAAACTCAAGGTTCTTATTTTGATCAATTTAAGCTAGATTTTTTTTTTTTTTTAAAGGATCACTTTAAAACTCTGAGCAGACACAAACAGCTTGGCCTGCCTCACCTTAGCCAGACTGTGTTGGGTCCCAAATCAAAAGTTTTCTACTGTATTTATATTGAAGGTCATATATTTTAAAAGTATAAATGATAAACTTGCATGAGAGTTACAAAATCTTGGATTTTAAGTGTACACTTATAAATGATTTATATGACTATGTACTGTCTACATGTGATTGTTTGTCTGACTTGCGTGATACCAAACTAATTTACACTTGCCTAAATTAGGCCCATTTCTTTATTTCTTTTAAATACGAAGCCTACTGTATTGCCTCTTTTTAAAAGACATGTTTTTAAGGATTTTTTTTTTTTAAAAAAAGCATTGAGCCTCAGAAACATACCTGCTAAGAACTGAACTTTGTATTTTAGTGTTCAAGAGTTTTTCAACTGCTCTATAAATTTTCTCTTATTAATCCTAGTAATATAGATAACAATTTGCATGCCGTTGAACTCTGTTTTGATAGATACCGTTTTTATTGTACTTATTTTTATTCTTTTAGTATTACACATATGAATATAGTGAATATATATTATTTTCACTCCTAAGTCCCCAATCCCATCTCCTTACTCTTCTTCCATTTACAACTCTTCTTCTTTGTTGTCCCTCTCCCTCCTATTTTCAAGTCTTTTTTGCATGTGTGGTGTGCTGGGTTTTATCTGGTTTCTTCTTTGATGACATGTACCTGAGCACTTGTCAAAGCATGAATCATATCAGTGGATATACCTTTGAGGAAAGCACCTTCATTCCTTCCAATAGCATTAGTCCTCATCCATCTCTCAGGGAGGCACAGAGCCTCTTGAGATCTTTCCCTTCCTATAGTAAAATGTTGATGTGTCAGTCTTCATGCAGGTCTCGTGGAAAATATACACACATGTCAGAAATGTAGACCTTAAATCTGATCAGTAGATATTCTCTTTTATTTTGTTTGTCTTGGTAGATCTCTTCCTTTATTTTGGTCCTACCATTCAAATGCTCCCTCCTGCTATGTGGGATTCAGGCTGATCTGAAAGCTCTGCTGCCATTTTCCAAGAATCACTGGCATGTTGTGAGTTGAATATTCAACCAAATTAGAAATTCCTGGCTCAGTAGAACACAGTATGCTATGTTACACAGACTGAGCATCAATAATCCAAAAATCTGGAATCTAAAATGCTCCAAACTTTTGGAGTGCCAACAGTATCATGTGACGAGGAGAACATTCCCCCAACCCGAGCTCATGTGGGCCTCAATCAACACACAAACATGCTATGCATGGCACATAAAAATCACCTTCAGGCCATGTGCAAAACATATATGTGAGAAGAAATTTGTGTTTAAATTCTGGCCTCATTTGAGATATCTCATGCATATACAAAGACTATAAAATCTAATTAACTCCAAAGTTCGCAGACTTCTGTCTAAGGATTTCTGTCCAAAGTTCATCCACAGTGTATGTGCATGCATGTGTGCATGTGTGTGTCTGTGCCTGTCTATCTGTGTATGTCTGTGTGCGTGTGTATTTGTGTCTGTCTGTGTGTGTCTGTGTGCATGTGTGTGTCTGTCCATCTGTGTGTGTATGTATGTCTGTGTGTGTCCTGTGTGTCCGTACCTGTGTGTGTCTGGGTGTGTCTCTGTGCGTCTGTGTATCTGTCTATATGTGTCTGAGTGCATGTGTGTTTCTGTCTGTGTCTGTGTGTCTGTCTATTTGACTGCTACTAATGAAATTTATGCTAAGTGTTTAATTTCCTCCAAAGACAAGATTGCTATTATTTTTAATGATAAAACTTTTATGGCTGACTTAGTTTCCTTTCAGTTACTGATATGAACACATAGCCAAGATGATTTAGGGGAACAAAGGTTTTATTAATGCTTGGGTGTCTGGGGTACAGTCCACTATGGCAAGAGAGTCCTATCCATTACACCATCATCAGGAGCCAAGAGAACTGGCCACGTTGTATCCACAGGAAGAGCTGGGGGGGGATGTGCTTCCTAACTTGTCAGTCAGACAAAATGCTGAGCCAGCCCTCTCCATCACTGCACCTGCCCAGGGAGTACCCACCCACTTTGGGCTGGATCTTCCCTCATCAAAGGAGATAATACCCTACATGCTTGCTCCATAACTCTTCATAGGTGTGCCTAAGACTCACTTCTCAGTTGTCGAGTTCATAGCTAAAAACAACTGCCACAATCTGCATACATCTTCTTTAATGTCGACTACACTCATTTTCGAAAATGGCCGAATAAGCTGGTTGGGGTGGCACATCCTTGAAATTCCAGAACCTGAGAGGCTGAGACAGGAGAATCCCAAACTTGAGATCATCCTAAGCCACATCACAAAACCCTGTCTCAAAAACAAGTAAACAAACACATTTTAAAGAAACTAGACTCAGGTGCATTGGCAATGTAGCGAGAGTTGACTTATTTTATCTTTTTAACAAGATGTTATAGAAACTTGAATTTTGACTCTGATCCTGTCTCCTGTGACCGTGTCTTGTCACCCTCTGGGAGCACACACTTCCTGTTCGGGTCAACACTGTCTTTGTCCAGTCCTTTCTGTCTTTTGACCCAAAACATTTGTCACTCCTAATGAACGACTTCGGCTTCGTCTGACCCTGAGCAACGCGTCCCCTTAGAAAGGAAGCGCCCCCCTGTGTGGCAAAACCAAGGCATCTGCTCTGGTTCATACGGCGACATCAGCCCCCTGGAGAGTTTGCTTCAGGACATACTTCGGCCCTGCCCTCCAGAGTGTGGCAGCTGCTCCCTTCTGTGCTGTGAGACACCACTCAAAGCCAAGCAACTTAAGGGAGAAAGGGGAGGTTTACTCAGCTTGCAGCTTCAGAGGGGAGATACAGTCCTTTATGGCGGGAAAGGCATGGCTGGCTGGCAGAAGCTGGAGGCTGCTTAAGTCACGTCCTTCATGGAGCCTGAGAGCTGCAAAACTGCCAACCTCAGGAGCATACCTCCGCGGGAAGCATGGCGGAGCTAATCCACCTTAAGGCCCACCCCCTGTGACTGCCTTCTTCCTCTAGCAAGGCTCCACTTCTTAAAGGTGCCATGACCTTCCCAAACAACTACAGATTCAAACACAGGAGCCTGTGGGGGACAATTCACATTTCACACCATGACACACGGTCTGGTAGTGTTGGCTGGCAGGGCCACAGGAACTGTATTTCTCAAGCAGTCTGAGGCTTAGCCAGAACAGGGGAGCAACAGACACCACCTGCCCGGGGAGTCTCCCACCCATCCCCGGCCGGGTCTTCTCACATCCAGTAGACAATCTCCTACAAGCTTGCTCAGAGGCTTGCCTGGACGACTTACTTCTTGGTAGGCTGCCTGAAGGCTCGCTTCTAACTGTCAAATTCACAACTAAAAGCATCTCTCACCTTCCATTCCAGCTGTGTGGCAGACCTCCCTCCCCCAACCCGGGCAAACTCTGAGAGGAGTCTAGAACTCTGTTTTTATTTTCTCATCTGGGGTTCACTGTCTGGGCCCTGACACTTTGAGCCTCGACCGGCACAAGCCTGGGAAAGATGGCTTCTGGGAGCTCAGATCTCCAGGCAACTCACGACGAGCACCACGGGAGGGCGGGGTCAACAATGGACGTTCATGGCCTCAGATGTAGAGGCTGAGCTGGAAGCAGCACAGGGCTGGTTCCATTGGGGGCTGTGTTCCAGAACTCTCTCCTTGGCCTGCAGAGGGCTGTCTCCTGCCTGTCTCAGCAACACCTTGCCCCATGCCTGGCTGCCTCCATATCCAAATTTCCTTCTTTCTCTAAGGATAAGATGTGGAATTAGGCCCAGCTTTAATGACCACACCTTCATTGGGTCATCTACGAAGTCCTTGTTTCCAAACAAAATCATATTCACAGTTGCTGGGGGCTAAGTTTCAGCATCTTTAAGAACATATTTGATTCTACCAGCAACAACCCACTGGACCACGTTGCTGGGAAGACCTTAATCACCTTAGCTATTTATAGGCTTTAGAAACATATCCAGAATCACAGAAGCCAGTATGATGGACAGGTCAGTAGCATGTGGCCTCATTCCACTGCCCTGACGATGCCCAGTGACGAGTGTGGGACACCTCTAACCCGAAGCAAGCAAATATTCTTTTCTTAGACACTGTGTCTGGCAAATACTCCAGAGCACATTGTTATTAGGAAACCTAATTAAACCTAATTAACACAGAATATATAAAATGTCACAAGATCAGTGTTCAACAGGTAAATCACTAAGCACCTTAACCAGAAGACCAATTCCCAACCTTCTGGGTGTTCATCTGGATGAAGCTCTTGTGTCAGGACTGGGTCCTTGGTAGTAAGACTAGGAGAATCTATCCTCACCTTGGCCCATCTGCCCTGTGTCCTGCCCTCTCCCCCTGCTTATCTGTCTATCCCTTGGGAACCTCTTGGGTCCAGCCAGGGCTGTGGATGCCTCACTTGTGAAATGAAGGAATCAGTGATAATCCCCAAGGCTGCTGTAATGATCTAAACCACTCTAGGGAAGGTTCACTCCATTAAATGCAACTGGGACTAGATCCTTCCAATGTGCTCCCCAAGCGATAACTTCAGATTGCTAGTACGGTACCTACCACAACAGGATAATCATCTTTACATGTTGTTTTCACCTATTAGAGCATAAACTTCTCTGTATGTATGGCACACAGCTGGCACCTTGGGTGGTACCTGACATGAACTGGCAAGGTCCTCAATAAATGGTTAGATGGATATATAAAAGGAAGGATGGGTAGATGGACTGATGGGTAGATGGATGGATTGGTGGGTGTGTAAATGGGTGGATGAATGGGTAGAAGGATGGATGGGTAGTGGATTCATGGTAGTGGATGATGGATTGGTGCATAGATGGATGAGTATATGGATGGATGGATGGATGGATGGATGGATGGATGGATGGATGGATTAGTGGGTGAGTGAGTAGATGGATGGGTGGGTGGGTGGATGGATGGATGGATGGATGGGTGGATGGATGGATGGATGGATGGATGGATGGATGGATGGATGGATGGATGGATAGGTGTGTAGATGGGGTAATGGGTCGATGGGTGGATAGATGGATGACAAACAACTCTACCTTACATTTCAACACTGTAACCATCAACAGCTTCCATCATTTATGTTTAGTTGAAAATGTTCAAATATATATGTGGCCCAGTTTTTCACTTGTAAATATTTGAAGGCTACAGGAATCTTTTGAAAGTTAATATACTAGTAAATGTTCATCTTTGAAAATGCTACAGTGTTTCCTAGCTGTCGTTCTTATTATTGGTGTCCTTAAGAAAAACCTTTTAAGAAATTCTGAACCAGGAGTAGTGGCTCATGCCTATAATCCAAGCATACCGGAAAGCGAGGCAGGAGGGTCATAAGTTGAAGTCCAACCTGGGTCATACAATAAGAAACTGTCTCGAAAAAGACAAACAAAAGAGAGAAGAAGCTCTTTATAAGAAAGCATGTGATATTTTTGTTAAAAGTCCAAATGAGAGTTCTGTCCAAATTGAATTTTTCCATCCTAATTATATCTTATAATGATGCTCACCAGTGTGGAATACATGAGTCAGTTTTCACATGATGGCAAAAACCTAATTACCTTCCAACTAATAACAAACAAGAAAAGAAATCTTTAAGATTAAGCGGTATGAAATATCTCTTACTGCTGCCGTCCGCCTTGACCATGGTGGCCTGTTTCGTACATCAGCTCGCTTAGATTGTGGCGATGCTGCTGTGAAAGTGCTTTGTAGATGCCGTCAGTACCGAAGTCAGTAGCTACAGGGATTGTCCTCCACGGTGGGTCATGGTGGGCAGGAGCCTCATCCAATTGGTTTAAAGCCTTCAGAGAAAAAGAGACTGAGGTCCCCAAGAAGAGAGGACCGACCACCTTGGACTTGACTGTGACATTGTCTTCCCCAGGTCTCCCACCTGACTTTCCCTACAGAACTCGGCTTTGCCAATCCCACGGGATCACACGAACTGGCTTTATCATAGTTGGGTATTGGTGTCAACTTGACAGTTGAGGGTTTGAGCTCTGGGCACGTTTGTAGAGAATTAGTGGTTGAGTTAAGCCCGGAGCAGACCTGCAGGAGATTGTCTAGCTGGTGGGGAAGGCCCAGCGCATGGTGGGTGGGACTAGGCCCTGGAATAAAATACAGAGAGCTGGTTGAGAGAGTTGGCATCCTTCTGTACAAAAGGCCAGAGACGCTGGTCTGGCAAGTAAGGATCATCCCTCTCTCAGCCATTATGTAGAGATGGTGTGTCATCTGTTACTGGTATGAGCTCTCCATCAAGCTGAACTATGAAATGTAACTAGACTATGATAAGGGAATAAACCCTTTGTTCCCTTAAGCTGTTTGATGGTGATTTATCAGCACTCATGCAGGTGAACTGCAACAGGCTCCTTATACCAGATTTCCTACCCTACTTATGTGTTCGCCCCTAGTTGTGCCTTTGGAGAGTCCTGCTAATAAAATGTTTCTTTTCTTTCTTTTCAAATTTAAATGAAGTAACAAGGGTTTTTCTGTCCTTTTTCAAATGCATAAACAATTAAAATGTAACAGAGGCCACTTCAAGTGAGCAAAAATGAGGAGAATGCAGGTAGGATGTGTCTTGGGGTCACCTATAGTTTGTCTAATCCATGAGACTCAGCCCACGAGCTACAAGTGGCCTTGCCTGCTGGCAGGTTCCACCAGAGTTGTCAAAATGCCCATCAGGCTTGAGCCGGGATCACAGCATCTTAAGGACTGGCCTGCTAGCATCTATGTAAACGGTTCTGCAAGGGGACACCTCAGTGCTTCCTGCCACCACAGCCTAGCTCCTCTCTCAGGAGAGCGGCTCCCGTTGGTCTGACCTCTGGGAGGCACAAGGTTGGACAGGAGATGCCCTCTTCTTACTGACCCCAACTTGTGGCTACGGTGCTAGCCCAGGGCCATGCCCCAGGTCTTCTTTCCCAAGACTTTTCCACAAGACTTTTCTCTCTGTGTCTCTCCCTCTCGTCTCTGTCTCTGTCTCTCTCTCTACACACACAGAAGCCTTGAAGAGCCTGGGCCTAAGGCATGTGCCCCCAGGGCAGGGCGACTGTGTGTTTAGTTGCTGCCCCTCACTTCTCTCTCTGCTAGGGGCCCAAGGGAACGGAGAAGGTACACGAGCCAATCCTAGCAAGTGACACTGAGGGCCATGCCCAGGACTGCCCCCACCACTCAACAAGCTCATCAGGATCCCGCAAATCCTCCCCAGGACAAATGTTCAATCAACAGTGAAAGTCTCCTTTGGTCCAAGTAGAAGCCAGTAAACTTGGGACTGAGCGCCCCAGTGACGAGGGGCTTCTGTAATGAGCAGGGTAGCTGGGCTCCCAGCGGATCCCTGACACTGAGCCTGGTCCTTCCGCCTTGCCGGCAGCCACGGAGCTGGTGCAGCCCTGTGTATTCTTGACTCCC
The DNA here is from genome assembly GCA_023101885.1 of Typhlomys cinereus. Classification (NCBI taxonomy): domain Eukaryota; kingdom Metazoa; phylum Chordata; class Mammalia; order Rodentia; family Platacanthomyidae; genus Typhlomys; species Typhlomys cinereus. The sequence continues at coordinate 19,730,664 of JALPQD010000001.1, forward strand.
TGAATCTCCAAGCCTGTGTTCCGGTACACCCTGGATTCGCCCTCCCAACTTCACGTATGCAGAAGAGGTTTACCTGGGACATCAGCTGTAGACGTGACCCCCATCTGCCCAGGACCCTCTCCATTCCAGCTACCCGCCCTCCCCTGGGTATCATGAGTAGCTAATGTGTTTTAAATTGATCCACGATCATGTTGCTGGTCTCATTTGAATTCAGTAAATTAATTAGGAAGGTCATGGCTTTTTTTTCAAGTTAAGAGAAGTTGGAAGGAAGGAGGATTCTTTTTTGTTTTCCTTCCTGAAAAGACCCCCATATCTTTATGGTTATCTCCCAATCAGGACAGACAGTCTCCCAAGATGGGAGGGGGGGGCTGAAAGGGTCTTTTTTGAGAACAGTGCTCTCTCCCGAGTCTCTGCTTCTCCTCTGTCTCCCTCCCTTTTGAGCCCCCACCCCAACCTCACACAGGCCAAAGAGGTGTCTGGGAGGGAGAACAGGTCTGATGAAGAGATGAAGAGGCAGGACATGTGCAGGCATGAAGGGGCCGCCCTGGCCCTTCCTGGACAGAAAATCAAGTGCTGATGAAAAAGAGGGTGTCCCTGAGACCCTACAGCTGCAGTCCCGAGCCTCCACCTTCCCAAGCCTCTCTGGGGCCCAGCAGCTGCAGCTGCTCACAGCACAGTCAAAGGCTTTGTGGAAACCAGAAAATTAACGAGTCAAAGACCAGGGAATTAGAGCCAGTGTGTTAATTGGATCTGTGCAGAGGTCTAAGGAGACCTGCCAAGTCCCCCAACACCCCTTCCACACCCCCCTTCCACACCAGGAGCTTGAGAAGCTCAGAATTCCCAGCTCTGGACGAGATCTCCCACAGGGTGGGGGAGTCTGGGGGGGGGGGTCAGCTTTGCAGCTGAGGTCACAGCCAGGCTCTGCATTCATACCCATCTGGTTTCTGTGCATCCCAGAGGGGCACCTACACTCCCCCCCTCCCCCGCCTCCCCTGACAATAAGAGAACTCTAGAAAATGAGCAGGCATCCAGCTCACCCATCAAGAGTTGGGGGTGGTCCTGTGCTGGGAGATTTCATATTTTTGTATTGTCATTATTAGACTCTAGTGGGTAGAGGTCAGCATAGCAGCAGACAGAACAAAGTTGCCATCAATGTGCCCAGAACAAAGAACTGTCCAATCAAGATGTCTTGCTCCAGGTGAGGCTCCTTACCCTGCAGGATCCCGTCAGCACACGCCGCGCTGTACCCTGACGTAGCTGTAAACCGTGGAGGCGGGGCAGGCGCTGCTCTTGCTGATTATTTATTCATTCAGTTGCTTGGCACTGACCAGATGCCAGCCATGTGCCAAGGACCTCTCCGGTCTGGGGCTTAAGAAAGAAAGAGATGCACAAGTCCCTGCTTACCTGTTACTGCTGCTCCCCAGGGGCTGAGGGGGACGAGGACAGAAGTCAAGCAAACAAAGAGAAAAAGGCCAGACCTCAGCTCAGTGGTGCCGCAGGGAGCTGGGAGGAGCCTGGCTTTGATCTGGTGGTCAGAGTGCCCCCTGACCCCCGCAGAGGTGATGTTTACTCTGAGATCTGAACTATAGGAAGGAGCCCCTGGGAGGATCAGCAAAGACCACAAGGCGGGAAGCAGCCTGGAGGGCTGGGGAACAGGGGAAGGGCTAACATGGGGGGGGGGGGAGCCAGGCACATGGGGACTTCTAACACCAGCTGGGACACAGGACTCAGCGCGTCTTCCGGGCAGGGATAACTCCTATAGAAAGGGAGGAAGGAGAGAATTGAGTCCTGATGAATGTGTAAAGGGAAGGACAACAGATCCTCACACAAAAGCACTTACATTGTGGCCATCTCTGGCCTCAGATGTGACCTTACTTGGACAGGGTATAAGGAAGCACCTCACCTGTCCTCTGCATGTGGCTCCCGGAATGCCGAATGCCTTCTGGACTGGTTCCTTCAAAGAGGAAACGCTGGATCTTTCTCCCTAATCCACACTTCCTGGATTCTTCAGGAAGAAGCCAAGTCTCCAATCTGTATAAAAAAACAGCATCTGGTAAAGACACATCTCACTGCGGTGAGTTCCTGGATGCAGCGGTCTTGAATGGAATGTCCTGTCCAACGGTGGACCTTCACATCTTTAGGTTCTCACAATCTCACTGCCCCCTCTTCCTGGAGGTTCCCTAAACCTTAGGATGGGGAGAGATTAGGATGGCCTGATTCGGGGTGAGCCTTGCCAGGGTGCTGGTAATCTGCATCCCAGCTGGCTGTAGCTGTCCACTTCACTGCTCCATTCTATCAGGTGTTGAGATTCTCTACCTCTCTTGAAGATTTCTAGGCTGAGTGCTAAGTGCTCTTCAAATCCATGAGTATAATAGCAGCTATAACAGAGCATGTTGGTGTACTGTCTTCCTATCTATATGTTCATTCACTGGTTTTCCCTATTGACTCCTTTGCCCCCTCAGACTGTCGAGGAACTCAAGAGAGGTAAGAACACACAGGGGAAACCTTACGGACTAGAGCTGGATGAGTGAAGGGAAATGCCCAAATCAATGGGGTGGCCCAAGGAGGGACAACTTGGTATGCCACAGAGGCCTGAACCCCCACAAGAGTAGACAACCCAGAGGGAACCCTGGGACAATGAAGCAGCAAAGTAGCAGGGTGAACAGGAGTGGAATGGATTGATGCGGGGGGAGAGGGGAATGGGAAGGGGGATGGAGGGAAGTAGGGATTAGCAATCGGTATGTTTGTAAAACTAAAAAAATAAAATAAAAACAGCACTTGAAGGAAAGGCTGCAAGAAGGAAAGGCAGGAAGAAGGAAGCAGGAAGAAGGAAAGGCAGGAAGAAGGAAAGGCAGGAAGTGAACATTCCCCAAGGAGCTGTGTGCTTGGTGCAGCCTCGTGTCTTCCTGCACACGGCTCTGGGCACTGGAAGCTGAGATCCAGGCAGGGTGAGTAACTTAAAGACCTTAGAGAAAAAAACTCAGCTCTGGGGTCATCTGAAGTGTGGGCGGCCACTCCACTGTGGCTGTTTGTGTTTCCATTTATTTACCTGTTTACTTTGCGACCCAAGCTGGCCTCGAACCCATAACCCTCCTGCCTCAGCTTCCAGCAGCATGTGACTGCATGCCATCTCTGGTGGTTTTGAAGGAGGGAGAGAGGGAGGAGGAGGGAAGGAAAAAAGAAGGGAAAGAGAGAGAGGAAGAAGTGAGAGGAAGGAGAAAAATGGGGAAAAGAGAGGGGAGAAGGGAGAAGGAGACTAAAGAGAGGAAGGGAAGAGGAAGAAGGAAAAGGAAGAAAAAGGGGGAAGAGGAAGAGGAGAAAAGAGAGGGAGGAGGAAAATTATAAATCAGAAGCCCCTATTTCCTTTTTCTCCCATTTTCATGTGTGTAGGGAAGTACATGTGTACCTGTGTGTTCACATGTGTGTCAGTATGTGTGTGTGTCAGTACGTGTGTGTGTGTGTGTGTGTGTGTGTGTGTGTGTGTGTGTGTGTCGGTGCTCAGGCATGTGTGAATGCATGCACTCCAAGCCCTGAGACTGACACTGGGAATCATTGTCAACTGTTCTTCCTCCTTTTCTTTTAGAGACAAAGTCTCTGATCCAACCCGGGGCTCACCAGTAGGGTTAGTCCACCAAGTCAGCTTACTCTGCGGATCCCCGGTCTCTGCTTTCTGGTGCTAAGACAAAAGACCACCACACCCACCCAGCCTCTTATATAGAGATCCACACTCAGGTCCTTTCAGCTTTGAGAGCTGGGCCCGCTCCTCAGCCTCCTGTTTAAGGTCATGGCAAAGGTCATTCCCCGGTGCTCTCCGCAGCACTGACGGGCCTCATCCCCACATCGCTCTCCCCACACTCTCTCCATCCCACACCTTCTATGGCACAAAACTGCCTTCGGGGATAATAGTCACCAAATCTTTGGCTCCAAAGATTGCTCAGTTGCTACTAATAAACATGTCTCTTATTTTTGGAGTAAGTTATTACTCAGTGCTCAGAACAAGCAGGCCTGTTTGATCTGTGGCCAACAGTCTCTGTCTGAAGATGCTGAAGTGGGAATATCACCCCCGCCCCCCCGCCTGAAGCGGTCTGCTTCAGGATGGGCCATAATAAGTTATGCGTCAGGAGATAGACTCCGTGCTTGGTTCTGGGACCACCACCCGAGTCAAGTCTAGATTAAAAGTATTCCTTTAGCGGAAAGATACGCTGCCAGAAGTCCGGCTGAGGAGCCCACCTGCCTCTCTGGGGTTCCTAGTGTCACGTACCATGTCATCTCTCGTGTCTGCATCCCTAGGGTGCCTGTTCCCTTCACCATTTGTCTTGTTCTCTGCTGAAAGCACTCCCCTGCTTACCCAGCCTGGACATCACCGCGTAATGACCAGGTTCGTCTCTGATTAAAGTCCCAGTTCCTAATGCAGTAAACATACTTGACCCAGCCCCACAGCCTGCCAGTGGGTTCCTTCCGCTCAGTGCTGAAAGTCCAAAGCTGTAGACGCAAAGCCCAAGTGGACCTCAGCGCGCTCCTTAAAAATCTCGCTCATTCACGCTTCACTCATTCGTGCTTAGCTACTGTGTGGACAAAATAGTGTGGAAGTGTGGGGGCCGTGTCACCTGCCTGTTCATGTTCCTTAGAAGCAACGACATCTTGTCCACTAGTTCACAGACTTTCTTAGCCCTTGACTGGCCCAAGATATGAGGGATGGCTGCCTGCACACCTGCTGTCGGGGCATTGGGGTGAGATGTGGTAACCCTTCCTGTGTCTGAGATTCTAGAGTCTGGCGTTTCCCAGTGTCCCAGCTGCCTCCTGTCTAGGAATCCTTGACACTGCATCATGTGTGCATGCATGCGTGTGTGTGTGTGTGTGTGTGTGTGTGTGTGTGTGTGTGTGTGTGCATGTGTGTGTGATGTCAACACTTCCTAATGAAACAGTCATGGAATCCCATGAAGGTGTGTGCAAATGGCGATAACCGAAGTCCCCTGGTTCTGTTGCATTACACTCATGTCAGATTCTTAGGTGACAGTCACTGGCACGGTAGGGAGCTACACAAGAAGGCCCCAAAGTGTCCACATCCTAAGCCCTGATGCCTCTGACTATTCTACCCCATGTGGCAGAGGGGACTTTGCAGACCAGTTAAGGAGCTAGCTATAAGGTGGGGTGTTACTCCTGCACTTCCCCATAGACCTTCACAGTTATGGGGTTCTCAGAAGCAACAACATCAGAGTCAGGAGTGAAAATTATGTAAGTGGGGTCAGAGAGAGGGAGGTAAGGAAGGAGAGATAGAGAGAGAAGGGAGGAGCAAGGGAGAGAAGGAGGGAGGAAAGGAGAAAAGGAGAGAAGGAAAGAAGGGAGGGAGAGATAGAACAAGAGAGGGAGAGGGGGAGGGAGAAATGGGAAGAGAGAGAGAGAGAGAGAGACAGAGAGAGAGAGAACTATGGTACCTTGAGGATCAAAGACGTTTCATGAGTCAAGAAACACAGGTATCCACTAAATTAAACCAACACCTTCAGGATCAGAAGGCCCAAGGTCTGACTCCTTGACTTAGCCAAATAAGACCCATTTTGGACTTCTCATTTCCAGAACAATCAGAGAATAAATCCATGTTGTTTTGAGCCTTTAAATGGTGGTAGCTCATCATAGAAGCAAGCAACACATACATTGACTTCTCTCCCTTCCCCAGGAAGTCACCAAGACATCTCCTTCCTCCTTGGTTCTAAGATTTCCTATACTGCAGAGAGTGACCATGACGCCCAGCCAGAGTGCATCCTCACCCTCTGCCAACTGGCGTGGGTTCTGCCCCCAACCCCACACACAACACGTCTCTCTTCGCTGTCTCTGATAAAGAGCTACAATTGGAGTCCCTGATTTTCTTCTAGGGTTCATCTTCAATTTTACTTATTATTTCACTAACTCTTCCCTTCTTGCTTGAGGATTTATTTGCTTTCTTTAGTGATCTCTCCTAGTTCCCCAAGTCAAAACATGGATTCTTGATCACCTTCCTCTTCTCAGCCCTCCAGGGACTCCCAGAACCATCCATCATTCACAGGAAGTACTCCTGGCTTCTTCCTGTGACTCCCCCTCTGACCCGTGCGTATGCAAATGTCTTTGCATAATATCAAACATCCCATGTTCTTCATGTACTTTCAAATTTAATTTCATTCTTCATTAGCTTCTAGCTTAATTTCTCTTGGATCAGAGAAGTCTGCCTTTGCCACATTGTTTCTCTGTGTCTCTGCCCAAAATTATGCCTTGTGTATTCTTCAAAGAACACACGTCCTTTCGTCCTACGTCAGGCTGCCGTCTGCAGTTCCCTCCCTTTTTGATCAGCTTCCTGAAGCAAGATTCCACACTTTCTGTTTCTCTCCTTCCTCCCCATGCATCGCTGAACCAGCCAGCAATTCATTGGTTTCTTTCCCAATTTTCTTCAATCCTAGGCTCCTGAACGCTCATTAACTCCAAAGCTCTCTGAGAATTACCATTTTTTGTTTAGAATTGCCAAAGTCTACTTCCTTTGCTACCATCCAAGACCTCTGACTGATGTAGCTCATAAGCAACAGGAAAGAACCTCCCCAACACAGCATGCCATCCATCAATCCTCTCGGCTCATCACCATAGCAACCGCATCCTTCTGTAGTAGCAGATGCTGAGAGATGGTGTCCCAGCGCCAAAGGAGAAAGAGGAAGAGGGGAAGGGATGAATTAGTTTGCATTCCAGTGAGCGTCAATTAAGGATGGAGCCAAGATAACCACTTGGGCTGACAAGGCAGAGGTAGAAGACAGGCTGCCACACAGGGTACGAAGCCAGAGGCCAGAGGCGGAGACTGCGGTGAGCGACTTCAGGCGTAAATTTCTGTTCCCTTAGATCAGTATCTGAAAGGAGCGGCTTGGTGCAGCAGTCAGAGAACCTGCTGGGCGTGGTGGAAGGAGAAACTGCCCATTGCCAGAGGAGACAGTGCTTCTGATGGTGAGAAAGAGAAGAGGAGCCAAGAGTGGGAAGAACACACTGACTGTGGGGCGTGCGTGGGTTTATTTTCACCCATGTGCACGTATGTGTCGGAAGTGCACGTGTATGCAGGCGCATGCTGCACCCATTCATATGCGGAAGGTGTGTAGAAGAGGGTGTCAGGCGCCCTGCTCTGGCTCTCTCTACCCCATTCCCTTGAGACAGGGTCTGTCGTGAACTTGGGGCTTGCCATTTCAGCTAGACCAGCTGATGGAAGAGTCCCAGAAATGCTCCTGTATCTGCTTCTCACAGCACTGGGGTTTTGGGAACCCGTGGCCGTACTCGGCTTTTTTATGTGGGTCCTAGAAATCTGAATCAGATCCTTGAGCTTGCCCTGCAAGCGTCCTTGTCCACTGAGTTGCGTCTTTAGCTCCGCTAGAGGATTTTTAAACTGTGAGGTGTCATAGCATGTTTTTCATTTGAACGAGAATGATCTAATAGAAGGGAGAAGCCCGATAAAGGGAGGAGGAACTTTTTTGAGAACGGAGGAAGGAGAGCTGCCACGAATGGGAGGGGTTGGTTGCAGACAGGAGCAAGGGACCTCGCTTCACTCACTTGCATAAACCAGGTATTTGCTCTGGGTTCAGTTATGTCCCCTGAAAGGAAATCATACGGTCCAGTCTCTAGTGCCTGAGGATGTGGTCTTGGTTAAACACAGGGTCTTTGCAACTCTAAAAGATGAGATCATGCTTGGCTAGAGTGGGTCCTGCCATCTGACCTCACACACCTGCTGATTTATAATCCCCCCCCATTCCTTGTAGGCTCTTGAGTTTGAAATTCCATCAAAGCTCAGCCCTGAGATTCTGCCCAGCTGCCAGCTCTGTCCATGCTCAGCAAGAGATGGCCCAGGAAGCTTGCTTTGCTCACAGAGAGTCCCGTGTCTTGAGCTCGCATGCGAGGCCCTTTTTCTATACCTGCCTCCATTCCTATCAAGGCTCTGGTTACCCCTGAGCCCCATACTTAGTGCAGTGCCCAAGGTCTGAGAGGGCTCCCCTTCAATCTGCAAGAGGAGATACCCCTGAAATGCCATCTGTTCCAAGCCACTATAGGCAAAACCCCCAACAATCTAGACTCTCACCTCTTCCCCAGGACCAGCCACAGGGCTGTGATTGGTCCACACTTCAGGTACTTGGGTGGAGGTGACTTGTCCACATTTGTTACTACCCAGGTTGACATCTTATACACCTCGAAATGTCACAATGACCAGCTCCCCGGGTGGCCTCAGGACCAGCAGAAGCCAGCCCAAGAGTCCCACTGCTCCCAAGCCCCAACTTCATCTTTCAAGTTTCCCCAATTCAAGCTGAGGCCTGGCATGCTCCGTCTGGCCCACAGGCATTGTTTAATCCACCGCTTCCCTCTACAGCCAGTCAGCAGTCAGTATTCCCGGCAGTCCTTGCTGCTTGTAAGGCACAGATACAGGTGTCAACTTGACGATTGCCAAGTTCGACCTCTGGACACATTTGTGAAGATTTTAGCGATTGAGTTAAGCCTCGAGCAAACCTGCAGCAGAATGGCTCATTCATGGGAAAGGCCCAGCCCATGGTGGGTTGGACTAGACCCTGGGCAGGTGAATAAGATGGAGGGAGACGGTTGAGGAAGTTGGCATCCTTCTGTATAGTTGGCCAGACATGCTGGTCTAGCAAGTAGAGATTGTCCCTCTCTCATCAGTCCTACGGATATGTTGTGGCCAGTTCCCTGGGCCCCTGGTATTGGTGTGGACTCTCCCGACAAGCTAGAGTAAGACCTGTAACTGGACAATCGTAAGCCAGAATGAAATCTCTCGTTCCCATAAGCTGCTTTGCCATGGATTTATCAACAACACACGGAGTAAATGTGAAGCCTCCTGAGTGGCCCCTGCTGCTCGGTTCTCCACATCGAGGACACTGAGGCTGTGCCCGGCCATCCTGCCCTGTCAGCCTCACCCCCACTTCAGGGCCGCCTGGGGAGGCAGGGGAAACCGCCTCTCTCCTGCCCCACGCAGGTGAGGGCTGCCCATCGCTGGTGTGGTTTATGCGTTGAGCATGCGCCGTCCCTTTGAAATAGATAGGGTCACCTCAGGGGACAGCAGGCACATCAGTGCAGACTCTGGGAACTTCATCTGCTACCTATTAAAATCATGCTGTTGGACGGCCTGGCCCTAAAGCACCACATTAGCCCACCAGGCCAGAAACGTCTGTAGCCTGACAGACTAGACCAGGTTGAAACTAGCAGGGTTCAAAACCGCCGCACAAATTCCCAGCCACGATTAAGGGAGAATTGTTAGATAAATAAATAAATAAATAAATAAATAAATAAATAAATAAATAAATAAATAGAATAACCCTCCAGCTCATTTGTTGTTCTTTGACTTAAAAGCACTGATTTAGGAGGCCATTCAGCCAAGCAATACATTACTTGGGTAACACTGATATGTAGGTAACCTGAAGGCTTCTTTTGCTAAAACCAGATTCTTTGCTAGAATCTGCAGGATTCACGGTTGGGCATCTTTGTTTCCCTGTTATGTCTGCCCCTAAGACGCTGCTCGCACACAGGTGATCTTGTCATCCAGGGACAAAGGAGACAGGAGGAAAGATTTAAACCAAAGCTCTTGGTTGCGTTCTGGAGGGGTCCTGACTGCAAGCAAGGTCAGACACTGAATGGCCTTTCCTTCTTGCTTTCCAGCTAGACCCCAAGTAGAGATGCTTCTCCCTGAAGCCTGCTCCACCCTGGCCAATCCTCTTCCTTCGTACCAACACCTGGAGTTTGCTTCCAGGGTTATCCTAGTGACGTAGTTACTCTGCACTGTTGCCGATGAACTCATGATCAAATGTCTTAAGGGAACAAGGGATTTTATTTTTCTTGTGATTGTCCGGTTCAGTTCCTTGTCCAGCTTGGCAGGAGAATGCATGCCAAGGGCCAAGGGAACTAGCCGTACCAAATTCACATAAAAGCTGAGAGAGGACAGTCCTTACTTGCCAGACCAGCATGTGTGGCCAAGTATATCAAAGGATGCCAATTTCCTTACCCAGCTCCCTCCATCTTTTTTTTTTTTCAGCTCATACAAACTTATTAGGTACACCAGTTCCCTCCCTCCCTCCTCCTCCCCCCTACCCCCTGCTCCCCCTCCCCACCCCTCTCCCTCCCCATCCCCCAGTGCCTCCCACCCCAATTCCCAGAGAGTCCTTTCTTGTGCATGTCTGATTTTCCTCTGGGCCCTCCTCTCCGATGACGTACAAGGACCCAGTGGCCTTTCCCTGAACCCTTTCCCGTGTTCCCCTTAGGTATAGGAACACTGCTGTGGCTGCCAATCCTTTGCCTCCAAGGATCTTGGTGCCTTTATCAGATGCTAGACTTTGTGAGATCAACAGTGTGTTGGACAATGCGCAGGGCATGCAAAGTCCAATTATGATTGCTTCAGCCCTAACTAGTATAGAGTATCTTACATATCATTGCTCCTCCCATCCTTTTGCTCTTACACTCTTACCGCCCCCTCTTCCGCAAATTTCCCTGAGCTTCAAGATGGGGAGAGACTAAGCTGGCCTAGTTCTAGGTGGTTGATATAGAGTCTCTGAAGTTCTGGATTGTGGTTTATTGATTTTCTTTTGCAGTTTTGCTGCTCCTGCAATGCCCTTCACTCCATCCTGGTGGGCATGGTATGTTACCCCCTGGCCAGAGACAAAAAGCTGTTAGAGTCTTGTGATAAAAGCACATTCAAAGGTAGATGTAATAAAAGTGGGAAACCACAGTAAGGGAGGGGTCTATCACCCATTTGCAAAATGGTTACTTTTTATCTGCCAGACTATATGCCCTCCTCTTCTGGTGAGATCACACCCCCTCAGTAGTAAATGATCAGGAACAAAAGTCTGTGAACTTAATCAGATGTCTCATTACTTATTTGGGTCCTTGGTGGAGGCCTATTTTCCCTGCTGTAACATGGTCCCTTCTCTCCTTGTTTCTGGTGTGGCCCTCCTACCCCATCCCTCCTGTTCATAATCCTTGGAATTACTGTCTCTAGGTGGGCTGGATGGGTTTGGTACTAGGAGCCACCTATTAGGGAGTACATACAGCGCTTAATTTTCTGGGTCTGGGATACTTCACTTAAAATAATTGTTTCTAATGACATCCATTTCCCGGAAAATTCCAGTAATTCATCATTTTTGATGGCTGAGTAGTACTCCATTGTATAGATATACCACAGTTTCCTTATCCACTCGTCAACTGTTGGACATTTGGGCTGATTCCATGACTTTGCTATGGTAAACAGTGCTGCTATGAACATGGTCGTGCTTGTGCTATCGAGGTGAACCTCTGCTGTATGGGGGGTTATTCCCAAAAGTGGAATAGCAGGGTCATATGGCATTTCAATCTTTAATTTCTTTAAGAATCTCCAGACAGCTCGCCAGAGTGGCTGTATGAGCCTGCATTCCCACCAGCAATGTAGGAGAGTTCCCCTCTTTCCACATCCTCTCCAACATTTGTTGTTGTTTTTATTGTGGATTTTTGCCATCCTGACTGGGGTGAGATGATATCTCAGGGAAGTTTTGATTTGCATTTCCCTGATGGCTAAGGAAGTGGAGCATTTTTTCAGATATTTGTTAGACATTTTAATTTCATCGCTGGTAAAGTTTCTTTTAAGTTCCAGGGCCCATTTTTTAATTGGGCCATTGGTTTCCTTGGTGTTTAGTTTTCTAAGTTCTTTGTGCACTCTGGACAGCAGAGTTCTATCAGATGTGTGGTTAGTGAAGATTTTCTCCCATTCTGTGGGTTGCCTTTGCAGATCCTTCCATCTTATCTCCCTGCCCAGGGACTAGTCCCACCCACCATGGGCTTGGCCTTCTCTATCAGACAATCAGTCCCTTTGTGGGCTTCTCAGTGCTAAACTCAACCACAGATTCTTTGCAGATTCTCAAGACTTTACAAAACTGATTCTTTTACAAATGTGCCCAGAGCTCCAAGCCTTCAATTGTCAAGCTGACACCTGTATGTAACTATGACACTCAGGACAGGAGCAGCAGCAATGATGCAACCACAGCAAGAGGCAGCTGAATAGTTTGAGCCGAGGCTATAACAGGAGGAGGAGGGATGGCAGGGGTGCAAGAAGGAGACAGAAAGTGGAGCATTGAGACCAAGAAGGACTAGAGGTTGCAAAGAGCAGGAGAAGAGAAACTGGAGGGTGCGACCACTGGAAAACTTCCAGAATGCTCTCAAGTCTTCAGGACCAGAGATCTCAGACAGCACCCTAGCTCTGCAGGCTGTAGCACTGGCTGACATCACCTGGTCTCCTCCACCTATACTTGTAGAACTGCTCCCGGTAGCCTAAGGCCAACACAAACGTGTGGCTGTGACACCGTGGGTACCATTAGCACCCCCCCCCAAGCAAGAGGACGATTGGAGCACTAGGGGGCGCCGCCTGCTGCCGTCGCCGCTCTCACCTGCAGCCTGCTGCTACTCAGGGCTGCTGAACACGGAAGTGCCAATGCCGCTGAAGACCAGCCCCGGAGGAACTTCTGTGGCTGACAGAACACAGGACCCCAGCCCTCTGCTGGGAGCAGACATGCTCGTGTTCTGTCAGGGTGGGATTATTGGGAAGACCAAGCCCTTGAGTTCTGGAGGTGATGCACAGATGCATGTTTCTAAGATTTGCCGAAGGAAGAAGTTAAGGCTCTTTTGCTTAAAGAGGAGTCCTCCAAGTGCATCAATTCCTAGCACCCAACATTCAGGCGCACCCCTGATTCTCACAAGCATCTGTACATTTTGATATTTTGCCACACACACATAACATAGTGTTCCTCTGTCTTGGTTTGTCATGTGACATCTCAGAATACCCAGGAACAGGGGAGCATTCACCAGGGAGGTTGATTGAAGTCAGCTGCTGGCAGATGGTGGAGATCCAGCGGGGGAAGGGGCGCACATCCCACAGAGCAGCCACTCAAAGGAAGACGTTTGTCCAGTTCCCTTCTTTGTGGTCTGGTGACCCCCTCAGGAAGGCGCCCAAGCAAGCAGTAATAAGATGAATGCTAAAGGCCAGGAGCAATGACAGACAGTAGCTGCTGTTCACATCAGGACTGTAGCGCCCAAGAACTCAATACAACAGTGTCTGCTTCCACCGACCTCTACAGCGGCTGCCCGAGGACACTATGCAGTGGATCAAAGACGTTCCCACGATCCCTTCAGACATGACGGAGCCGTGAGGGATTGTATGGGACTGTGCTGGACAAAAAACAGGGGCAGCTGGTGTATTCTGTGGTCTACCCACTGGTGGGCCATGGGAGCCCTGACAGGTGCCGGAGCACTAACTAGCATGGGCACCTGAGAGGTAACCCAACCGCGCACATTGGGAGAGATGGAGAAATGGGCAGGAAGGGAGGGCAGGAAGGTTGGGAAGGGATGCGGGCTGGAGGAAGGTAATGGGTGATGAAGACACAAAAATTCAAGGTTAATACAGTTTAAAAATGAAGTTAACATTAAAAAATGCTGGATGCATGTCCTGCCTGGCCTCTTTCACATGCAGTGAATGTCTGAGGGCAGAGCTGGCCCTTAAACACAAAACAATGGAACCCTAAGATGCAGCATATGAAAAATGAGGTCCTCGGGGCTGGGGCTGGGGCTGGGGCTGAGCGTGGCCCACGGTTGCCCCCTGCCAGTCCTGGTCTGTGATGGTCCCTGCAACACCAGCAGATGTCTAGATGCTGAAAGGAACGGAATTACCCCCATCAATTTTCCTTTTGCAAAGCCTTTCAAAAGCAGTTTTCCCAAGGAGTGCATTGGAGCTTTTCAATAAAAATGCTTTCTTGCAATTCTCCTTCCAGTCAGGGCGGGGAGGCGGGGCCTGGGGCGCCCCACTTTCTCAGGCAGGAAAAACAATACGGACTTGTGCTCAGGCAGCTGCAGCCTGAGCCCCTGAATGGGCCTCACTTAGGGGAGCTTCCCATTCACCCTAAATAGCAGTGGGCTTGCCTTTCTAGAAATTCAAATGCAAGGATATCTCTGCAAAGTGCCGAGAGTCACACAGTGCCGGAGGCCCAGCGCGTAAGGATGCTTGCTGGCTGTGCGTGAAGACTGAGTTGTGATCCAGCACCAAAGTTAGAAAGGCAGAAGTGACAGCGCACACCTGGACTCCAGAAGTGTGAGGAGTGGGAGACAGGAGAATTGCTGGGCTTGCTATCCATCGACTTCCGTGAGGTTCAGTGAGAGATGCTGTCTCAAAGAAGTAAGGCAGAGAGCACTAGAGCAGGATGCCCAATGTTCTCCTCCTTTGGGCTCTGCCCACACATAGCACACACACACACACACACACACACACACACACGCACACACACATGCACACACACACACGCACGCACGCACGCACGCACCATGCTGTGCAACATTATCATTAATATCTTTGTGGTTTATGTACATATGTGCATGCGTGCATGCGTGTATGTGTGTGTGTGTATATGTGTGTGTACAAGAGGGCACTCGAGAATGTGTGCCTGTGGAGATCCATGAGTGATAACAGGAATCATCCTGGATTGCTCAAATTCCTTACTGCTTTGGTCTGGAATTTTCTAGGTGCTGCCTTCCAGGATGGGAATTACAGGCCACAGTCATATCTGCCTGGCATTTTTATGTGGATCTGGGATCCAAAATCAGGTTTTCGTGCTTTCAAAGCACAAGTTTTATAACCCCTGAGCCATCTCTCCAGCCTGCGTCTTCATGTTTTGATGCGCTAATGACGACTGTGACTTAAGCCAAATTTAGAGTGCGGCCTAAAACAAAGGCTTCTAGGTAAATTCGCCCAGTGCTCTTCCAGAAGCGCCTCCCTCAAGGCGGCACCCGTTCACCTTTCAGACCCTTTGGCTCAGTCGGGTGGGGCACCACACAGCCCGAATCCATTCCATTCTATATGATTTAGCCACGCTTGCTAGATTCATTGCTCTACTTAGCCAAGCTGACTGCGAATGTACACCTGACCAGCTTCCTGCAGACTCAGCTCCTTGCTGGAGCAGCTCAGAGGCTCTTGGGAGAGCCAACCGCACAGACACTGGGCAGGGGGCAGCTGCTGTGGTCTGCGTATGTTTGCAGATTTCATTAATTTCTCAAAGTCAAATGTTGATATTTAGAGGTGAGCCTTTGGGAAGTAATTAAGGCTAGGGGCTTCCAGGATGGATCCCCTAGAATGGACTGGTAGCTTTATAAGAAGAAAGACTAGAGTTGGCACATTTGCTCTGTCTTGCCACAGGATGACCTCTGTCATGTTTCCAAACAATCAAGAAGGCCCGTGCCAGATCCAGATGCCATCAGCTTAGATTGTCCAGCCTCCAGAACTGAATTCAATACATTTCTTTATAAATTATCAGGTGTACTGGCCCTAGATGCACTGCACATGTGGCTGCTATGTCCCGTGTGTGTCAGATGGTGACACAGAGAACATGAGACTACATCGACGTTCAGTGTTCTGACCTGTGGAAAGCTGAATGATTAATAGCCTGACGTACCACCCTGCCTGCCAAAACTCTGAAATTCCATATCTGGTACTCACAACATGCAGGCCTCTCATGGGGTGGGCTCCATGTGCTCACAATGTGGATGGCCTCCCTGGGTTGGAGCTCAATGTGCCCATAGCCAGGACAGCCTCCCATGGGCTGGGGCTCCATGCGCTCACACCATGAACTGAGTCTCACGGAAAATGGACAAAAAACTGCTATTCTACAGCTTTATCATGTGTTCTTAGCCATGTGGAACTGTGAGCTCAATCACAACTATCTACATCCTTAATGTATTTTTATTACTTACCTATTATTTTATATTGTCCAATTTAAAAAATTAGTACATACAGGCAGGAGGTAGACAGGCTAGGGAAATGTCCAGGGGAAACAGGAGAAAAGAGTGGCTGTGATCAAAATGCATTGTCTATATGTATGAGATTGTAAAAGAGTTAAAATAAAAACAAAATTAATTACGAAAATAATGATAATAATAAAAAAGAGAAAGAACCAAGATAGATAGATAGATGGATGGATAGATAGATAGATAGATAGATAGATAGATAGATAGATAGACAGATAATCTGTGATAGTCAGACAGCAATAAGGACTTGAGACAGTTATGAAACCCCTTCTAAGAAGGGGTAGTAGGATGGATTACATGACTTGGGTGATGACTGTCAGTCTTGATTGTCAGCTGCCTTGGGAGTCACCTCATAGCCAGCCACGTGTGTGAGGGCATTGCCAGAGAAGTTTAGTTGAGGTGGGAAGTCATTCTACATAGCGGTGAGTGAGCCCGGGGGCCAAACTAAATGAAGGGAAAAACCATAACAGCCAGGGGCTGGGGCGATGGTTCAGTTGTGCCCTTTTTGCAAGCGTGAGGACCTGAGTTCAGATCCTCAAAGTACACATTTAATTAAAAAAAATGTCAGGCATGTCTGTAACCCTACTACAGGGAGGGGCAAAACCCAGGTAGATTCCTGGAGCTCATTGGCCAGCCAGTCCAGCCAATCGGTGAGTTCCAGACTCAGTCGAGACCCCTTATCTCAAAAAGGTACTGAGGAGAAATATTAAAGAAGATACCTAACATTGAGCTCTGGCCTATAGACAAGCACACACTCACACACACACTCACATACACTCATGCACTCACGCTCATATACTTGCACATTCATGCACACAATTCATGCATGCACATTCACACTTACACATTCACACACACATACTCACATATACATTCACATACTCTCATATACACTCACACACATATATACACACTCACATACACACACTAACAGACATTATCACATACTCATACACACACTCATGCACACCCTCACACTCACATACTCATACACTCTCATACTCATACATACACACTAACACACACACTAAGTCACTCATACACATTCTCTCTCACACACACATACACACACACACACACACACACACACACACACACACACAAACACACACACACTCGCCACCTGATGAACCTCAGCATTTATCTCTCTGATTTCTGGCTGTAGATACTTTGTGACCAGCTGTCTCCTGCTCCTGCTACTGTGCATTCCCTTTCCCGAGGCTCCTCACACCCTGAACCCCCAAAAGCCCTTCCTCCTTAGGCTGTTGTTGGCAGGTGTTCTGTCACATCAAGGAGAGGAGCCGACACCGGGAGAATCTTAACATCTTCTCCTCCTCTCAAATGCTCAACACTTGCTGTTATCACTGAGATGACCAGAATTTGATACATTTGTTGCAAATGGAGCATAGAAGGGAAAGTTGCCATCAAGACAGATGGGTCATTTAAGGAACAACATATTCAAAGCCTCAAGTAGTTACCACAAATATTTAAATAGCTGGTGATGGGAGAGACCTTAGCTTACCCCAGAGTAACAAGGCATGACTGAAAGTAAAAACAGAGATAGAAATTACT
>JALPQD010000001.1:19753042-19968042 GCA_023101885.1 Typhlomys cinereus
GAGACATGCTATGGTAATCTGCCCAGAGATGGGATGCGATTTTGCAGTTGCAGTTAACGAGTTAACTGAAGGAATGAACTTTGACATGCTAGTCATAATGAAAGAAAGAGCGATTCCTATGCATAAACGTTGAGGAAAGTACAGTAGCATGAATGTCAAGGGGGTGACCAGCAACTTTGTGATCAGATCTAAGGCCCAATTTTCAGCAGGGATCCTGAAACTGTAAGCTAGGACAAGAACCCATGAAAGGGGAGAACAAAGGCCGAGGGGGGAGTGCAAGCTACGAGGGCTTAAGGACCCTGCAGCAAGCTGTCTGTCAAACAGCTGCCATCGCACCCATGTAGACGCTTCCTGCGGCAACGGAAGGCGGTTACCACAGAAAGTCACGACTACACAAAGGGCAGAAAATAAGTGACAGTGGACTGCGCAGCCCTGAGCAGGGACTCTAAGTCACCCCCATCCCTGCCTCAAGGCTCGGGGAATACTGCGGGAGAGGGAACAGTAAGATTGTCAACGCCTGAAGGAGGGCAGGGGCACAGGCAGACACTATCTCTTAGACACGACAGGGCTGTTGTATTCGTGAATTCACACGGAATTCACAGACCTGCCCAAGCCTGCGCAGGAACGGTCCAGCCACATTGCACCATAGAAGGGGAAAGCTCTCAAGAGACTCCGTAGCTCCCCGAGAGACTGACGAGCGTTTCTGCTCATCGGGAGGGAATGCAAGATGCCTTCCTCAATGGTACGCCCACTGATTCAAGATTCATACGCCACCAGATGCTCGTGCACATGCCATCAAAGGCAAACCAAATGGAGCCTGGTGGGCACATATGCAAAAAGACTTGAAAATAGCAGGGAGATTGGCAGGGGAGAAGAGTTGTAAGGGGAAGAGAAGGAGGATAGGTTTGGGGGTTAAGGTGTGAAAATGTGATTTAAAGTATGAAAAAGTTCACTATAATCACATACAAGACGCTAAAATAATAATAATAATAAATTTAAAAAGTTGAAGAAAGCCATGGTTTTTGAAAGTCCTCTGTGTTAGGGTATCTAAGAATCATGGGGCAGGAGCTGTTTCCAAATTTCATGCACATGTTCGAGCACAGCAGCCACGGCCTAGGAAGGGCGTAGTGACCCAGGTTAGTCCCTCAACCTGGGAGTCTTAGTCCCTTCCTGCAGGTAAGCTCTTCGGACTCTTGACTAGGAGTGAAGTCAGAGCTTCCTGCACATCAGATGGGGCTCCGAAATCAGCTTGGTGGAGAGATACAGAATCAGCCCGCTCTCCTCCCCTGCTAAGTTACTTCTGGGAACCAGCCCAGGGTCCTGGATGGTAAGGTCCAGCTTGGAGGGTAAGGTCCAGCTTGGAGATTAAGGTTCAGCTTGGAGGGTAAGGTCCAGCTCGGAGGGTAAGGTCCAGCCTGGAGGGTAAGGTCCAGCTCGGAGGGTAAGGTCCAGCCTGGAGGGTAAGGTCCAGCTCGGAGGGTAAGGTCCAGCTTGGGTGAGGCTGCTGTAGGAACTGTGCATCTCTATCTCAGTGGACCAAGGGCTGTGGACACTGCGTTGTGACACACAGACCCTCTTCCTGAGGCCTCAGCTGTCCCTGGGTGAGGTCAGCTGTAGTGGACCCTGTGGACAGTCTCCTGATCTTGACTCAGGTCAAAGCTCTCTCTGGGTGGGGTTATGACCCCTAGTGTCAGTGCCTGGGCTATAGAAAAGACCGTGACTTCTGCACTGACTAATTCCAACTGTCAGCTGATGAGATCTAGAATGAGCTGGGAGAGAGCCTCCAGGCATGCCTGCAGGAGGTGGTCTTTACTAGGTTAATTGAAGTGTGAAGCCCCCCCATGGGTCACACCTTTCTCTGGGTTTGAACCCTGGGCTGCATAAGGAGAAAGTCAGATGCACACCAGCATTTCTCTCTCTGCTTCCTGACTGCGGATGTGTGCGAGCAGCTCTCATGCTCCTGGTGCCTTGACTTCCCTACCTACTTGAACTGTGAGCCCAAACGAGCCCCCCTTTCCTTTCCTAAGTTACTTTTGTGTGGCTATTGAACTGAGCCCACCGAGAAGGACGGCGCTTCTATGTCACCTGCAGCGCTTGCCGCCTTACAGGACTTTCATGCACACAAGACCTGAAGCCTGTACCCAGACTCTGCCCGCCTGGCATTCCCCCATGCCCATTCAGTCATCGCCTCAGTTAGCCACCTGCTGGCCACCCTCCTGCAGATGTCTAGCTGGCTTGTCAACACTCAACTCCTCACCCACCCCATGGCTCGGTTCCAGTTCTGCCTCACCCCGTCAGGTCTTCATAGGCTCCTGCTTTGGAGCCTGGACCAGCTCTCTGGGAGGAGTCCAGGCAGCCATCCCATCTTCCCATTCGGCTTCCGTCTCTACTCTCTCTGCTGTATCATCAAGGCATAGCACAATGTCTGGGACTTGGTGGATGCCCAACAAGTATTTGTGAAAGGAATGAACGAGTGTTTCAGACTTGCTGATGGTAAATGCACTCGCTGGGCCTGGTCCAGAGAGAAGTGGCTGGCTGTTTTGGGCATGGATGCTACCCAGACATACTGAAAGGGCCTGGGTGCCCTTGTTTCACTGATAGAGCTGTGGACTAGGGCAATGTTGAGAGGTGAATAGACGGCGCTCACTATCTCTCTGTGAAAACGCTGATTCATTCCTCAGTGTTGCTACAGAGTTCTCTGACTAGGACCAGAGGGCCCCGAGGAACCAGCAATCAGGTGGCATAAGAAGGTCTATTGGGATGAGAGCAGGGCAGAGGTGACCAGGGCTGGGGGCAGTAAGGACCATGGGCAGAGCAGGTGTGAAATATCTGAGAGGTCCCTTGCTTCTGCAGTTACTCTTCATGTTGCTGATGAAATCATGACAGAACGACTTAAAGGAACAAGGGGTTTTATTCTCTCTTATGATAGTCTGGTGCAGTTCCTTGTCAAGCTTGGCAAGGGGGCCCACACCAACAGCAGAAGCCAAAGGAACTGGCCACACCATATCCCACATGATGGCTGAGAGAGGGACAGTCCTTACTTGCCAAACCAGCATGTCTGTTCACATATACATAAGAATGCCAACTTTCTCAACCTCCCTCCATTTCATTCACCCGCCCAGGGATTAGTCCCACCCACCATGGGCTGGACCTTATCCATCAATCAGAAAATCTCCTACAGGTTCATTCTGGCTTCAACTCAACTACTAATTCTCTACAAATGTGTCCAGAGCTTGAATCACCAAACTGACACCTGTATCTATGTATCTAAAAATGACACTTGTCCTCCAGCTATTAAATATACTCACTAGCCCAGCCAGGCAGCCTCAAGGCTCTTGAAGGTCTAGCTAGATTGTGGTGCAATCGCCTGCATTGCACAGAATTGCGAGGGATTGACCTGGCCACTCCCATTTCCAATGCCTCAAGGCCACTCAAAGCCACTCAAGGCCAGTGACTGTCAGGTCCAGGCTCAACTCATTGTGATAAAGTGACCCAGGCATCCTTTGATACTTTGCTTCTGCCCGGAGGGGTGAGGCTGTGGACAGCAGTCTGTGCCCAGGCATAGACTAGGCAGGCTCACAAAGACCTGGGTTTGCTTGAACTCTTTATTGTAGACATCCTTGAAATTTCAGTAATCTTTGCACAGGGTTCTTTGTTTTCCTTTTGTGTTACCTAGGCAGTTGGTCTTTCAAATCTGTACCAGACTGCCCCAGAATGCTCAAATATCTATAGTAAGTACATGCTGCCCATTCACACATTAATTCCTTCAGTTATTTTCCTTCAGGGATATATAGAAACCTGTAATCAGACTCTCCTGAAACCAGATGGTCAGAAAGCTACACCTCACATACAAATCAGGCACTCACAGGCTACCACCCAAGACCATCCACATCAATCAGTCACTACCCTGGGCCAGCACCGGAATGAACCTACATTCATAGTTTTCTAACACCCCTGAAAAATGGATCCTTTTCTCCCCATTCAGTCAGTAAAAATATCAAGACCAGGCACAGGATCTCACCAGCAGCATGCCAGGGATACCTAAGGAGGTCATTAAATACATGTCAAAATTCAGTGTCATCTGTGATACGTGCTGACTACACTGTGTGGAATGCAGATTTGGGCATAGATGGCCTGCACTGAGCCTGAAGCAGCCATTCATTCACAAATATTTAGTGGGTTCTTTCTATGTGCTCAGTCAGTGAAATGTATAGGACCAGTACCCCACCAGTCCCAGCATTCTCTTGGGCTATGCTTGCTGGCACAATACAGTAGGTATTGGCATCTACATCCAAGAAGAAACCATGCTCAGTCGGAACCTCCAATCTAGAAACTTTCTTTCTACTGAAGAGGATGACCAGATCCAACACACCCTCTGTAATAGTTAATACTGACTGTCAGTTTCACTGACTCTAGAGTCACCTAGGAAACAAGGCTGTGGACATGTCTGTGAGGGAGTTTCTAGATTGGGTAAACTGAGGTGAGAAGACTCCCTGTATGCAGCAACGCCATCCTATGGGCTGGGGTCCTGCATTGAATGCAAAGGAAATGGAGAGCTGAGCCCAGCATGCATCTCTCTCTGCTTCCTGACTGCAGATGTGCAGGACCGGCTGCCTCACGCGCCTGCTGCCGTGACGGACTGTCACTCTGAACTGTGCACCAAGAAAGAACTGCCTGCCTTCCTTAAGTTGCTCCTGTCAGGTATGTTGTCATGGCAATGAGAAAAGTAAGGAACGTACCTCTTCATTGCCAGAGCTCCCAATCATGTGACCCCCCGACCTTCCCCCCCAGTGAAGAAACAGAGGGAAAGGAAGCTGCTCTGGCAGAAGCAAGCAAATAGAGGGTGTCAAGCACGTGGAGGATCAACAAGGCTCTGAAGCCATCTATCGATTTTCCCCTAAAGTGAGCTACCGAGACTAAGGATGATCCCTGTACAACTTTGTGAGAAACTTAAAAAGCGCTGTGTTCTGAGAACAGTCTCCTTGGGTAAGAGCAGTGGGGGGCGCTGAGAGAAAATCAGTGGAAACTTGGAGACATGGAAACTTGCCACCAGGCACTTAGATAATCCCTTGGCTCCCAGGCCAGGAGTCCCTATCTCTTGAGCATTACACGTCAGCCTTTCAATCATTTTGTGTTGTTGCACATTGAAGGCACGTGTGAGGCCATCATGTCACACACAAATATGAACATCACAAATATGAACACATCTGCTTCTTTAGTACATGTGTGGCTTCTTGTGTTGCTGAGACACAATCTCTGACAAAAGTCATTTAAGAGACAAAGTTCATTCTGGCTCACTGCTCAAAGATGCAGTCAGTCCATCCTGGCGGGGAAGGCGCGGCTGCAGGAATGGGAGCTAGCTGGTCATTCTCGGGTGCCAGGAAAATGTGGATGCTGGTACCTTTTCAGTCAGCCCAAGATCCCTGTTCATGGGATGGTGTCACCCGCATGCAGGGAGGGTCTGCCCTTCTCAGTTAAATCTCTCTGGAATGTTCTCATAGACATACCTGCAAGTGTGTCTCCTAGGTGATTCTAAATCTAGAAAAGTTGGCAATCAAGATTAACCACCATGCCTGGACATGGAAGACGTTCAGGGACGAGCAGTGAGCACTCCACCCAGAGACAAAGCAAATGCCTTCAAAGGCTTCTGTCCTTGTGGCCCACAGGATCAGGCATATAGTTCCAGCTACCCTGGAGTTTGAGGCAAGAGGATTGCTTTGGTCCAGGAGCTGGGGGCTGTAGTGAGCTAAGTCAACGGGATGTCTGCAGTAAGTTCAGCATCATATTTCGATCCCCTTGGGAGCAGGGTCCACCCTGTTATTGGAGGTGATATGAACCATCTTAGACAAGAGACAGAGCAGGTCAAGAATCCTGGCCTTCTCCCCCCACCCCAGGGCTCAGGGAATATTGCAGAAGAGGGGACAGTAAGATTGTAGGAGCCTGTAGGGGAATAGAGTAGGAAGGGAGGAGGGGCGGCCAGGCAGAATCTTCTGCATATGACAGAGCTATTGCATCCACGGACTCACTGCAGCTGTGTACTTCCACAAGACCTGCACAGGATTGACTTATCCACAGTTTACCATGGATGAGGGAAGATCTCAAGAGACCCACGCCGCTCTGAGAGACCATTGTGTGAGTGTGGGGGGAGGGGGGAGATGCTCTTCTCAGTTGTATATACAGACATGATTCCTACTCCAGAAAGCCCAAGCACATGTCCCCAAAGACAACCCAGATGAAACTCAGTGGGTCACATATGCGAAAAGGCGTGAAAACAGAAGGGGACTGGTAGGGAAGAAGAAGGGTTGTAATGGGGAAATGAGGGGGATGAGATTGGGATTAAGATGTACAAGAATATAAATTCACTGTATTTGTATGTGAGATCTGAAAAAATTTCAGTGCTCATGCAGTGGCTTTCCTCTCCCAAAGAGGACCGCTCTCATCCTCCATCCACTAGTCATAAGATGTATGTCCATGATCTATTCCTGTCCAAAAAATAGTACTCCCAAACCCAGCAGTGGGAAACCATGAGCTCCCTTCCTATTGCACAACCTCTAGATTCAGAAATCCACACGTGGCTAAGTGGCAGCTCTGGCTCAGGATCACTGGTGAGGTTGTAAGTATGGGGTCAGCCAGGGACCCAGTATCAGAAGACCCCACTGGAAGGGAGTCACTCACAGGCTACTCGAGGCTGTGGGCAGGAGGCTGCCCTGCCGCGCCTCCTGGGGTCCTCTGGGCAGAGCACTGGTTTTCAGCAGACTGAATAAACCAAGAGACAGCCTAGTGTAATTGGCCCCGGAAGTCACACACCAGCATCTTCGTGACATTCAGTGGGGACAGAGCTATGCAAGGACAGGAGTATCAGAAGATGGGGCTCACTGAGACCAACCTGGAGACAGGCTGTCTGTGGGCGATGACTTGCTTATCTAACAGACAAATAGAGGGGGGGGCTATAGCTTCAGTGACTGCGTCATTTCCGTGATTGTGAAGCCAACATGCCACCTCGTGCAGAGGAGCTGCTCAACACTTCTAGGATAAATTTCAAGAAAGAATTCCAGCTTACTCAACCAGCTCCCTCACTTCATTCCCCCTGCCCCATGGAACAGCCCCAGCCCACCATAGGTCTCTGCAACCTCATGTCATTTGCTATCAAGCAACCCATTGGTGGGACTGTGGCCAAGGTAAAGCAATGTAGTAGTGTCCACTGACTTGGGTGCTGTATTCCCAGCAAGGGAGGCTAGGAAAGCACTGTTGGGCCCCACGGGGCGGACATCGCTCATTCACTCCGTCCTGCATTTGTTTCTGACGTGATCTTGGCATTGGAGATAAAACAAGAAGAAAGGTGAGTGGAGTCCCTATCTCGGCGATAGCACTTCCCACCCATCCCAACACATCTAAGGGGCAACTAGAAAGAAACAGGCTATCCGCAACACCCTTTCCACGTGCCAACCCTGTGCTGACTGGCAGGTGCTGTTTTGCTGTCAGACAATGCAGGAGTCTCAGGCAGGGAGCCCAGCCAGTGGGAGCCTCTGACCGTGCGTGGGCCAGTGTGCCCCAGCTCCAGGCTTCATTCACTGCCCAGCCGGGGCCCCTGGGTGGAGGGCGAGCTTCCAGTCTGAGGTGCTCAAGGAGGACCCCAGGTCTCAGATGGGTCCCCTGGAAGGAAAGCCAGAGGGAGCGCTCAGATCCAGTTAGTGAGTTTAGGAGAGGAAGTGAGGTACAGGTGGGCAGGTGGTCAGCCCCTTGGCCAGTCAGATACACGTGCCAACTTGATAGCTATGGGATGAGCTCTGGGAACATAAAAAAGCCTTAGTAGTGAAGGCACTGAGTGAGCCTGCAGGAGGTTATCTCATTGATGTGGGAAAACTCAGCCCATGGTGGGTGGGACTCTTCTGTGGGCAGGCGGATAAGATAGAAAGATGCTTCAGTACGTGGGCGCACTTTGGAAGTGTGAAATCTGCCAGGCGAGACAGTTTCCCCTCCCTCAGCAGTTCCTATAGATATGTGGCCGGTTCCCTCGGCTCCTGGTGTTGGTAGGAACTCTCCTGCCAAGCTGGATTATGAGCTGTAACCAGAATCGTAAGCAAGAATAAAACCCCTTGTTCCACTAAGTTCTTTGGGTCCTGCATTCACTCAGAAACACGAGGAGTTGTTGCAGTTTTTTACCAAGTACGTTTCTACTGTGGTAATTGTTGGCTTCATGCTCTGGGGAATTGGGAGCCAAGTGTGGTCCTGCCAAGTGGTTATTCCATGAAGGGGGCAGAAGCACCAGGCATTTACACAACAGCAACCCACGGTCAGAGCTGGAGCCAGGTGGAGGCTTCCCTGGCACCTCCCACTGTGTAGTATGTGGGCAGAGAGGTGCTGTTGTGACAGTGTGACGTCTGCAGGTGGCACTAGAAGGGGCCAGCAGGGAGCAGATGGCTTCTGGGGCAACACCTGCCTGGATCCTTGCCTCTCGCTCAATTCCCCAACACATACTGTCTTACCAGCTGCGCCAGGCAAGGCTGGCTCCTCCTCCAGAGCTGGTAGGCAAGACTCGGGGTGCCCCCTATCCATACCTCCCCTTCTACCAGAGGCCTGTGCCGCACTCATTTCAACATGAGCAGCCGATGGAAGCAGCTCCTTCCCCGCCCCCACACCACCTCCCCTTGCCTCACCATCTGGGCTGCATGCCTCGGGGTCTGTAGTAGCTCCTCCACTTCCGTCCCCAAGCTTCCATAGGCTTTTCCTGCTCCCCGAGCAGACGCTCCAGTCCTAGCATCAAGCCACCAAGACGCCTCTATAGGGGAGGTGAAGGGACTCTAAGGATGAGTGAGTAGAACTTGTAAGCCCAGCCCTCTGGAAACTGAGGCAGAAGGATCACTGCAAGTTCTAGGCCACCCTGGGCTACCTGGTGGGTTTGAAGACAGCTTGATCGGCAGAGTGAGACGTTGTCTCATACAAACACGCAAGCAGCAGAGATTAAACACAAAGCCCCTTGCAGACTGCACTAGTTGGTGTCATGCCAGCCTGACACCTGGGGGCGGGGAAGAGACCGCCAGGCACACCTGAGACAGAGTCTCTAGATCAAAGCTGGATTGTCTTGATGCCATCGTTATTGTAGGATGACCCAGCCCATTGTGGGCAGCACCATCCCTTGTGGGTGGTTGAAGACTGTGTAAGGCAGGAGAGCAAGCAAGCATGCACGTGTTTGTTCCTCTTGGTTTCTTGACTGTGGATGTGATGTTCCCAGCTGTTTCAAGCCCCTGCCACTGTGACGTCCCCACAGTAATGGGACAGTGGGTCAGTTAAGCCCTTCTCTCTAAGGGGCTGGAATCAAGTATCTCCTTACAGAAACCCATAATGAAATGACAACTGGGTCTTTCAAGTTAAAGTTGAATTCTGTGTTGCTAAAGCATTCTGATTCTTTGTTGCCCAGGTAATTGACGCCGATGTTGGTAACTGATTCTGATGTTGCCAGTGCTGATGTTGATACTTATAACTGCCTCCGATGCTGATGATATTGATAACTGATGTTGATAGTTGATACCAATGTTAATAATTGATGTTGTATTGATCATTGTTCATGATGTCCATAGCTGATGCTGAGGTTGATGATTCAGAAAGTGATATCAATGCTGATTGTTCGAAGAGCCAGTGTACCCTCTGGGCACTGCCAGCCTCCCAGGATCAGAGTCAGGCAAGCGGCGAGAAGGAGTGGGGCACTGCACTGCCAGAACGCTGCTCACAGCATCCTCAGGAAGAGCAGAGAAGGGGTGTAGATGATCTCTCGGGGATGCACGAAGAGCCATGCTCCACCAAGCTGACAGCAAAAGGCCACCGCAGCGCAGCCCACAGCGTGACGTGGTGAGCGCAGAGCCATGCGGTTCAGTGATCTTAGCCACAGGGTCCTCTCACCACAGGATCTGAGCACATCCCCTCACCAGCCACACCCCCAGCTTCTCACTCAGGGCCTCTTGGTTCCTGTGGGATGTGTGTGTGTGTGGTGTGTGTGTGTGGTATATGGTGTATATGTGTGGTGTATATGTGTGGTGTATGTGTATGGTGTGTGTGGTGTATATGTGTGTGTATGTGGTATATGGTGTATGTGTGTGGTGTGTGTGTGGTGTGTGTGGTGTGTATGTGGTGTGTGGTGTGTGTGTAGTGTGTATGGTGTGTGTGGTGTGTGTGTAGTGTGTATGGTGTATGTGGTGTGTGTGTAGTGTGTATGGTGTGTGTGGTGTGTATGTGGTGTGTGTGACATGTGTGGTATGTGTGGTGTGAATGTGTGTGTGTGTGATATGGCGTGTGTGGCATGTGTGTATTTGTGTGTGATATATGTGTGTGTGGTGTGTGTGTATGGTGTGTGGTGTATGGTGTGTGTGGTGTATGTGTGTGTGTGCATGCGTGTGGTGTGTGTGTAGCGTGTATGGTGTGTGTGTGGTGTGTGTGGCGTGTATGGTGTGTGTGTGTGTGGCGTGTGTTTGTGTATGTTATGTGTAGTATATATGGTGTGTGTGGTGTGTGTGGTGTATGTGTGGTGTGAATATGTGTGTGTGGTGTGTGTGTATGTGGCATGTGTGGCGTGTGTGTGTGTGGTGTGAATATGTGTGTGTATGTGGCTTGTGTGTGTGTGTGTGGCGTATGTGGCACGCGTGTGTGTATGTGTGCTTGTGTATGTGGCATGTGTGTGTATGTGTGTGTGTGGTGTGGTGTGTGTGTGTGGTGTGTGTGTATGTGGTGTGTGGTGTGGTGTGTGTGGCGTGTGTATGTGTGTGTGTGGTGTGGTGTGTGTGTGGTGTGGTGTGGCATGTGTGTGTGGTTGGTGTGGTGTGGTGTGGTGTATGTGTGTGTGTGTGTGTGTGTGGTGTATGTGTATGTGCGCATGCGCATACATGCATGTGGAAGCTAATGGATGACAACTTGCCATTCTCAGGACCTTATTCACCTTGCTCTTTTCACACAGAACCCGCTGGCCTGGAACCCACATGTGGGCCGGGTGGGCTGTCAGCAACCTTCGGGGCTCCTCCGGCCTCCTCCTCCAGAGGTGGGATTCCAGGCACACGTCATCACGGGAAGGTTTGTTTTTTCCCTGTGTGGATTCTGGAGCTGGACCTTGGACCCTCACGCTCACAGAGTAAGCACTTCACCCACGAGCCGTCTCCCAGGCCTGGAATCTGCATTCCGACAGAGGGCAGCCAGGAGGTGTTGGTCCACTGTCGGACAGCCACAGGGGCAGTGGTTGTCCTCCAGGCTTGGACCAAATGAACCTGGTTTGGAGCCTGAGTCTGTAATAAGCGCGTGACTTCAGGGTCTCTTCACCCCACACTTCTCTGTCAGCTCCCTCGTGGTGCTGACGCTCTGCCCCGCGGAGGGACACCGTCATTAGGTGAGAGCACGCGGCACACACTCAGCGCGGAGCTGGGCCTCCAGAAACCATCCGGCTCACCTCATCTGGCCATCCCCGAGACTGCTGGAGCGAGACTCCCGGAGAGGTGTGACTGCATGTGCCAGGTCAGGAGGAGCCTGCTCGGAGTTTTATTCTAAAAGTTCTACGGAGCCCGAGAAGGGCAGACAGGGCGGAAGTGGTAGAATTAGATCCTGTCTCAGAGAAACTGCTTGGGCAGCGGAATGGGGAATACATTGGTAGGGAAGATAGGTCAGATCGAGGAAGCTTCTGGAAAGGCTTTAAGTGACAGTGTCTGCCCACACCTGGAGTGGCAACGGGAACAGAAGGATCTGTGTGAACAAGAGATCCCCCTCTCCTTGAGGAGCCTTTGAACTAGTACTGGGACATGTCCTTCTAATTTGGACTCTGCTAATGCCACATAGGCATCCAATGGCCTGTCGCACTTGGACAAAGCAGAATCAGGCTCATGCGCTCATTTCCACCACACCCGATTTTTTGCTGTGGGACAGAAGAAGAACCTGAAAGCTCCAGCAGATGCCCCCCAACTCTGACCCACACCTATCATAGCACTGTTTAGCAGAGGTCAAGTTGGGGCATGTCATTGGGCTTTCAAGGAGATTTGGGGACTGTGTGCAATGAACCTCTCTCCTCGGTCTCTTGACTGAGATCAAATCCATGTACGGAGTCAAACTCATCCGGAGCCTCATGAGCGTGTGTCATACCATCTCCTCACTTCCCTCCCTGGCTCACAGGATTCCCAGAAGCCCTTTGGCAAGGGCTGGTGACTTGGAAGGTCACGTGCCCATCTCCAGTAGGACTGGTGTGGAGAACATAGAGTGAGTCCTGGGGAAAGGAGTTGAACTGAGTCCATTTGACTCAACGCTCATTCCTAAGAGCAGGGAATTGCAGGATAACCAAGTGCTGCCCAGCTCACAATCCCTCACAAGTCACCAACATGACATCTGCGGCCCCCACATGGTGAGTCAAAGACTCTTATGGCGGGTGCTCTGTCTGGCGCATGTGGCCAGGTGGGGACAGGAACCCTGTCTTTCTCTGCCAGCTGACTCCTTTCATATGTTAATATTTCTCTCTTCTCAAGCAAAACAAATGACACCAGAGCGGCCCTTCGAAGGCTCAGTGAACCAGGAGTCCTGGGTCAAAGCGTCACCAGCACTTTCCGCAGAAGTGTGCTAGGCACCGGCCTTCCGTCAGGAGGCTAAAACCAATTTGTCTGCAAACAGGCTTCATTCCGCCAGGAGATTGCATTGAAGAGCTTGCTGGTACATTTCCATTCTGGGAGGAAACACGTTACAACAGTAAACACTGACAACAAGCAGAAGACACTTTAGGGATCATCTCGAAAATTCTAAATTCATTCTTTCACGGAATTTAGCTTCCGGGGACATTAGTCATATAGAATGTCAAGAACTGCATTTTAATAGTTAGGCTGTGACACGCAAGTGCCTCTTTTTACCTACATCCAAACACATCCTGTGGTAGCTGGTACAGGTGTCAGCTAACAATTGCAGGCTAAGCTTTGAGCACATCTGTGAAAAAATAGGGCAAACCCCTGAGGAAGTGGGAAGATTACCTAAGCAATGAAAGAAGACCCAGCCCATGGCAAGTGGAACTTTTCCCTGAGTAGGTGGTAGATCAAATGGAGGGCGATACATCCGTAATCTGGCATGCTTCAGCATATGTGGACAATCTCGCCGTCTGTCAGCAATCACCGTGGCTATGGTATGGCCAGTTCCCTTAGCTCCTGATGTTGGAATCATCTCTCCTGCCAAACTAGATTAAGAGCTGTAAATGGACAATCATAAACCAGAATAATATCCTTTGTTCCCCTCAACTGTTTGGTGAATTTATTGATCACATGCAGGTTAACTGTCATGTAAATAAACACAAAATAAATAAATAAACAAATAGTTTACACACACATATATATATATATATATCTTTGATTTGTTTATAGTGACAACATCTTTAAAATTCCTTACCTTGCTAGGGAAGGGCCCAGGAGTTTAAGAATACTTGCTATACAAGCAAAAGAACTAGAGCTCAGACCCACATCCCACATGAAAAGCCAGGCAGGTGTGACAGCCTCAGAAGGCAGAGGCTAGGAATCCCCGGAGTATGCTGACTGGTAGACTAGCCCTACTGAAGAACTCTGGGTTTGATTAGAGGTCCTGTTCTAAAAGAATAAGGAGGATGGGTGAATAAGAATGATTCCTTATATCAATCTTTATCTTCTACATGCACACACATACAATCATGCATACACACACATAGATGCAACACCACACACACACACATGAAAAAATAAATAAAGAAATTTAAAAAAAGAAGCTCAGGAAAGGTTAGTAGTAAAACAGAAGCAGCTCAACCGCAGCGGCATCAGGTCCCATAAACAAATACCTTTTACTGACAGCCCAAACCAGCCACAGCCGATGCCTCTTAAAACAGTCTTTTAACTAACAGGCATCAAAGCAAAAAGATGAGCTTCCAAATCTAACAGCTATCAAAAATAAATACCAAACTCTTTAATACGTCAAATATTAAGAGAACAACCCTTAGGAAAATGACAGACCTCAAGGTATTTTACCCAATAGACAAATAGGACTTTTCATCACCTTAAAAAAAACTTTACTTGCTGAAGCTTATTCCCTCCAAAGTATTGACTTCTGTTGCAATTACTTTTCTTTCTACTGTTCTGTCATAGTTAGGCACAGGTGTCAACTTGATGGCTGAGAGTTTGAGCTCTGGGCACATTTGTGGAGAATTAGTGTTTGGGTTAAGTCCAGAGCAAACCTGCAAGAGATTGTCTAGCTGATGTGGAAGGCCCAGCCATGGTGGGTGGGACTAGACCCTGAACAGGTGAATAAAATACTGAGAGCTGGTTGAGGAAGTTGGCATCCTTCTGTTCACTTTGCCAGACATGCTGGTCTGGCAAGTAAGGATTGTCCATCTCTCAGCCGTTATGCAGTGATGGTGCGGCCAGTTCCCTTGGCCCTGGTGTTGGTGTGTGCTCTCCTGTCAAGCTGGGCTGAGAACTGTAACCAGGAATCGTAAGAGAAAATAAACCCCTTGTTCCCTTAAGCCATTTGATGGTCATTTATCAGCAACCATGCAGGCGGACTGCAAAATGTTCTGAGACAACTCACAAACAAGTTAAGGGAGAAAGGGAGATTTATTTAGCTTATGGTTCCAGAGAAGATACAGTTCTTTATGGAGGGAATCACAAAGCAGAAGCGATGGCTAGAGGCAGAACAAGAGGTTAGTTCAGGTCACTCACTGTAACCATCAAGAGGCAGAGGAGAGAGAGAGAGAGAAAGAGAAAGAGAAAGAGAGAGCAAACAAAGCAGGGTCGGGCTACCAAATCTCAAGGCCTAACCCCTAGGATGTCCCTTCTTCCAACAAGACTCCATCTCCCAAAGGTGCCACAACCTTCTCAAACATTGACGCCAGCTAAGGATGCAAACACATGAGCCGTGGGGGCAACTCGCATGCAAACCACGACAGTCTCCTTACTTTAGTAAGGTCTTCCATGGCTGTTTTCCAGCTTATCAGAAGACCACGCAAGCTCTTGATGGTGCATTGTTTTTAATACAATCAATAGCTTTTGGTGGAAAATAAATCAACCCAAATAAATTGCCTTCACATTGAGTTTAAGAAACCAAGAGTCAGGGCTGGAGAGGTGGCTCAGGGGTTAAGCCTCTGCCTTGCAGGTGGAAGGTCCTGAGTTCAGATCCTAGACCTCACGTATAGACGCCGGGCCGAAGCGGGGGCGGCCTGCGTTTCTGGTTCTGGTAGGGCGGAGCCTGTGAATCCCGGGGCAGAGTAAACAAGGAGGAGGTGGAGGCGTCCATGGTGGTTCCCGAATTCGTCCGTGATTCTACACACATACACACACACACACACACACACACACACACACACACACACACACATGTGCGCGCGCGCACAATTGAATAAATAATAAAAAAAAGAAACCAAGAGTCCTTGAACTCATAGTGATATTGCTATTACCCTTTCTGCTCCTGTGAGACAATATTCATACAAGCAGCTTAAAGGAGAAAGGGGGAGATTTATGTGACTTATGGTCCCAGAGAGGAGAGAGTCCAATGTGGCAGAAGAGACACGGCAGGCGACGGAAGCTGGAGGTGGCTCAGGAGGCTCAGAGAGCAAGCAAGTTGCAAAAGCAGACTGCAAGAGCAACGGGCAGGGCTACCCCACCTCTAGGTCTGCTCCCCGTGTGCCTCCTCCAGTAAAGCTCCACCTTCTAAAGTTCCCAAATGCTAACGCCATCTAAGGATGCAAACATAGGAGCCTGCGGGGGATACCTCACATTCAAAATGGAACATACTCCCCCATTCACGAACACCCATCACACTGCATGGTCACACACTTTACCTTCTAACAGTACTTCTAACAGTTACTTTTTTTTAACTTAGAAGACATCAGAGACAAATGTAGCCAACACATTAAGTTAATGTTTGTCAAGAGAAATCCCCCATATTACTGCCTCCAGGACACAGGAGAAGACAAAGCAATATAAAAATAAAACCTTTTGGCTCTGGATGCATACAGTTAAATGACAAAATGGCGTGGACCCAAGATACCTGACTATGTGATTAAGCTTTGCAAGACTTTAAGTCTCTGACCAAATTTTACAAAACAGCAAACTTTCCTACCTTCATTCTTTTAGTCCCAAAGAGTCTGACTCCATCCTTTGGTATCTACACTTCTGCCAGGATGGGTTGAACAGTGATTCTTACCAGAAAGAAAAAACAGATGGAGAAGGGCCAAAACCCTACAATCAGCAAACAAAAGTAAGACAATAATAATACTTATTAATCCAGGTGCAAAGAAGTAGAAAGCAACTTTATCAGAAAACTACATGGGTTCAGAGAATGAGGTGAAAAGGAAAGCCACAGTTAGTCCAACCAGTCACTGCGAATCAAGGACACACTCATTTGCATATGCCACATGACACATGGGGATAAAAATCAGCCTGAGTGTCTCTGGGGAGTTTCAAGACAGTCAGGTGCCTTCTGTCTCCTCGGTCAGGATTCACAGTCACGCTGCCTTCCCAAGCCGCATAGTGTCTCAGCACACTGGTACCAAAGCACAAAAGAATCACAACCAATCCTAACATCTCTGTCAAGAAACCCCAATTTCTGATATTATAAGTGAACCTCAGAAGACCTGCCTCTGTCTTCACTCCCATCCAAATTCTGTCTTCTTTCCTACCTTCTCTTCTGACTTTAAGGCTCCTCATGATTATATTAAGGTCAGTTAATCCAAGATAATCTTCCTGGTTTTTGCATATATATGTATGTATGGTATGCATGCATACATGCATGTATGTACGTGTGTTTTCATGTGTGTGGGTACATGTTGGTGGATGTGTGTGGAAACCAGAGGTTGACATCAGGTGTGTTCCTTAGTCGGTCTTATATGTTGAGGCATGGTCTCTCACTTGAACCCAGAACCCACCAATTCAACTAATCTAGCTAGCTAATTTGTTTTGGGATTCTTGTCTCCCCCTTTCCATGCGCTGAGGTTATAAGTGGGTTACCACACTCACCCAGCGTTTACATAGCGATCCGAACTCTGGTATGAGCACTAGTGCAGTAAGCACTTATCCACAGAGTCATCTCAGCCTACAGATCCCTGGTTGAGGGTGATCGGAAGCCCCTAGACGAAACGAGCAGTCTGCTGGGGATTTATGAGAGTTAGTGGCTATCCCAAGCCTCAGCCAGTGTTCCCCGCCTGTGTCAAGGGTGACAGTTAATAGCAGCACATGATCTGGCCTTCATGTGACTCTTTAAGATGTCAGGGAATCAGGAATAATACAAATAAGCAAGTTTGTATCTCGAGGGAATAATAAATTATGTCAGAGAATCAGATTACCCCAGAATTTCCCGTGGCAACTCTTCATAGCTGCAGACTACAAATTAAGTAGTAAAAACACGGTTGTCTTTGTCCCAGCCCATCTGCAAGCTGGGTAAGGTATAAACAAGACCGACTTCCTTCCTCGCATCTCTGCACACTGGGTGGTCCAAGCCATCAGACTTGGTGGCTGGTGAGGACACTCTCCATTTCCAGGATGTGGCCTGTTACTGTATCCTTTGAGGAGAACGAGTGCTATGTCCTCACACAGGGACCTTTGATTCATTCCCTCCAGGTCTTTCATACAGTTGCTAATCTCCTTCAAGGGAGGAACTATCTGGTCTAACCACCTCCCAGGGACTCACTGTCCATGCTGTAAGAGTTCTGTGGTCATCGGGTATCCATACAATAAGACCCCTGTGGTCATCGGGTGTCTGCATGTGGGTTTGGAGGATGCCCTTCAGTCTGGACTTACAGCAGATATTTCCTGACTGTGCCAGGCTTGTCACTAGGACGGTGGCCGCGCCAGGAGCGAGGAGACGGCTGCAGAGTGAGGTCTGCGTCTGCAGGAGGGGCTGGCCCATCGCTGTTCCCTCTGTCCCTTCGTTGCTATAACGAAACACGAGTGCGTGCTGGTGTCTTGCGGCTCGACCTCCAAAGCACGACTATGGTCCCTCACTGTCACAGAGGCGGTGAGAGAGCCCTGGTGGGGGCAGGCAGCGAGTTAGCTCATCGCCTGTCAGCGCAGGACTCCCAGACTCTCCCTCGTGACGAGACAGAACGGCACCAGTGACTTCCTGGTCTCGCTTGACAGTCATGGTCCAAGGAAGAGAGAGACATATTCAGTGGGGCAGAGACCCCCTGAAGTGCTCAAATCCCAGACGTGTTAATGACATAATTACTCTTAAAAGGAGGTGACCCCCTTCTCTCCAGCCATAGCCACCCACGGGGCACAGACTTTTCTGTTGGTCAGAATTGCTTCAACTAGAAATGTGGTCATGTCCCCAGCACACCAGTGGCCACATCCCTAGCAAAGGCCAACGTTTATCTCCCTCCTGCAGTTCCCCTGCGCCAGGCACGTTCCCGGGGGTGGCAGTGGGGTCCTTGTGCCCAGTGCTGTTTCGGCCAGAGCAGAGGACGCTCTCTTTGCCAAGGTCCCACGGTGACACGTCCACCCTTGCGTAAAGATGTCAGATTTATTACGGTTCAGTGCAATTAGGTCAGCAGATCAGGTGGCCGCCGCCACTAGGAACAGTTTGCTGACCACAGTTCCTAGGAGGAGCCATGCAGGGCTACAGGTGGTGAAGGGAGTTATAAAGGGGGAGGGGCTTCCGCCGTGGGTGGGCACCAGAAGGCAGAAGGAGGGAGTGGAGAATATTGTGGCATTCAAGGGAAGGAAAGGATGAGTGAATTTGGTTTAAAATAAGCTGGTTTGATCATTTCCACAGGCTCTGGACATGGACAACTGTCCCCAGCTGCCAGGCACTGGCCCGAGCTGATCAGAACAGGGGACATTTGCCTGGAGTGGGAGAAAGGGCTGAAGGGCGTGGTCGGCAGTGCAGCGTTGGAGGCGCTTTGTATGAAAGGCGTGCATGCAAAGGAAGGGTTCGCTGCCTGCTGGAACCAGCTGGCCTCCAGGGGCGGCTGCTCCCACTCAGCAAGGGCTAAAGAGCCCCAACACCCTAATGGACAGAAGGCAGGACACGGTTGGTCAGGGCAAGGCTGCTCATGGCGATCTTGGCCTTGACTAGTATTGTGCTCTATTTCGGGGGTTTCTCCCCCATAGCCTGGCCACCGTTGTGGCAGATAGGGCTCCCCAGGGCTCCCTCTGTTTCTCCCAGCTGCAGATGCTGCATCTCCCAAGGCAGAGGAACCTCGAGAAAGCATCACATCACACACTGGAACTCCCCCCTCCCCTGCCCTGCCCCGGTCGGGGAGGAGGACCTGGGACAAACAGGAATGATAGACAGTCACAAAAACCAGCCACTATCCTCAAAGCCATGTCTCCACACATTTTTTTTTCTTTTCTTTTTCAGACCTTAAAAACTATTACAGTATTTTTTTTAAAGAAAAGACTTTTATAAATTCAGACTTTGGGGAGCTGACCTCACACGCTCTTTGGGAAAATGGCATCTGTGGATTGGATACACTGTCAATTTTCAGTTTTAACAACCTGCTTCATGGTGGTCACTCTGGACATAGTGAAATTGACCAGAAACCAGTAAAGGGATCCTGCATTTCCCCAAGCTGTCCTTCTTAACATGTCCCAGGGAAAAGACATGCCCCCAGACTGAAAGGTGAAAGGGCAGTCCTGAATTACATCGCTCTTCCAGGCTTTGAATCAGACCTCAGCCTCAGATACAAGCCTGGCAGGTGGCACTCTGGGAGAAATCTACCAGGGCATCCGGAAAAGACTGTTTCTGTTTCCAGAAAGGAAGACCCAAGATACACCAATATGGTGTGCCTGCCCAACGGAATATTATCTAGCCATGGAAAGGAAACATGCAATGTAGATAAACGTGAAAACATTACATGAAGGAAAGAAGGCAGGTGTCACATCCCACATGAGCCTCCTATAAAATGTCCAGAAATAGTAAATCTACAGAGGCAGGAAGCAGAGCGCCCAGGCTACTGGGATAGGGATGGGAGAGATTGCATCACAGTCCTCCTGTGAAGGACTAAGGCCACGTTCCCTGTATCTGACATCAATCCAAATAAAAATAGTTTGGTGACAGTTAAATTTGGAAATCAGTTTGCCACGCAGGGTCAGAATCCTTTACAAGAGGAAGGAGAAAGATCAGCTCCCAGGAGAATTCTCAGGAAGTGGTTCTGAGTGGACAGTCCAGCTAGCAGAAGAGCGGAGGGTGACCAGGCAGTAAGGCGGCGGTACCCATCATCAAGCCCCAGGCAGGCAGAGGCAGGCGGGCCAGTATCTAAGGTCATCCTCAGCCACATAGACAGCTCAAGGATAGCCTGGGGTACATGAGAATCTGTCTCAAAACTACAGGCAAATAAAAAAAGTGTAAGAAGCCTTCATAAACCATCAGCCTGCCTCTGAATACACATACACACATGTACACACACACTCACACACACAGGTCTGTACACACACATATATACTTGCACATATACTCACAAAAGTCTGTATATGCATACACACACATGCACACATGTAGCACACACACCCACAAAGATCTGAATGCATATATATACACATGCACACACACATGCACACACACATGCACACACACACACAAATAATACACACAAAGCACCCATACACAACACATAGTTAACATACATAGTGAGAGCACATGTGGTACAAATCTACAATGCATAGCACACACACACACACCTACCTGCCTAAAGTGCCTTGAACATCAGTTACTTGGAGAAATGAGCATTTTTATCGGTGCTGAGATTTCTGCTGAATTTACTCTGCGTGGTTTTTGCTCTGAGTCTGCAGCATGATCTGCAATGAGCAGGTATTATTTTTCCAAATAAGCAAGAGGGCCCACTGTTAAACATACTCTAGATTCCCACTGTCCACAAGGCGACAGGAGAGTGAGACTTTCTCTCACTCTGTCTCCTCTCGTGTCTTTAAGCCTCTTTCAGGGGGGTTTAAAACAGTCTGTGTCATGGGAATGTTTCTCCCACATGCACTCAAGGTAACGAAGCTCCTCCTCGCTCTCCAGCGGGTAATTGGTCCAGCCCAGTGACTCAGAGTCCTCTGTCACCTGCGGCTCCCTTTGAAATGGCCACAAAGCATCTACCTAAACCAACATTGCTCAGTCCATTGAGAGAACACTAGGGAAATGTGTGCTTTGGAGTCTGACGCCTCGACAAAGCCATCGATCTGTCGTGTGGAGAGAGGAAGGTATCTGCTTAGCATCAAAGGCACCTGAAGCTTGAGGAATCTGCTGTGATGGAGAGTGTCAGTGTTTCTGGGTAGATCCCAGTGCCTTTGCGTCTTCTTACCGCTCACACGCAGAAGGGTGACTTCTCCCTGCATCCATGGGTGGGAAGTCCACCCCAGAATTCACTGCATACAAAGAAGTCGACTCTCTGTCTGTCCACATGTATTTCACGTTCCTGTGGTAGGAGATGGTGGAAAGCGCACAGGGTGATGTGGACCTTGGGAACAGGAAGTAGGTCTGGGCAAGCTCCAGGGAGCACACGGGCTGAAAGGTCCCAACACTTCAAGGAGCACAAATAGAAAGCACAAGCAAAGGCCCTGGGCGAGGGACAAGGGATCAGTCCATTGGAGCAGCCAGGAGGAACAGCTGTGTTTCTTAGCTTTCTGTTACTATAACAGTTGGGTAACTAATCTAAAAAGAGAAAAGGTTTATTTGGACTCCCTGTCTTGGAGGTATAAGTCCATGTCGCTTGACCCTCTCACTGTTGGCATTGTGGGGAGGTGGTGCGTCATGGTGAGATATGCTGACCCAGGAAGCCAATAGCTTCACAGCACACAGG
The DNA here is from genome assembly GCA_023101885.1 of Typhlomys cinereus. Lineage (NCBI taxonomy): Eukaryota > Metazoa > Chordata > Mammalia > Rodentia > Platacanthomyidae > Typhlomys > Typhlomys cinereus. The sequence continues at coordinate 19,774,803 of JALPQD010000001.1, forward strand.
AAGCAAGGAAGGGAAGAGGCGGGGCCCTAGCCCCAACACCCCCATCCAGGGCACACCCTTCAGTGACCCCGGCTTCTTCTCGCTGTTCCAGGACATTTCTCCTGGGGTCTTGTCTTACCACAGGAAAGAATTCAGCAGAGAGACCCAGACTGTGGAAGCAGGTCATTTGGCAATGCAAAGGGATGCAGACCTGCACGTGAACTGGCTCCGTGCCACGTGACCTGCTCACGGGCCAACACACACAGATGCTTGTGAAATAGAAACTGACTTCTCTGGCCTGGTTTTTCCTGCTCATTAATGATTAACCTATCTGTTTGAGCTGAGGTCCGGGTGTCAATATGCGAAGTCTTGGATGTCTTGTGTCCCTTTTGCACTTTTGCCCACGTATGACCTCACCTGCAGCCCATTGCATGACTGGGGAGCCTCCAACTGTGACTAGTCCAGACGCTCTACCTCCTCCGCATCTGCTCACAGCCCATGTGTGAGACAGTTGGCCATAGGCGCCGTCTCCTGCTCCCTGAACTGCAACAACGATTCAAGACAGATCCAAACTCACGTCTAAACTCAGAATTAGTCGTGTTTTCATTAAACCTGGGTTTTGGCCAAGAACTCCCTTCTGCCTCCTAGCCTAGTTCAACCCTCCAAATAAACAATGAACTCAACCATTCTTGAAGCACATGATACCTTTTTGGCCAGACGGCAGAGGTCACCACCATGCCTGCAAGTCAGCGGTAGCACTTGTTTCTCAGCCAGCCATTGTCCCCAGCCCAACGCCTGCATAGCGACTTAATGATTAGCTGCAATTCCTCCTCCCCCTCTAGCCAGCCCTTGCTAACAAGGACCCGCAGCATCTTCCACACGTGCCTGCCGGAGCAGAGCTGTATGAACCCAGATGGTGAAAGCAAGCCTGAGAGGAGAAAATGACTCCAGTAGATGGTGAAGGACTCAAGGGCACGTGCCTTGCCTCGAGTTTCTGCAACCTGCATGGATGGGCATGTATATCATGGGAGCTCCACAGGCATGTGCTCCCACATCCAGTCTCTGCAGAAATGATACGGGATCCCTCTCTTAGGGTCTGTGTGAGTCCAGGTTCTTATGTCAGGACTAAAAGAATCAACCAGAACATGCATAGAGGATTAAGGCAGAGTTTACTGGAGGCGAGAAAGGACAGAACTCGCAGACTCCAGACATGGAGAACCATGAGGGCCAAGGATGCCCTGGAGAACTCTTGGACTCCAGGAATGGAATCCATGAGAAGCAAGGAGCTGGAAAAGAACTCATGGACTGCAGACATGGAGTACATGAGGGGTAGACACCAAAGATGGCTGCCAAGGTCAGGTATATTTATACACTTAGTCAGGCCCCAGGAAAAGTCACTTTTCCTTATTGGTTAGGGCCAGTTTCTATAACCCTGATTGGAACTTTTGGTCCTCTACATCTCATTGGTCTGTTCATATTGGGACCCAACCCAGTTGATCTTGTGCCCACCTCACGGCAGGGCTTGTCTGTCAAGAAGAACTAATCTCTGCATCTTTTCATGAACAGAAATTTGGGGAAAGCTGGCAAAAGCTATGCTCTTTCAGTATAATCCCAGCCCTAGGGATGACCTTCAAAGACCTTCAGAGACTGTCTCAGTATGGCTGCTCTAAAACTGCCTAAGAAGTATTCATGCTCAGAGCTTTATTAGCAGGGAAAACATTTGGGGCTTCCTCACACATGCTCATTCTGAGCATAAATTCTGAGTATAAATGGAGACCATCGAGCAGTGTGAGTCAGCTCAGTGTTAGGAAGAGAGAGCACATGCACACCCTGCAACTGTAACCAAAGTTATTTGCTTTAAATATTGTCTGGATGCAGGGGACATGCAAGCGTGGGGACCCGAATTTGATCACTAGGATAACAGCACAAGCATTGGCAATGTCGCACTCCATGGGGAAAAGGGATGGCAGAATTCACAGAGGCTCACAGGCAGCCAGCCGAAGGAGTACACAGGATAAACAACACAGACACCATGTCTCTAACAGGGGGGAAGGTAGCAGTCTCAGGGGCTGAAGAAGACCCTTGGGGGTGGGGATAAACTGGCGCGGAGTCAATGGCGCAGACCCCAGAAGTCAGGCGAGTGGCAAAGGCTCTCGGGCTCTCAGGCTGGCAGGCTCCTTTGCAGGTTTGTTTATTGTAAATATCAGGCTGCTTGTGTGCCCCACCCAACCTCCCAGAAGTCTCAGCGTGAGCTTTTGCTGAGTCGTCCTGACCGGATTGGTCCTCTCAGCCAGGTGGTTTGACATCAGCACCAGGCGCAACAGCAGGTGTATCTTGGGGAAGTTGCATTCGAGCATGCAGCCCATACAGATCATCCCTGAGTGGCATGCTCCCCAGGTGGACGTATTGTAGGTGATGGTTGATCAGAGACCTTAATACAGGCCTGCCTGGTCCGTTCCTCCTACAAGGACTGACACCTCAGGCCAGAGAATGGATGTTCCCACTTCACATACACACACACATATGTGCGTACACATACACACGCGCGCGCACACACACACACACACACACACACACACACACACACAAAGAAACTTTCTGCAAAGAATAAACTGCAGGGGTCAGCAACATGAATCAGTGGTAAAGGTGCTTACTGCTCAAATCTCGTGACCTGAGTTCCAGCCCCAGAATACATAGGGAAAAGGAGAGAAACAACTCCCACAGGTCCATGCACACAGGTACCCACACTCACAAACACATCATGCAAACATGCACAGAAAGAGAGAGAGAGAACAGACTACACCATGAGATTAAATTCAAGTTACTTTCTCTGAATCTTCTGAAGGAAAGCTACAGTGTCAGGTCAAATATAGAAAGACCTGTAATCATTTCTCTAGGTAATAACATCGAGTTTGAATATATAAAATGTTCATTCCCTTTTGCCTAAAAATACATGTAATATCCTCCAGCAGACATATTTTCAGAGGCACCAATAACCTTGATGTATATGGACATTAACATCATTTTATTTTGTGTGACAAAATCAAATAGCATCCAAATATTTCCCTGTTTCTAAGCATGTTTCCCTTGACAATATGTACTGAATCTAAGGTGAAGTGAAAAACTCTTGTGGGTTGAATTAAGTGTCCCCCAAAAGCCCACATTTCAAAGGTTTGGCCTATAGTCCATGAGGAAATTAGGAGGTAGTGGAGGCTGTAAAGGCAGGGCTTGGTGGAAGGTCTAGGTCTCTGGGCATCCCTCAAAGGCAACTATGGGGTCCAGCTCCTCTAGCCTCTCTCTGTTTCTTGGCTGCTGTAAAGCAGGAGGCTTTCCCTGCTGTGCCCTCCCACCATGATGCCCACCCTACCTCTCTTTAACTTGATTCGGTACATTTTGCTACAGCGATACAAATCCAACAGACACTAACTCACAATGACTATTACCTGGATCCCCAACTCTGCCTATTCTCCTGGGACTTGGAGGGAGCATGAGTGCTCCTTGCAGCAATGTTCCCAGCTTCAGAAGGAATATGTGCCCTGACATCTGTCACTGAGGTCGCTCGTAGAAAGCAACTGCGGGGGGTCATTCACTCCTACCCTTGTGGTGGTCCTGAGTGATGTGCTAGGAGCACACAAGGCATGCTATGTGCTGCCAATTCCCTCCAGGGAGGTTGTTGTCATAGTTAGGCACAGGTGTCAACCTGACAGTTGAGGGTTTGAGCTCTGAGCACATTTGTAGAGAATTAGTGGTTGAGTTAGGCCCAGAGCAAACCTGCAAATTGTCTAGCTGATGGGGAAGGCCCAGCCATGGTGGGAGGGACTAGGTCCTGGAATAAAATACAGAAAGCTGATTGAGAAAGTTGGCATCCTTGTGTACAGTTGGCCAGACATGCTAGTCTGGCAAGTGAGGATCATCCCTCTCTCAGCCGTTATGTAGAGATGGTGTGGCCAGTTCCCTTGGCCTTCGTTTTGGTGTGAGCTCTCCTGTCAAACTGGACTGAGAACTGTAACCAGACAATTGTAAGAGAAAAATAAACCCCTTGTTCTCTTAAGCCATTCGATGGTGATTTATCAGCAGGCATGCAGGCGAACTGCAACAGTCATCGCCACTTGCAAATCACAAAAGCCTTCATTAGATCAGCAATCTCAACCCTGGGAAAATCTCTTAGAAAATGATCTGTTTAAAGGGGAAGAGAGGAATTTCTAAAGATGCCTGACCTAGAGGTCGCCAGAAAACCTCAACAGCTCACAGAGATAACTTCATCTTGGTTAATGCTTAATCCCAGCATGGCCTGTCAAGACTTGGTAAGTCTTGGGCAGACTTAGCCCCTCACACTCTTAGGTCCTGGCTTCTGTCAACACTGGCCTCAGTGTCTCAAAACCCACTTTGAAAAAATGCTTGGTGATTGCCTCATAAAACACACACACAAGCATATGTGTGTACACATGCACACACATACGTGTGTGCATACACATACATGCACATCAGTACACCCACATGCACACCCACAGCAATATGTGTAATGTGCATACTTGCATACACATAGAAACACATGTGCATGTGCACACATCCGTATTTATATACACACATGCACATATGATATACTCACAAGTGCATGTATGTATATACACCTATGCACACACACATGAAACATGCACATGCATACATGCAGATATGGCTCGTGTACATCTAGATGCACAAACACACACATCTTGGCAAATATTTATGATTGCAGATACTACCCCAGAAGACTGGAGTAAGAGGAAGAATTTGCTTCATGGACACACAAACAACTTTAAAACATCCTTTGACTACTTAACAAAGTGCATTAAAGAGATTCCACTCAACATTCCTGTTGGTTGCTGGCCTTTCCTATCTTACCTCCTCCTCTAGACTGACAACAGTTGATTTTGGAAATCATCCTCAATCTCTTATTCCTTTGAAACAGTGTCTCTAATCACACACACAAGCATGGATACCCTGGATAGCCAGATTGCTGTGGGAGTCCCCCGTCTCCTCTTTTCTGGCTACAATTACACATGGACCACCACACCGATCTAACATTTTACCATGATCTGGGGTTCTGGGGATCAGAACTCGGGTCCTTTTGCTTGCACAGCAAGCTCTTTAAGCTCTGGGCCATCTCCTCAGCCTCAGGAGCCCAGATTCTTAAACTGTGGGTATGATCTTATATCATGTAACTAAGTGTAGAGCTTACAGAAAATTTTCATGAGAGTAATGGTGAAAACTTTCTTCAAAATCAAATGTAAAGTGAATCTAAGATAAGCTGGCAAAACAGCTCAGCAGGTAAAACAGCTACTTGCAAAACCTGCGGACTGAATTCGATCCCTGAAGTCCACACCGTGTAAGGAGGGAACTAATTTCCAAATGTTGCCTTCTGCCTTCCACCCCTGTGCATGACATACATGTATTCTCTTCCCCCTCGTCTTTTCGCCTCTCTTTTCCTTCTCCCTCTATCTCAAATAAATAGACCAATATTTAAAAATAAAAGAAATCAGGAAATACATTTGCAGTAGGTCCATAAAGGAAAATTAGCCTCCCTAATATATAAATAAATAAACAAAAATAAAAATTAAATAACCTGAGAGGAATGAGACCAAAAAGCTAAAAGGAGAAATAAACCCAACAGGCCCCCGACAGTGCTCTCCATGTTATGCCGCATTGTGCAACGTCACTGCCTCCTTCTGGATGGTGCTCTGAACACACGACACGTGCATTGCACTGCGCGTGTCATGTCCTGCGGCGCCATTGAAGGCTGCCTGAACTACTCGACTCAGATTCCAGACCAGAACTATGCCTGCGGTGTTTTTAACTGCATGGGTGTTTTTACTGTACCGCAAAGTTTTCTGTTCTTATAGAAAGAAAATGGCTGAATTACAGAAAACAAAACCCATATTTTCCTTGTTGTTCCTTAGCATGAATCAAACATGCCTGTCTTTACACTGTGTTGTGTTAAAATACTAGAGTTTAAAAGTTTCCCTTTGAGTGTCTGCTTGAGTTTCATAAAAAGATTATCACATAGATTTCAACTTGAGATTATGACAGAGTTTCCAACTTCTGAAATGACCCTCAGCATATTTCTGCCACTTTATGTAAAGATGCACTCTCGGAATTGACAGTTATAAAATCAAAATATTTAATCCTTGAAAAATATTGAAGGTGCTCTACTTCCTGCACTGTTAAATATCCAGCCAACTTCTAATTCTTCACATAAAAATAAATGTCTCTTCATCTCATTGGCTCACAGACTTGTTTTCTTCTTTGATAAACAGTTAGATTCTAAGTACACCAAAGATTCATTTTGAAATAGCATGTGCTGGCCTGCTGAATTGTAGATACACATTCCTGCAGTGTCAGCAAACTAAAGCAGAAGGACCATGAACGCAAGGCTGGCTGGGCTACATGAAGAGATGCTCAAAATAGGCAAACTATTGCTAGGAAGAAAAGAATCAAGGATGGAGAGAGGCTAAGCCCAAAGATAGTGCTTGGCTGCACCTGAGACTTAGGCTTTTACATAATGAACCAACTGTGTTGGGTGTCACAGTCTACCTGCACGTTACTGATAAATTCATGACAAAATAGCTTAGGGGAACAAAGCCATCTCATTCTTTTTTATGATTCTAGTTACAGTGCTTAGTCAGCTTCTCAGGAGAATTCTTACAAAAGTCTCAAGTGGGGTGGAGAGGTGGAGAATGCAAGACACAGGCAGTCTGCCTCTTGTTCTCTCAGACAATGCACTGTTTCAGCATTGTCTGGGGATGGCAGCCCCAAGGGCGGCAGGAAGCCCCTGGCCCCCCAGGCTGTGACTCATGATACATGCTGACAGTGGTAGATCCACTTCTGGGGGGACCCTGGATTTAGCAAAATTTGGCCTGGGGATTCCCAAGCATTGCATCTAACAAACCTCTTTTAGACTCCACGACACCTTAGGAACATCCATTGCCAGCCTCTCGGGTGTCCAGTCATGACATACCTCCTTTCCCCATGTCACACTCAGTCATGAGCCCCAAGCGACATGTTCCTCTGGGCTCTCTCTGTCCATCCTCTGTTCCTTGCACTTCAGGTAACCCTGAGGATTCAGACTCTAATCCCCGTTTGGAGGTGACAGTGGTTTTCTCTCTCCTCCATATAGGCCTGAGACTTAGACTGCGATCTGACTGTGCCCACCCCCTGGCTACCTCGCATTTTTCTGGCAACTGTGTTTTTCCTGTGGTCTTTGTATGATTCACTGTTATGATAGAAGCTCCCTGGAAGATCTAGAGTAAAGCGTGAAAAATCACTTTTACTTATATTTAATTATAATAATTATCTGTGCAGTCATAACACATTATCAAAAATGCCAACACCAGACAAAATCACAACAGCACGACAGTGACAGCAAAGAATTAGGACACACACAGTACCCAGACGCACACGGTACCCGCTCTCTGAAGTTCCGATGCTTACTTATTAGGTTCTTTGCACATGGGGCGCTAGAATTTGAGCCCCATCATGTCTGCAGCTGCTCTGTTCCATTTCCATTCCATTGCTCTGAATTTGGGGAGCTCCTTCCAGCCTTTGGGGGACAAGCCGGCTTGGTTCCTGGCCTGCTGTCCTCAAGGAAGCTATTCTCTGTCCACTGCATCTTGTGATGGCAACTCTGGCCACCACACTGCGCTGACCCATGGCCATTGTCTGCTGAATGACCCAAGTCCTTTAGGCAACGAGGCCTAGACCGCAGAAAGTATTAGTTGCAGTTTTCTGTTGATGATAAAAGAGGCAGTTTGGTGGGGAAACTCAATGTTCTGCTCACGCTGACATAGATTAGCTCAATATACTGTTCCACAGAACTCCCTAATTATACAGACCCCCTTGGCTGGCTATGTACCTGAAATTCCTCATTCTGTGTTCCTGTTCTTGCCTTTTGTATCAAATAAATGTTCCCCCATACAGCCATGGAGGACTGTGCCCCCCCAAAGCCTTTGTACGGAAACTTCTGTGTCTGAGTCTTTTCAACAGCAAGCACAGTGCCAACGTGTGCATTCCACAGAACGCTGCTAGGATGGTTCTGCGCGTTACCTTGCAGATCACCTATGCAGAATTTTCTATCATTTCTCCACCACCTCCTGAGGACCTCACTCTCAAGGACACGTCCCTGAGTTCCACAGCCCCCGTGACACACAGCAGGTGCTCAGCAGCACCTTTCTAAATCTCCTGGGTACTGCCATGCCTTCCACGCATGCCCCGTGTTGTCAGTGGTCTCCAGGTCTGTCTGCTCGAGAGACTGCATGATAAACACAGACGGCGAACTGGCCTGTGTTAGACAGCAGAGCATCTCGTTCTGGCCATTATAAACGAGATGAGGAGGATTTCCACATATGCAGCTTCCCCTCCCCCCCAGGCTGTCAAGCTAAAATTCCTGCAAGCGCAGAGATAAGGACAAGGCTGACCGAGGACATCGCACATTCTCTGGACCTCACCTCGCAGACGGGGTTGGGTAGGAAGGTCTCCTGTCCTCTGCTGAGCCAGCCCTTGCCTCTCTGCCCACCTCCTGCCATGCTTGACCCTGGCAGCTGCCACACAGCCCCGAAGCCCCTCCTTAGTGCTCTCTCCCTGCTGCACGTACCTCTCTGTGTGCATCTCCCCGTCCCTTGGGTGCCCCAGTGCAAGGCCACAGTGGTTGTCACCATTATGCACAGGTGTCAACTTGACAGTTGAGGATTTGTGCTTTGGCACATTTGTAGAGAATAGTTAGCTGAGTTAAGTCCAAAGCAAACCATGGATGGGGAAAGCCCAGCCATGGCAGGTGGGACTAGACCCCGGGGCAGATGAATAAAATGGAGGGAACTACTTGAGAAAGAGACATCCTTGTGTCCACTTGGCCAGACATGCTGGTCGGGCAAGTGAGAATTGTTTCGGCTGTTCCATGAATATGGTGTGGCAAGTTCACTCGACCTTTGGGTGATGCCCATGCTCTCCCGCTGTTCATAGTTAGACACAGGCATCAACTTGACAATTGAGGGTTTGAGCTCTGGGCACATTTGTAGAGAATTATTGGTTGGTTTAAGCCCAGAGTAAACCTGCAGGAGATTGTCTAGTTGATGGGGAAGACCCAGCCCATGAGAGTGGGATTAGGCTCTGGAATAAAATACCGAGAGCTGGTTGAGAAAGTCGGTATCCTTGTGTACACTTGGCCAGACATGCTGGTCTAGCAAGTAAGGATTGTCCCTCTTTCAGACATTATGCAGAGACGGTGTGGCCATTTCCCTTGGCCTTGGTATTGGTGCATGTTCTCCCTTCAAGCTGGACTATGAACTGTAACCAGACTATTATAAGAAAATAAATCCCCTGCTCCTTTAAGCCATTTGATGGTGATTTATCAGCAACATGCAGGTGAACTGCATACAACACCTGACAACTGGAGTTGGACCTGTAACTGGACTATCTTAAGAGAATAAGCCCCTTGTTCCCTTCAGCTGTTTTGTCCTGATTTTTATCAGCAACCCCGTAGGCTAACTGCAGGAGTGGTCCAGCACAAGACGGGTGCAACCGACCCTTCCATCCCATGCTGGCAGACCAGATGTGGGCTCCCATCTCAGCCAGGGCCTCTCTGTGGCCTCTGCGGAGACTGCCTTCCTCTCCCCTGCTCTGTCCTGTCCCTGTCTGTCAGGAACTGTCCACCCTGCTTTTTGAGGCAGCATCTCTCAGTGGCCTAGAGCAAGACACGTCGGCTGGTCAGCAAATCTCAGGGATTCTCTGGTCTCTGACTCCTCAGCACTGGGATTCAGAGGGGACCACCCTGCCCTACTCTTTCACATGTATTCTGGGGATCACACCGCGGTCCTTGTGACATAAGAACCATCTCCCCTGCCCCAGGCTTGCTCCCCACCCACCATGAGGACAGTACACCTGGTCACTGAATCTTGAGATCAAGCTTCCCGCAGCTCACGCATTGACTTGGACAGCGCCAGCTTCTCTGCCACCAAAGCAGCCAAAGCTTCTGGAAGCATCTCAGAGCCAAGAAGAGAATCCTCTGGTAGTAGATGTTGTACAGCTCCTGCACCACATGCTGTGAAACAGACGAGCAGGCCAGGTGACCAACGAGGAGGGCGCTCACTCACCAGCAGCTGGGGGGGTCACTCAGCAGCTCACGGGGGGGGGGCACTCAGCAGCAGCTCTGTGACAAGGACGCTGGTTCCTGAGATGGGCTCTTTGGAACCCGTGGACAATATCTCCACGCAGGGCCTCAGTCAGCATTTCCTGCTTCCTCTTCAAAATTGTTTCCTGGAGCCTCTGGTTTGGCCTGGTGACCCCAAGGAAAAGAGGCTGGGTCCCCTCAGAGCCATACTGGATATTGGATGTGAACTTTCACCTGGGACTTGAGCACAAGAGAGACAAACTTTCCTCGGGTATCTTGACACCCCGGCTTCTTCATTGCTTTGTGTGTCTCTATATCTGTGTGTGTATGTGTCTATGTGTGTTTCTGTATGCGTGTGTGTCTTTGTGGATATATGTATGTCCGTGTATCTTTGTGTATATCTGTGTGTGTACATGCCTGTGTGTGTTGCTGTGTGCATATGTCTGTGTGTTGCTATATTCATCTGCATATGTGTCTATTTGTGTGTGTCCATGTGCCTTTGTATACGTGTGCACGTCTGTGTTTATGTCTTTGTGTGTGTGTCTGTGTATGTGTGCATGTCTGTGTTATGTCTGTGTCTGTGTATGTCTCTGTATGTCTGCGAGTCTTGTGTATTTCTGTGTGCGTGTGTGTGTGTGTGTGTGTGTGTGTGTGTGTGTGTGTGTGTGTGTGTGTTGCCTTGAGTTCTACTTTTAAAACCAGTCTCCATATGATGAAGAAGCATCTAGACCTCAGGGAACAGTGGCGGCTGGGGGGCCTCTGCACGGCCGGCAGGGCCTCGGCCTCCTCCCCTCCTCTCAGGGGTCCTGGTCAGGAAGACCTGCAGGAGTCAGGGTGATGACTCACCCTGCAGAAATGCTTGGCCTCCCTGGAGACCAGCCAAAGAGCCGGAACCTCCTAGGACGTGGCATTCCTCTGCGGGCCACTGGGGAGACGGGGCGGTGAGGACGCCTCTGGTTCCAGAGCTGGGCTCGTGCCTGTCTCCTGAGGTTGCTGCCCAGGCTGTGCCAGGCTGAGTGCACATGGAAGGAATGGCGTGTGACGCAAGTCAGAGGGGCCTGTGTGGATTCCTGCAGGAGAGGAGGTGCGAGCAAGCAGGGTTCTCTGCTCAGGCCAAGATCCCAGTGTGGTTTGAATGTGAATTGTCCCCCACAGACTCATGCGCTTAAACTTTCAGCTGGCGTGAATGTTTGAGAAAGTCGTGGTACCTTTAAGAGGTGGAGCTTTGCTGAAAAAAGGCAGGCCACAGGGCGGGACTTGAGGCTTGCTGCCCTGGCCCTGCTTCCTCTCAGTTGCTCTTGTGCTCTGCCTCTGGTAGCTGTTGTGCCTGAACCATCCTCCTGCTTCTGTCTCCAGCCATGCCTTCTGCTGCGCGATTCCTGCCACAATGCACTATGTCCCCCTCTGGCACCATGAGCCAAATAAGTCCCTCTTCCTCCCTTTCTGCCTGGGTCCGAGTATGACCTCACAGCCAGAGAAGAGTGCCTGCAGCAGTGCACAGCAGGAGTCTGACAAGGGTTTAGAAAGAAGCGTTTGTGATGGTCACCATACTGCACAGGAGGGTCCGGTGCAGCTCGGTAGGAGAGGGCTGGCCTGGCCTGCGGGAGGCCCTGGTGCCCTCCCCGGTGCATGTGTGATGCTGCATGTGGGTGCTACATGTGTAGTGCTGCATGCAAGGTGCTACATGGGAGGTGCTGCATGTGTGGTGCTACATGTAAGTGCTGCATTGTGGTGCTGCATGTGGGTGCTATATGCGAAGTGCTGCATGCGTGGTGCTGCATTCAAGGTGCTGCATTGTGGTGCTGCATGTGGGTGCTACATGCGAGATGCTGTATGTGGATGCTACATGTGAGGTGCTGCATGTGAGGTGCTGCAAGTATGGTGCTGCATGCGAAGTGCTGCATGTGAGGTGCTGCAAGTGTGGTGCTGCATGTGAGGTACTGCATGTGTGGTGCTGCATGTGTGATGTTGCTGCGAGGTGCTGCTTTTCCAATGTCCTTGCTTCAGGAACGCAAATAGTGTGGGGGGGTCGGTCATGACAATGATGTGTCATTATGACAGTGACTTTCAGAGGGATCCAACCTAAGAACAATCTGTAGTGAATTGGGGGTGGGGAGTGGAGAGAGAGGCTGCCTGGGTCACAGAGCTGCCCTTCGTTCTCCTGGAGCCTCTCCCAGGGGTTATCTTAAGTCTCAGTAGGGACTTGGGGTTGATGTGGAGAAAGAGACACTGGCCGGTCCTGGCCTGGGATGAAAGAGGGAAGCACTTTTAGGATAAGGCAGAGGTGTGCAGTGCATGGCCCCATTAGGGACAAATCTGCTAATGATTCCTCTCTGAGCAAGAAAGGCAGGGTCCATGCTGGAAGGAGGCAGGCGTCGCGCCTCGGGGTCCCACAAATTCTCACAGACTTCATAACATCCGCTCGGAAGCCTTGTCCATAGGGTCCTTGTCCGTAGGGTCCCTCGCTGCTATCAGCTTTCTGCCATAGGACACAGCCATGCCTTGGTGTTGCAGACCCCCTATCAGGAGACCCAGGCCAGAACAAGGCTTAGTAAGCGTCTGTTGACAGTCGACTGATGGCATAATGAATAAGTGAAAACTAGAAAGCTTTGAGTTTGTAAAATATTTTATTTACTTATTTAAGAGAGGGGGAAGAAGAGGAGAGAGAGAGAGAGAGAAAGCATATATGCCTGCTGCGGCACACGGGTGGAGGTCAGAAGAAACTTTCAGAGTTATTTCTCTCTTTCCCCTATGTGGGTTTCTGGGGACCAAATTTGGGTCATTAGGTTTGCAAGCGCCTTACCTGCCGAGCCATCTTGCTGAACCTGCAAGCTGTGAATTCTAAGAAATTCTCGCTACGGCGTCTTCTAAGCACTCACTCAAGTGCATGCAAGCACCCCCCCACACACACACACATACACACATACACATACACTACCCACACTGCCTCGGTGTGCTCTTTGCTCACAACCAACCCCCAATCCTCCCTTGCTTGGCACCTTCTAAGGTACCACTCATCACTCAGTCTGATTTCTGCCAGTTTCAGCCTCTCCTGCCAAGGAGACCTGGGTGCTGCTTGAGCTGGGAGCAGGCCTCGGGGGCTCCCCCCGGCTCTGCAGGAGGGAATGAATGTACGAGCCCCGGGGCCCTGGAGGGCTGCAAGGAGATCTCAGAGCTAGGCCTGTGGGGGGCCGGGCAGCACCTCACCAGACTCTCATTCCTGCCATTCCTTGAAGCAGTGGGGGTGAAACCTGAGCGACAGGGGACACCCAAGGGGTCAGAGAGGCTCTGCCGGGCTGCTGACCATGGGCGGAGCATCCCAGGACAGAGGCCAGGTGGCTGGGGAGGACGAGAGTGTGGGAACCTGTTGCAACGCCACATAGACAGATCCCAGGCATGAGCAGCAGTGTTCTGCTGGGTTTGGGTCTTGCTTTGCTCCTACCCCTCCCGTCTGTGCCCATTCCTACCTCTGGAAATGGGATTGCCCATGGGAAATGCGCAAATTTTTTTTGTTTTTTTAAAAACAGGAAGTCACAACTAAGTCCCACCAGAAAAATCTCTAGACTGAAACTTTTTTTTTTATTTCAGCTCATACAAATTTATTAGGTACACCAGTTCCCTCCCTCCCTCCCCCCCCCGTACCCTCTGCTCCCCCTCCCCACCCCTCTCCCTCCCCATCCCCCAGTGCCTCCCGCCCCAATTCCCAGAGAGTCCTTTCTTGTGCATGTCTGATTTTCCTCTGGGCCCTCCTCTCCGATGACGTACAAGGACCCAGTGGCCTTTCCCTGAACCCTTTCCCGTGTTCCCCTAAGGTATAGGAACACTGCTGTGGCTGCCAATCCTTTGCCTCCAAGGATCTTGGTGCCTTTAGCAGATGCTAGACTTTGTGAGGTCAACAGTGTGTTGGACAATGCTCAGGGCATGCAAAGTCCAATTATGATTGCTTCAGCCCTAACTCGTATAGAGTATCTTACATATCATTGCTCCTCCCATCCTTTTGCTCTTACACTCTTACCGCCCCCTCTTCCGCAAATTTCCCTGAGCTTCAAAATGGGAAGAGACTAAGCTGGCCTAGTTCTAGGTGGTTGATATAGAGTCTCTGAAGTTCTGGATTGTGGTTTGTTGATTTTCTTTTGCAGTTTTGCTGCTCCTGCAATGCCCTTCACTCCATCCTGGTGGGCATTGTATGTTACCCCCTGGCCAGAGACAAAAAGCTATTAGAGTCTTGTGATAAAAGCACATTCAAAGGTAGATGTAATAAAAGTGGGAAACCACAGTGAGGGAGGGGTCTATCACCCATTTGCAAAATGGTTACTTTTTATCTGCCAGACTATATGCCCTCCTCTTCTGGTGAGATCACACCCCGTCGGTAGTAAATGATCAGGAACAAAAGTCTGTGAACTTAATCAGATGTCTCATTACTTATTTGGGTCCTTGGTGGAGGCCTATTTTCCCTGCTGTAACATGGTCCCTTCTCTCCTTGTTTCTGGTGTGGCCCTCCTACCCCATCCCTCCTGTTCATAATCCTTGGAATTACTGTCTCTAGGTGGGCTGGGTGGGTTTGGTACTAGGAGCCACCTATTAGGGAGTACATACGGCGCTTAATTTTCTGGGTCTGGGATACTTCACTTAAAATAATTGTTTCTAATGATATCCATTTCCCGGCAAATTCCAGTAATTCATCATTTTTGATGGCTGAGTAGTACTCCATTGTATAGATGTACCACTGCTTCCTTATCCATTCGTCAACTGTTGGACATTTGGGCTGATTCCATGACTTTGCTATTGTAAACAGTGCTGCTATGAACATGGTCGTGCTTGCGCTATCGAGGTGAACCTCTGCTGTATGGGGGGTTATTCCCAAAAGTGGAATAGCAGGGTCATATGGCATTTCAATCTTTAATTTCTTTAAGAATCTCCAGACGGCTCGCCAGAGTGGCTGTATGAGCCTGCATTCCCACCAGCAATGTAGGAGAGTTCCCCTCTCTCCACATCCTCTCCAACATTTGTTGTTGTTTTCTTGTGGATTTTTGCCATCCTGACCGGGGTGAGATGATATCTCAGGGAAGTTTTGATTTGCATTTCCCTGATGGCTAAGGAAGTGGAGCATTTTTTTCAGATATTTGTTAGACATTTTAATTTCATCCCTGGTAAAGTTTCTTTTAAATTCCAGGGCTCATTTTTTAATTGGGCCATTGGTTTCCTTGGTGTTTAGTTTTCTAAGTTCTTTGTGCACTCTGGACAGCAGAGTTCTATCAGATGTGTGGTTAGTGAAGATTTTCTCCCATTCTGTGGGTTGCCTTTGAGCTCACGGTATAATCTCTTTATCTGAACAGAAGCTCTTTAATTTCACAAGATCCCAACTGTTGAGAGTTGGTAGCAGTGACTGTGCCATTGGATGTCTGTTTAGGAACTGTTGGCCTAGCCCAATCAGCTCGAGGGAGTTCCCTATCATTTCAACTATAGTTTTTATAGTCTCTGGCCTGATATCAAGGTCCTTGATCCATTTGGAATTAAGTCTTGTACATGGTGACGACAAGTACAGGTCCAGCTTTAATCTTCTGCATGTGGAGATCCAGTTTTGCCAGCACCATTTGTTGAAGATGCTGTTCTTTTTTCCATTGGATTCTTTGGGCCCCTTTGTCAAAGACCAAATGGCTGTAACTTTGTGGGCTTATATCTGGGTCTTCAATCCTTATCCATTGATCTGTGTGTCTATTTTGGAGCCAGTACCAGGCTGTCTTTACAACTATGGATTTGTAGTATAGACTAAGGTTTGGTATGGCAATACCTCCAGCTGTGTTTTTGTTACTCAGGATTGTTTTTGCTATCCTGGGTCTTTTGTGCCTCCATATGAACTTTGAGATTGTTTGGTCAACTTCTTTAAAGAATTGCTTTGGGATTTTGATTGGTATAGCATTGAATCTGTATATTGCCTTTGGTAGGATGGTCATTTTTACGATGTTGATTCTGCCAATCCAGGAACAAGGGAGGTCTTTCCACCTTCTGGTGTCTTCTGCAATTTCTTTCTTTAGGGTTTTAAAGTTTTCATTGTAAAGGTCTTTTACCTCCTTAGTTAGGTTTATACCAAGGTATTTCATTTTTTTAGGGGCTATAGTAAATGGGATTGTTTCTCTCAAGGCTTTTTCACTTCTTTCATTCTGGGCATATAGGAAGGCCTCTGATTTTTGCACATTTATTTTGTATCCTGCCACCCTGCTGAACTTCTCAATTAGTTCCAGGAGCTTCCTGGTGGAGTTTTTGGGATCCCTCAGGTATAAGATCATGTCATCTGCAAATAGGGATAGCTTGACTTCTTCCTTGCTGATTTGAATCCCTCTTATGTCCCTTTCTTGTCTTATGGCTTCAGCTAAGACTTCAAGTACAATATTAAATAGAAGTGGTGAGAGTGGACAGCCTTGCCTAGTTCCTGATCGAAGTGGGAATGCTTCCAATTGTTCCCCATTGAGCATAATCATTGCTGTGGGCTTGTTGTAGATAGCTTTTATTATATTGATAAAGGTTCCTTCCATTCCTACTGTCTCTAGCGTTTTGATCATAAAAGGCTGTTGGATCTTGTCAAAGGCTTTTTCTGCATCTATCGAGAGTATCATGTGGTCTTGGACTTTGGATTGGTTTACATGATGAATTACATTTATTGATTTGCGTATGTTGAACCAACCTTGTGTGCCGGGGATGAAGCCTACTTGGTCCCCATGAATGATCTTTTTAATATGTTTTTGAATCCGATTTGCTAAGACTTTGTTGAGAATCTTTGCGTCTGTGTTCATCAGGGAGATCGGCCTATAGTTTTCTTTTTTAAGCGAATCTTTATTAGGTTTTGGGATTAAAACGATATTAGCTTCATAGAAGGAATTTGGTAGTGTTCCTTCCTTTGCTATTTGATGGAACAGTTTAAGGAGTATTGGTGTTATTAACTCCTTAAATGTCTGGTAGAACTCTATGCTGAATCCATCTGGTCCAGGACATTTTTTGGTGGGAAGATTCGAGATTACTTCCTCAATTTCCTTATATGTTATAGGACTATTTAAATAATTCACAACTTCCTGATTCAATTTAGGTAAGTTGTGTTTACTTAGAAATTCATCCATCTCTTTTGTGTTGTCAAACTTCACAGAGTATAAGTTTTTGAAATATGATGTTATAATTCTCTGGATTTCTTGGGTATCAGTAGTGATAACTCCATGTTCATTTCTAATTTTGTTAATTTGGGTTTTGTCTCTCTTGCTTTTGGTTAGTTTAGCTAGGGGTATATCAATCTTATTGATTTTTTCAAAGAATCAGCTTTTTGACTGGTTGATTTTTTTCTATCGTTTTCTTAATCTCAATTTCAGATATTTCTCTCCTTATTTTGCTAATCTCCTCTCTTCTACTACTTTTGGGATCAGATTGCTCTAGTTTCTCTAAAGCTTTAAGCTGCATTGTTAAGTTGTTTATTTCTGATGTTTCCATTTTTTTGATGTAGGCATTAAGAGCTATGAACTTACCTCTTAGAACAGCTTTCATTGTGTCCCAGAGATTTTGGTTAGTTGTATTTTCGTTATCATTCACTCCCAGGAAATCTTGAATTTCCTTTTTAATTTCTTCCTGAATCCAGTTCTCATTCAGCATCATAGTGTTAAGTTTCCAGGAGTTAGTGTATTTTCTCTTGTTTGATGTGTTGTGGATGTCCAGCTTTAGGCCGTGGTGGTCTGATAGGGCACAGGTTAGAATTTCAACTTTCTTGTATATGTGTAGAATCATTTTGTGGCCCAATATGTGATCTATTTTGGAGAAAGTTCCGTGTGCTGCTGAGAAAAATGTGTATTCTTTGGTGCGTGGGTGAAAAGTTCGATAGAGATCTGTAAGGTCCATTTCTTTCAGGGTTTGATTAAGTTCCAAAGTGTCTCTGTTAAGCTTTTGACCTGTTGATCTATCCCATGTTGAGAGGGCGGTGTTGAAGTCCCCAAGAATTATCATTTGGGGGTTGATTTCTTGCTTTAGACGTTGTAGGGTTTTCTTAATGAATGTGGAGGGGCCCGTATTGGGTGCATATATGTTCAGTATTGTGACGTCTTCCTGGTGAATTGTACCTGTGACTAAAATGTAGTATCCATCCGTGTCTCTTATAATTTTCTTTGGTTTGAAATCCACTTTGTCTGATAGCATAATGGCTACCCCTGCCTGTTTTCTGCTTCCATTTGCTTGTAGAATTGTTGACCAGCCTTTTATTTTTAGAGCGTGCCTATCTTTTGTGGTGAGATGGGTTTCCTGCAGGCAGCAGGTTGATGGATTGTGATTTTTAATCCAAGTTTGTAATCTGTGTCTCTTGATCGGTGAATTAAGTCCATTAACATTTAGTGTTATAATGGAGAAACTATTGTTAATTCCAGACATTTATTATGTTTAGTAGCTTTTATAAGTATATTGCTTCGTTTTTAATGGTGTTATATTTGCCTTCTGGTCTCCTGGATATGCCTGTTTTTTTCTTCACGCTTGAGTATCATTTCTAGCATTTTTTGAAGGCCTGGTTTGGTGGACATGTATCCCTTAAAGTTGTCTTTGTGCTGGAAAATTTTTCTTTCTCCCTCGATCATGACGGATAGTTTTGCAGGGTAAATCAGCCTGGGTTGACATTTTTCCTCATTCAATACTTGAAGTATGTCTCTCCAAGCTTTTCTTGCTTTTACTGTTTCGACTGAGAAGTCATTTGTTTTTTTAATAGGTTTACCTTTAAAAGTGACTTGTTTTTTCTCCCTTGAAGCTCTCAGCACCAGTTCTTTATCTTGAATGTGGAGTGTTTTAACTATTATTTGCCGTGGCATGCTTCTATTTTGGTCGTATCTGTTTGGGGTGCGGAATGCCTCTTGTATATGGATGGGCCTCTCTTTTTTTATATGAGGAAAGTTTTCCTTGATGATCGTTTGAAAAATTTCCTCAGGGGTGGTATTTTGAGATTCTTGCTCTGGTATTCCATGAATACGCATGTTAGGCTTCTTCAGGGTGTCCCATATCTCTTGGATATTTCTCTCCAGTATCTTTTTGGCTTTAACAACCTCTTCCATTGAGCTGATTAGTACTCCCACTTTATCTTCAAGGTCTGAAATTCTGTTTTCTGCTTTGTTAGTTCTGTTGATAAGACTCTCTGTGGTGTTCTGGGTTGAAGATAATTTGTCTTTTAGCTCAGTTTTAAACTCTGCTTGAGTTTGTTTTAACTGCTCTATGCCACTTTTTGTTTCTTGCACTGTTTTTCTCAACTCCTCCAGATGTCTGTTGTGTTCCTCTTCAAAGAGATTGATTCGATTATGTAATTCCTCCCGGATTTCCTCTTTCATAGTATTGAACATGGTAATGATCATATTTTGAAAGACTTTATCCTGGGTGAGGCTTTCTTGGCTTTTTTCCGTGGGTTTGTTCTTGTTGGAGTCTAACATTATGGGATTAATTTCTTCAGTGGGAAATTTTTTACTTGAGTGTTGCTTCTCATAGATTTGCACTTTGACTTTGGCATTGTCATTTTAACTCTTAAGATCTCTCAATTTCACTAAACTGAATTATTTGGCCTGGGGTCCTGGTGGGCGGGTGCGGGCGGAGACTTACCTAGGTCGCGGGGTGAGGCCCGGCTGGACCGCGCGCACGTCCTGACCGGCGGAGCGGGGTGGGGTGTAAAGGGAGGATGGGGGCGTCGGCGTGGAGCTATTTAACCCGAGGGCAGCTGGGGCGGGGCCCGGGCGCAGGGGAAGGTCCTCCTCGTCCCTCGGCCCCGCGCGCGGTTCCGGCAGGATGGTGGGAGTCGGAGCCGGGTCCCTGTGGGCTGACCTGGGGTCCTGGTGGGCGGGGCGTGGGCGGAGACTTACCTGGGGGGGGGGTGAGGCCCGACTGGACCCCGCGCGCGTGTCCCGACCGGCGGAGCGGGGTGGGATGTAAAGGCTCTAGACTGAAACTTTTGACCAGCTGTTTCAGATTATCGGAACTCACGAAAGAAGGACTGAATCTATTCTTGCATTATGAGGATTGCATTATTCAGGATTGGGGGTCGACCATCATAGCGTCAGGGAGTATACCTAAGGCCAAGGTAATGGGGTGGACTACAGAAGGCCTTGACTCGGCCTGCTGGACGAGGAACAGTCTTTATAGCAACAGAGACCCAGGTTCAAATCAAGCATCTTATGCCGGTGGGTCACATTTTCCACACAGGATTTCTTTATCTACAAACCGATGGTACTTAGTGCTACTTCCTGATAGGCTTTGTGAGTGAAGCTAAAGAAGACAGTCTAAAGTCAGACTTCGTTTCCCTTCTGAACCTCCTTGTCAGCTGCTATTACTGTGGAAGGCGCTGACTCTGACCAAGGCTGAAGCTGAACTTTGCTGACACCCTAAAGGATTTCTTCTGTCTTCTTGGATCAAGGCGACCTCCTTTCAGCTGTTCTGAAGGTTCTTGGAGTCCCGTGTCATTCTTCTTGCTCTCTGGCTCTCTCAGACTCCACCTCGGGCCCTGCCTTATCCCTTTCATCCTTTGCTAAGCATGTTTCAGAAAGGAAACACTTTGAAATAGAATCTGATCCACTTTCTCAGACAAGGGGGTGGGGCACAGAAAGAACAAATCCCCAGAACGCATGTTTTATAAGCGCCAGGAATTTTCATTTACATTCCTTGGAACCCTCAGAACTCCCATCCACTCTTGGGCTTGTCAATTCCACTTTATGTTTCGCATCCAATATTGTTGCTCTTCATCTGAGTGGGAGGCCTCTGGCTGTTCACCATGACCGGATGGGTCCTATTTCAGAGGCCTGCACATCAAAGCTACAACCGCTGGCATGTCGACTATGCCCTCGTTTCAAAATGCATACTACCATCCGGTTGGACTGTTTGGTCAACATTACTTAGCTTCTTGGCAGCCTCATAGGAAAATATCTGTAGCTGAGAAATTCAGCGTGAATGTCTTGCTCCTTTCTTCCCTTCTAGAACAAAACGTCTTTTCTTACTTTCTGTCTTACAGGAGAACTTGAGTGTTGTGTTCTAAGTAAAGCACTGAAAAAAGTGAGAACTATCTTTTATCTTAGTTTCTATACATTGTATATTTCTCCTTAAAGACCAATGCTAGACAAAACAGAAAGGCATTAAAAAGTACATAAGCAGTTACGGCACTTGCCACACAAGAACAGAAATTCGGATTCCTGAATTCTACATAAAATCCAGGTGGTCAGGGGGCCCGCTTGTAATCCCAGCCTGAGAAGGTGGAGTCTGGAAATCCCCATCCAGAGCAATCTGGCTAACCACATTAGCTCTATAGTTGAGTTAGGGGCTTTACAAGAGACCCAGTTTCAAAAGAGTAGCGTGGAAGAGTGAGTTTCAGTATCACCCTGGGTGTCCCACATGCACAGGCACTCACACGCATATACACTGCTACACACACTTGTGACAACACATGCACACACCCAGACACTCATACACATGAAAAAGGAAAAAATAAGATGATAAAGGAAGCCTAGTAGCATAGATATTGTGTCCTGATCCTACCACAAAATCCTAGTGCATGTTTTTATTTTCGAGTTTCTTGAAAAATAACAGCCTTTTCTCTCCCAGAAGGGTAATAGTTTACCTTGACCTAGAACTCAAAGACCCCAGAGAAGTGGGGGAGATGATGTAGCTTAGACGTAGGGTACTTGCTTTGCATTTATAAGACCCTGGGTTCTATCCTGTCATGGTTTGAAATGTGCCCCCGACAATCTCATGTGTTTGGGAAGGTCATGGCACCTTTAGGAGGTGGAGCCTTATTAGAAGAAGGCAGCCACAGGGGTGGGTCTTCAGGTAAATTAGCTCCACCCTGCTTCTGGGAGAGATCTGCTCTCAGCCTTCTGGATGGACATGACTTTGTCCTCTTTCAGCTTCTGCCGTCAACCACGCTGCTTTTGCATGAATGGATTATTCCTCTGGAACTATAAGATAATAAATCTCCCTTTCTCCCTTTAAGTTGCTTAACTTTGGGTGTTCTCTCACAGCAACAGATAAGAGTACAGATCCCCAGCATCCCCAAGAAATCAAAGACCCCAGGGAAATAAATACATCTCAATATGCAAAAACCATTGCATTAAAATCTAATTGTGGTGTTCAGCCTCGCAGACATGAAAATGAGACCCACACACCTTCATGTCTGCACCATTTTTTTTGAAAGAAATAGAAAGAGCAGAATGAAGGAGCTCTGAGCTTGTGTTGGGTAGAAACCCTGGCTGCTGTTGGGACCAGATGCCACAGCAGCATAAATCCAAGGAGCATCTGGCTGGCTGCGCGCTTCCTGAGGGCTCCCAATCACCAAGTGCCTGATTTAAGCTTTCTTTGGGATAAATAGGCAGAGGTTATAATTCTGTAAGAGAAGCATAGATCCGTTGGATCTGGAAAACAAGACCAGGGAAGCTTTGAATGTTCATCAGCTGTGACATCTGGTGTGCTGAATCTGGAGGCTGTGCTATTGACATGTGCCCGAGAAAGTTGTACCTCAAGCCATGAAGACACGAGATACTTAAAATTTATTTTCAGTACATGAGTAAGAAAACAACTTACTTTAGGATCTAATGTGGGCCTGTTGGTTCTGTTAGTGGCACATGGAGAACACAGAGCCAAGTACACAGGTTTGAGCAACCATTTTGCAACCTAATCAACTGCCCAATAGCCAATGGCTCTAAACCATTATGTAAAGATTACAAGAGTCCATGAGGTAGAGGGGATTGGGGGGCCCTGCTCAGCTGGTCTCAGCAATGCTTGATGAGCATTTGTGATCAGCTGGTGGGTCAACTGTGCATCAGTTGGCCATTGACAACCTTGTCTTGACCCCTCTGCCTCCCTCCATGCGGCAACACATCTTCCAGCAGGTCAGGAAAGAGTGGTTCACAGCGAGGAAAACTTTTCAAGATGGAACGGAAGTATCCACAGCCTCCTGAGGTGGGAACTGGCTCTCTCACTTTTGCTACATTCCGTGTTCTCAGGTAAGGGACCAGACTGTGGCAGATCCTTGGGGTGGAGAAGCAGCCCCCAGCCATCCCTCCTACAGAGACAGCGCCACGGTCACCTTGAGAAACTATGCACAGGGAGAAGCAGAGGACGGCGGTGGTTTCTGCAGATGTTCTCAAGGGACTTCTTCCACTGGGTGAGAAATTGCGACTTTACTAGTGACTCAAGGGCTGCAGAGACGGCTCAGTGGGTAAAGCGTTTGCTGTGTAGACATGAGAACAAGACCACCATGCCCCACAGAAGCTGGGCATAGCTGCATGTGTCTGTAATCCCCAGCACTGGGGGTTGGAGAGAACAGTAGATTGCAGGGGCTCGTTGGCTGTCAGTCTAGTTGAAATGGCAACTCCAGCTTCAGTGAGGAGCAGAGTGATAAGACCATCACCCCCAGCCTCCGCGTGCATATGCACAGGTACACGCACTGGTGCACGTACGTGTACGCACGGGCACACAACCTGTCACAGTTTGCCTGAATGGGCTGAAAAATTCACAACTAAACAGCTCATAGGCAAACACAGAGATTTCGTTCTCTTTTATGGTTGTCCAGTTTCAGTTCTTAGTCCAGCTTGGCAGGAGAACTCATACTAACCCAGGAGTCAAGGGAACCGGCCACACCATATTCACAGGGCTGCCGAGATAGGAACAACCCTCGCTTACCAGACCAGCATGTCTGGCCAAGTATGCGCAAGAATGCCAACTTCCTCAACCAGCTCTCAGTATTTTATTCACCTGCACAGGGACAAGTTCTACCTACCATGGGCTGGGCCTTCCCAACAATTAGACCATCTCCTTCAGGCTTGCTTGGGGCCAAACTCAACCACTAACTTTACAAGTGTGCCCAGAGCTCAAACTCTCAGCCATCAAGGCTGAAACAGGCAACTTGGAGGCAGGTATGAAAACTGGGAGCATGAGTGCAGAAAGGGAAGCCCCCACTTCTATGCAGGAAGCTTACAGATCTTAGCTACCCAGCGGTAGTAAAGCAAACAGCATAAAGGATGGGGTGGGGGGAGGAGAGGGGAAGCAGCCAAGTGAAACCAGCAGGTTTGTCAGCCTGGGGCTGCTGCCATTAGCGAATCAACCAACTTTCAAAGGAGCAAAACTGGTTTGGGCTCACAGCCTTGGACCTTCAGTCCATGGTTGGTTGGTTGGTTGGTCCCATCATTTATGGCCAATGCTGAGCTAGCCTTTCCTGGGCGGAGCTCATGGCTCAGGAAGCGGCTTACTTCCTGGCATCCAGAAAAGAAAATGAGAGAACGAGGAAGAGGCAGAGTCTCAATATCTCCATCACGAACATGTTCCCAGTAACCTCATTGCATGTATTGGGCTCCACCCTAAATGCCGCCTTCCCCTGCAGTGCCACAGGCTGGTGACCAAGCATTTAACACATGGTTATTGCAGATGCCCATCCAGAGAGAAGGATCCTAAAGGAAATCTACCAAGCAGGACTGGTACTGAAGAGCACTGGACAGAAGGTGGTTTTGCTCTAACGCCCAAAACACAAGACATGCTCATGTTTTCTATGTCTTCAAAGGAAGCATGTCCTACAGTGTTCTATCTAGAAAGACAGACAATGGGCGTGTATGTGCTACAAAGGAGACTCATTGGACTGTTCACACGCAGGGCTGCATTGTCCAACAGTGGCCGTCTGCACGCTGGGGAGGCTGAGAGCCTGGTAGCTTTTCCATCCACAAAGCCAGATGCCTCAAGCAGAGGTCTGGTGACTCCCTGGACAGTTGCTGTCTTCAGTCCATGTGGGAACACTGAAGAAGCTGGTGTCAATGGTGGCAGCGGCCTTGCTGCACACACTAGTTCTGGAAGGAGTGGCGTCAGGCAGGCAGCTGCTTTCTCCCCAGACTGCTTTCTGAGCCACCCGGTGACAGGTGCCACATATTTTAAGGGTAAGTTTTATTTAGCTTTTATTTAATCTCTGGAAATTCCAGAGCAGACATGTCAGAGGTGTGTCTCTAGGTAATTTCAAGTCATATCTGATTGACAGTCAAGACTAGCCAATCGCATCAAGTAGTTATGGGCTCCAGGCCCCCATCCTTGCTTGTCTTTAATGGCAGCCTGTTCTGTGTGCCGCCTAAAGCAAGAAGCTGATACTGTCTGAAAGCTTATGTCTGGGTCTTCCTGGGATGAACCATGGGTCCCCCTTCTTGTCTGGGTCTTCCTGGGATGAACTATGGGGTCCCCCTTCTTGTCTGGGTCTTCCTGTTTCCGTGATCATGGGTCCCCCTTGGCAGGCTTACACTTCAGAAGCTCCATCTGGGCTGCTCTGAGCTCAGAATCGACTTGTCGCTCACGTCGCTCAGCCTGCACCCACCATCTCCCTCATGCCATGTGGAGCAAGCAAAGATGCCCACCACTCCCGAGACTCAAACCCTCTCCTGTCATGGATAAAGAACTCTGTCCATGTCCCATGTCCCATGTCCCTCGGCAACCAATGACCTCCGGGACATTCAGCTCAGATCTCTTCTGAGATGAAAACCTCCTAGTTCTGAGCTGGGTGCTAAGGTATCCCCGTGTTTGGAACATATGACAAGAAAAGCAGCAGAGCTAGAGAGGGGTCGTCCCACAGATCAGTCAGTATCTTAGCGAATGCTCCTGTGGCATATATGCCCCTCCCTGTGACTCGTCATGAGAGCCGTGAGCAAGAGGTGGGCTGGCCAAATTCTCCTCCGCTAACTGGAAAAGTCCCACTAGCAACACACGTGGCCCACAGCCTCGATTTCTTCCTTTTCTGATTTAAGGAAGAATCTAAATCAACTCCACTTGAACGATATTAGCTTTTTATTTATTATGTGCTTGTTTTTTAATTTTTTTTTAAAAAAAGCAAGCTGTCTTAATCTTCATACAATGTCCTGAAGTGTTGTCAAAGATTATTTCATACTGTAGGTTAGGATTCAACACAGAAATTTTGGAGAGATAGAAACATTCAAGCCACGGCAAGTGTTAGAATAATACTGTTTATTTTGCATAAACACATCATTAAAATTTATTTTGAGTCAACTTGCTACCTGCAGTTGCAAAACCCAAAAGCTCAGAGGGAAAAAGTTCTCTTCTGTTTGGCATAAATTTGTTTGGCCATAAATTTGACCTTCACTGACACAAAGTGGTTGGAGCTCTATATTTATCCTTTGTGGTATGAATATTCATAGTTTCACTGTAGAAATATCAGTGTGTTTAATTACAGGCTGTTGCCTCAGGCCTCACTAGGGGGTTTATATAATCTCTGACATGTGCAGTGCATAGTTTGGATAAACCTCAAGAATTCAGCGGAGGGTGTTTGAATCAGGATAAGTTTATTGTTCTCAACTCTAAATAATATTTGAAATATATCTTTTAAACAAAATCTCTGGAAGGGCTGGAGAGATGGCTCAGGGATTAAGACTCTGCCTCACAAGCAGAAGGACCTGAGCTCAGATGCCAAGTCCCACGTAGAAATGCCTGGTAGAAACAGCAGCAGCCTGCACAGAATCCAGCTTTGGTGGGCGGAGCCTGGGAAATTCCAGAGAGAAGCAAGGAGGTAGAGGCAATCCAGGATGATTCCCAAAGTCACTCTTGGTCCTCCACAGGGACATACAGTGTTCTCTCTCTCTCTCTCTCTCTCTCTCTCTCTCTCTTTCACACACACACACACACACACATGAACACATATACTCACTAAATAAGCAAATCAGTAAATAAATCCCTGGGAATATCTTAGGTAATACCAATCCTCACCTTTCCTTCACATGGTAGAATATTTATTTATTTATCTATCTATCTATTTATTTATTTATTTGTTTGTTTGTTTGTTTGTTTGTTTATTTATTTATTTATTTATGAGAGGGGAGAGTCAGAGAGAAGCTAAGACACACGTGCATACCATGGCTCACAGGTGGAGGACAGAGGACAACGTTCAGAGGTCGTCTCTCTCCTTCCACCATGTGCGCTTCCTGGGATGGAACTGAGGTCAGCAGATTTGGAAGCAGGTGCCTTAGCCCACTGAGCTATCTCACTGGGCCCACAAGTACATGGCAGGTCCTCTGTTCAAGACCTTCTGGAGATTAGTTACCCTCCCTTGAACATGACCCAGGCTTGGAGACTCCCTGCTTGCCTTGGGAGAAGGCAGCGGTGATGCCACAAGCTGCCAACAAAGAGGCTCCAATATGAGAAACTGGTGGCACCAATATCAGGGATCTGAGGTGTGCCCATGAGCATGTGAGTGTGCCCTAACATGGCATCGTCCAGAACAACAGCTGGACCAAAGCCTCACGAGAGACCCTACACCACAGTCCCCCAGTGTCATGGTTTGAAATGTGTCACTCACAGTCTCCTGTGTCTGGAAAGGTCATGGCGCCTTTAGAAGGTGGAGCCTTGTTGGAAGAATGCACTCATAGGGGATCGGCCTTGAGGTGGCTGAGTCCCACCCTACTTCCAGGTGAGGCCTGCTCTTGCAGTTGGCAGTCTTACAGTTCTTAGCCTCCAAGGTGTTTGCAGTGACTTAGCTGCCTCCAGCTTCTGCAAACCCACCATATCTTTTCAACCATGAAAGGACTGTTTCTCCCCTCTGAAACTGTATGCTGAATAAATCTCCTTTTCTCCATTAAGTTTACTTTGGATGTTCTCTCACAGCAACAAGCAAGAGTAAACAGTAGATGCAGCTAATCAGCTCCCAGAGTCCTGATCAAGGAAATGAAGATAGGAGATGTCTGCTGCCTTAGCTGCTAGGTCTGGGACAATTTGTTACACAGCACTGGATAACTGGCACACCCTAAGAGTTCATCATAGTGCTCAATCTGACCTAATTACACTTCAGGTGAATTGAAGCCTTGTTTCATTTAAATGTCTTTGCATTTCATCTCCTTCTCCTCCTGTGAACATAGAGTCGGTGTCGTCACACTGTTGAACACAGACTGGCTCCAGGATGGTGGGTACACACCACAGGATGGACAGAGGGAAAAAGGGTTTTGGCTCAGTGTCAACAAATGGTTCACAATGCTTTGAAATGTCAACGCCCAGAGTCATCCTCAACTTCTCTCCCTCTCTCCAGACAGACGCCGGGACCCCCACTGTCACCCCAACATGCCCCGCCCTCTGCCCTCACTGTGTCGCTGCCAGTGTCTGTCACTCACTGGGTCTCATCCGCACATCCTGGAGCACACGCTAAACACGGAACGTGAGCATCTGTCAGTGAGGAGTGGCACAAGCTCCATCCTTCCCCGAAGCTTAAGTGAATCTACTCCTCCCAAGCCCTCTGCCTTTGTTTCTTTTCTGTTTCTGTAATAAAACACCCTAGCACAAGCTATGAAAGGCAGAAGGCAGTCATCTCCACCCATGGTTCGAGGCTGCAGTAGTCCCAGCGGGGAAGTCATGGCAGGAGCTCGAGGCAGCGGCTCACTCGTGTCCCCAGTCAAGAAGCAGAGCGGCAGATGCGTGCTGCCAACTCAGCTGCTCTCTCCCTTTCACTCAGACCAGGACCCCGGCCCAGGGAATGGTGCCACCCATAGTGGGTGGATCTCCTACCTCCATTAGCCTGATTAGGGTTAATTGGTTAGGGATGTCCAAGGCTCCTCAGACAGGTGATTCTAGATTTCATCAGGTTGACTACTGACATCAACCATCAAACATCCCCTCCCCCACCAAAAAAAAAGAATCCTGACGGCCAGTTACTCAGAGTGACATTTGTGTTCTCATCCAAATCTTCAATGAGGCGACATGGGAAAACTGATCCAAGTGTTCTCCTCTTCACCGGGTCTTTCAGGTTTTCAGGGAATAGAGGGAGGAGCTGTGCAGGAAAGACTCTGTGGATCGGGCCTGAAGGTCACATTTGACACACCTGCCCAGGTTCTATGAACCATAATTAAGAGCAATGTAGAACAGTGCCGGGAAAGTGTTATAGAGCTGGGACGCTGGAAAAAAGTGTGTGTGTGTGTGTGTGTGTGTGTGTGTGTGTGTGTGTGTGTGTGTTTATGCATGTGCATGTCTGTGCATGTACTGTATATGTTTGCATGTATTTCTGTGTCTGTACATTTGTGTGTATCTTTGCATATGGGTCTCTGTATTTCTCTGTGTATGTCTGTATGTGTGTACATGTCTATGTGTTTCTGTGTAGTATGTATGTGTCTTTGAGTGTGCCTGTGCACACGTGTGAGATAAGCTTATAGAACAGAATGCGCTGTGTCCTATGTACACAGGATCTCACTTATGAGAAACGCTTACTAAATATACTGGTTGTTCATTAATCTACTTGAGGATACAGAATTTTGGTTGAAAAACAGTAAATCAGGGTGGCTATTTTTGTAAAATTTCCTCATTTAAGAGCAATGTTTTTTTTTTTTCTCCTGAAATTCAGCAACAGGGAGTTGCATTGAAGTCTCCACATAATCATCTAGCACACCTCCCGCAGTTTCATTCAGAGCAGCCCCTAAATGTGAGGTCCAGGACTGGCCACACCCCACCTCCTCTACGCACAGCCGTGCCAGGAGAGCTTGCTGTGTGGGCCACCAGGAAGCACAGCAGGTGACCTCTCCTGTTCCCTCTTCTCCCCAGGACCCCCTCCCCAGCTGCTTGGCACGTGGGCACACAGTTCTCACCGGGGTCACATGCGTGTGGCCACAAGAAACAAGTGGTTGCCCCATAAATAGCTCAAGTCATTCCAACGTTGTGACGACCAGAGGCTTCCAGACTCCAGGGCCTCCAGGGGCCAGGCAGGAAAAGGAGGAACGAGACTGAAAACCACAGGAAGGAGCCGGCTCAGGAACTCAAGCCTCCTCCCCACGCCACCCCCTGATTGCCCCCCAGGGAATCAGACTTACCACAAGGGCCAAAAACGTGGGTTTTATGAGCAATGTCCTGTTTTGAATATAATAAAACCACATAAGGTGCCCATGGACCACATGGTCTAAGTACCAAAGGCATCTGGCTGGGTTCTGCCAGTATCTCTGTCCTCATACCCAGAGTCCTCCCTAGAGAAGGGAGCAGAGACACCTGCTCCCCCTCTGGTGGACGTGACCCCTCTCCTGGGGCTTCTGTAGCTGCAGGGCCGAGAGCATCAATGGGAACATTGAGGTCAGACCAGCTGGACCGTCAACAGTGAGGCAAGCTGGGCCCAGCATGATCCCCGGAAGCCCTGGAAGCATAGAAAGAGAGTACCGACTCAACTCTACCGTTCTCTGGCCTGCATGCGTTCCCACATGCACAGTATGCAAACACACAATAATAACAAATGAATTTTAAGAGCAGGTGGGCCGCTGAGTGGCTGGAGAGGTAGCACGCATGTGCCATGTCGAAGGAAACTGAGGACTGGAAAAGCCTTGACAGGAACTAAGGGGGACTGACTGTCTCCCCTCTTCAAGGAGACAGGCCAGCTGTCTCCTCCTGACTTACCTTCAGGAAGTGCAGGCGCCAGTATACTGAAAGAAGCCCGTCTACACTCACTGGTCGTAGAGGACCCGACCTCCCAAGTCACTGAGCCATGCAGACAAGACTTCAGCTGGGACTCAGGGGAGTGAAGACTTGGGGAGCCAGGTGCTTTGGGAGGGTGTCAGGTGGCTCGCAGGGGGGCAGGTGGCCAGAGCTGGGGACTGGATCACAACAAACTTCCCTCTCGTCCTCCCAAACAAGAGAGGAAGCTCAGCAAGCCATGTTTTGCCACCTTGAGTTCATCTGTCTGTCTTTCTGGGAGAACCAAGGCCCAAACATCTTCTTTCTGCATTCGAGATGGACGCCTCAGTTCTAAGTCAAGGATCCCGCGTCTTTGCCTTTGCTGGACCGGTTGGCAACAGCTACAGATTAACGAGGACTCTAAAGCGTGGTGTTCTCCCTTAACTTCCTGTTTTTCCTGGGGAAAAATATTAAGCTTTTGTTCAAATATAAAAAAAGAAATGTTGGAAGACGATGCTAGATTAAATTCAACAAAGCACTGCTAAGACTCGGGGAGTCGGGAGGGGTCTGTTAGCCCTGGGACACGGACAGTCAAGATGGGTCTGGTAGCTGCTGAGATGCCGGCAGTTAGGAGGGGTCTATTGGCCGAGTCCTTTCTGTCCCCATGGAAAGTGGAAAACAGACCTTTCCCACAGTCCTAGGTCTTGGATGCTTTCTGAAGACAGCTCAAGCCACAGGACTTTCCTGAGATTCCCAGAAATAACTGTCTTTTCAAGGACGCCAGGTAGGGACACGACCCACTCAGTTAAGAGTTGACTATGCAAATGTAAAGGCCTGGGTTTGATTCTTAGCACCCATGTAAAAGTCTGGGTGCCGTGGCACATGTCTATAATTCCCAAAGCAGAAGAAAGAGATGAATGGATACCAAGCCTTGCTGGCCAGCCAGTCTAGCCAAAACAGCAAGTCAGGTTCAATAAGAGACCATATCTCAAAAGACAAGGTGAAGGGCAATTGAGGAAGACACCTGACATCGGCCTCTGGCTTCCACATGCACACATATGCATGTGCATAGTCACTCGTGCACATGCACAAATACACATGCACTAACATCACACACATATATGCATGCATGCATATATACATATTGATTTTAAGGACTAAATAGCTGTGAGGTCAAGTGAAGGGAGCAGTCAGTCTAGGGGAGAAGCAAGCAAGCTTGTTTGCGCTCAGCACCAACTTCCCCTAGTCTAAGGCAGAAATTCCCACAGGAAGGAACTGTCAGGGGACAATCACTGTGGCCTGTGACATTTTTAAGAGCAGGACAGGAGCAGCTGGATGTGGTAATGTGATCTCCCAGCAGAAGTCCATTCAAGGAAGGGATTGGCGGTTAAGCCATCTGGAAGAAACTTTCCCCCAAAGGAGGAGGGCCAGGCAGGTCAGAGGAAGTCGTAGTCACCAGGGAAGGACAAAGTCCAGCCTCGTGACCCTGATCCAGACCTTGAAACTGGGCCAGCATCCTGGGGAGAGAAGACTTGGCGCCAAGATGGAAAGAGATGTGCTCATCTCGAGCAATCAGACCCTGGGAATTTCAAAAGAGGGAGGTGCTTTGCCCCGGAGGACCCCTGTGCCTGGGGTCAGCAGGCTTGGCGAACAGAGCAGTCAGATCCACAGAAGCAGTCAGAGCCTGGGAGAGGAGGCAGCCCAGCGGGCATCCAGACACTCGGGGAATGTGAAGGAGGGGCAGCCTGCGGTTAGACACTGTGAAGGACACAGAGGACATCGTGCTCTACACAGGGACGTTAAGTCTTGGGCCCCAGAGTCCCGAGCACTCCACCGATGATCTTTTATGAGGTGACTTTCTTCCCCTGAGACTTTAGCTCCGCCATAACAGGAAGCTCAGACACCCTACAATGTCACCTCCATAGATCTTGATGCCCACAGAGCCCAAGCTTTCTGTGGCGGCAGATGGCTTCCTTGCAATGAGACCTCCTGGAGTATCTGGAAATACAAAACAGGGAGCAGACTTACTGTGATGGAGGAGGGGTGGGGGGGCAGGGTGGGTTGGGAGGGGCAGGAGGGGGCATGCCCGGGCTAATTCTTAACCCACATCCTTGGTCTGGCTGTGAGAATCCTGCAGGCAACTCCTTGAGCAACAAAAATCAAAATCAAAAAGCTTGAAACGCAAGCATGGTCTTTTTGTCAAAGACAGAACTACCAAAGAAGCCACATGATCTTTCCTTCAGGTAGCATTCGATAAGAACCTCCTTGTCCGGAGAGAAGCCCCTGGGGAAGGATTAACTGGAGCTTAGCGTAAGGATCGATGGAGAAGTTGGAATCGGGTGCAGTGATGGAGGGCAGAGATGCCCAGTCCTTCAACAGCAGGCCTCTCCAGCCAGCATGTCAGCTCTGACACCTCATGAATATTCATGACTATGGGCTCAGCAGTTTCTGGTTGCTCCTTGGTTTAAGCCCAGACGAGAATCCAGGCTGAGTCAGGGTGCAACCTTTGCAGATTCCCAAAACGTTGCACCTAATTCTATTACTCTTGTCTCCCTCTCTCCCCGTCCTGCATTTATATCGAGTTATTCCTGACTAGACCCAGTGGCAATGTCACAAAGTCTCTGCAGAACACGTCCCCAAGTCACGGTTTGGAGTCCTCTATTTCCCATTCACATAGGTGTCCCTAGACTTGCTAGATCTGCTTCCCAGGGGCGAGGCACTGTGCCAGCTACAGCTGGAGAAACAGGATGGGGGCTCAGCTCGGCCACTCGCCACTCGGGCCCGGGGAACACTGCTGATTTAGGAGATGTCCTAGGTTTACTTTCTAGATGGTGGCAACAAAGTCGGCCTCTTGAGACTGCCTAACCTGAAGCTTAAAGAAGTCGAACTCATCCTGTCGTAATTCTGAGGGCACAAGTCCAACATGGGCCCCTGTGAAGTAAAATCAAGGTGTCAAAGGCTGGTCAGATACTCCAGTGGGTAAGGTTGTATCCTGAGTTCAATCCCTCGAAAACCACAAGGTCAAAAGAAACTTATCTTCTGACTTCCATCCATACACCATGACATGCATGCATGCACACACCTTCTCTGTGACTCCTTTCCTTTCTCTCTCTCCAAAGCCTGCAGTGGTCACATGGTTTCATCTTGCATTGCGACACTCTGATTTCTGCCACCTACTACCCCCGCTTGTAAAAGTCCTGGGATTACTTTAGATCTGTCCAGAAAAATCTAGATATTTCCTCAAAGACAGAGGATGTGGGACTGTAGCCTGGGGTTCTGGCCTTGCCTAGAGCATCTCCCCGTCATTAGTGTGCATACCTGACCTTATGGCACGTGCCCTTGAGGTCTCGGGAGAGGCTAGAATGCATGTGCCCTCATGCACCCCTGATCTCAGGAGGGATGCCAAGATATATGAGCTGAGGAAGGCTAGTGGAACCTGAAATTCCATCTATGCAGTCATAGGAAGCCAGCAGCCATGCAGGAGGGAAGACTTTCCTGTGTGACAGCTTTGCGGTCACCCGGAAGTAACCTTCACCCCTGCTCCTTCAAGAAATCCAAATAGTCTCATTGACGTGCCAAGCTGGGCCTTACACAGTCATTCTTACTTTGATAGGCTGTTGAATCCCATCTGTGGGGAAGAGATGGTTCTGTGGCATCCTCAGGAAAGCGCTCACAAAATAGGTGACCTTCAGCGGCATTCCCACGGGATGCTGGGGGACATGTGACCAGGAGCATCCCCTTAGAGCAGGGTCCCCAGAAGCAGACTGCCCACCTATGTGGCTTGGACTCTCTGGAGGACACTCACGCAGCCTGGCTAGCTTGCATCCACCTGAGGCTTTCTGGGTCAGGCTTCGCGAGTGTCCAATCCTCATTCTCCCCGTCTCCTGTTCCCACGGCGCTCAGGAGCTCTACCTCAAGCTGCCCCTGTCCTTCTAAGCCTGAGCAATTCTGAAGCGACTGACACCCTCATTCCCAAGAGTCCTTACTGCTGAGTGTATGCACTGTGCTCAACCATCTCTGCAGACCCCACGTGACCAGAGAGGCTGGTGAGATCCCTCTGAAGGGCTCTGTGGGTGTGCACAGCACTATTCCATTCTGAATTGAGGCAGCTCGTGCACGGTCAGATTAAATGTTCAGAAGAGCTGTGCATTTCCACAAGCACGGGCACAGTGAGGCAGGCACGTATTCGTCGTTGCTGGCTTTGCAAGCAGGGCGTGGAGAGCACATCCCTCGTGCCAGCACTGGGGAAGTGGAGGCAGGAGGATCAGGAGTTCAAGAGCATCCTCAACTACACAATGAGTCCAAAGCCAGCCTGGCTGGCTGCATGAGACTCTGTCTCAAAACACGATGAAAATATTGAGTTTGCAAGTCCAGCCTTGTAAGTGGTGTGACCTAAACTCTGCATCTGAGCTCACCTTCAAAGTTAGCTCAAAATGCTACTCCCGGCATTATGGTTAGAAACAAGAAGAACCTCAGTCAGTGTTACCACGTCTGGTCCCTTATGACTACAGCTGCACCCAGCCATCCCTAGCATGGATGGAGCAGTAACCATCGGATGATGTCACAGCATCTGTGTGATGCTCAGGCAGGGCTGAGCCGGGAGGCCAGATTCCTCCTGTATCCACTGATGTTGCTTTCTGGTTCTCGGCTAGTGATAGACTCACCTGGAAGGCACGAGACGACTGACCAAGACAAGTCTGCTCTTGTCACTCTCAGTGGTTCTGCACAGCTGCAGCAAGCACCAAGCTAGCTCACACCGTGCGTCTGCAGCCTAGCACTAGCTGAGAGGGTCGAGGAGAGCCCTGAGCTAGCTCACACCATGCGTCTGCAACGTAGCACTAGCTGAGAGGGCCGAGGAGAGCCCTGAGCTAGCTCACACCGTGCGTCTGCAGCCTAGCACTAGCTGAGAGGGCCGAGGAGAGCCCTGAGCTAGCTCACACCGTGCGTCTGCCATGGAGCTGAGAGGGCAGAGCATCTTTCTGACCTCCACACACCTGACCACAAACTTGGCTTTTAATAGTCTCATACTCTTTTATTATTGGTCAGCATCCTGCAAATCTATAAACTGAACTATTTTTTCATAATTTTCATCCTTTCATTGCCCACTATTAGAGGTGCTTCTGGCGTCTTCCAGAACGGTCTTCTTTCCACATTGACAACTTTCCATTTCCCTTTTCTCATGTTGATCCTCAGCTCAGTGGCACTGAACTCACATCCAAAAGTGCCAAGTCTTCCAACCAAAAGAAGCCAATTAAACACACATTTTCTCCCCAATGTGTACCTCAGTCTCCTTGCACTTAGGAACACATAAGCACACACATGCACACACATATATACACATACATTTATACACATCCATCCATACATACATGCAATGCATACTCCCCACACATGCCAGCACAGAGGAACACACATTGCACATGTAGACATATACACATACATACTTAAACCTCACATACACACCAGTCCACATGCACACAATCAGAAAATAAGTCCACACAAAACACAATCACCCCAACAACTGTTACAGTGTGTTTAATTTTGAGCAGGAGGAACCCAACACACAGGCTATAACTGAATCATAATTGGATCAAAAGCTGCATTGAAGATGGCAGCTCTGGAAAATTACTATTCTGTTTTGGTCCCTTAAGAAATTATCAGCAAGGACGTGTTTAGAAGACAAACCTCTCACGAAGTCACTCCCTTCAGTTACACAAATCCCTGCTCTACCCAATTAGTAAGTGTTTTTCACTTACCCCTCATTAATGAAAGAACTGCATCATCGCCCACCTAGCTGGGCCACTTTTTAGCATGAAATGGGATGCTCTTAATTATGCTGGGACAGCAGGGGCACCCAAATAAATGTAAACCTTCAGACAGTTTCAAGGTTGCTTTGACTGTAATGAACTGTATCTTTCCAATTATGATACAGATTGCTTCCAGGGGACACCAGTCAAACCCTTCTCTGTAAATGCACATGGCAGAAGCCTTAATTGGTTCACAAACTCCTGCAAGTCTCTGAAAGAACTGACCACGAACATCTCACATTTGTAAGGGACTAATGATGTGTCTTTGCAGTGATTAATGATCAAGAGGATGGTGCATTCTAAAAGTTCCTCCTCTAGAAGTTTATTTGAATTTATTGTCCTCCCTCTTTTTC
This sequence comes from Typhlomys cinereus, assembly GCA_023101885.1. NCBI lineage: Eukaryota > Metazoa > Chordata > Mammalia > Rodentia > Platacanthomyidae > Typhlomys > Typhlomys cinereus. The sequence goes on from JALPQD010000001.1 coordinate 19,811,453, forward strand.
TTAACTGGAATTTACTTGTGCCTTATTTCAAAATGCTATTTTTGTGTTAAAGCTTCTCAAAGGTAGTGCTTTACATTCGAGATGCTTAAGGTGCAGCAGCTCTAATGAAATATATCAACTAACAAGAATTGCTTTGTTTATAGGTTTACCTCTTGAGCTAAGTCAATCAACTATCTGGAAAGACAAATCTTGGGCTGGGGATGCATTTCAGTTGGCAGAGTGCTTGCCTTGCATCCACAAAGCCCTGAGTTCAAACCTCAGTACCTCAGATGAGTTAGCAGCACATGCCTGTAATCCCAGCCCGGGGTGGCAGATACAGGAGGATCAGAAAGCTCAAGGTTACCCTCAACTGCATGGATTTGAGGCCAGTCTGGGATACATGAAACCTTGTCTCAATAGACGAATAAATTTGGCGGGGGGGAAGCCTTCTAAATGCTCAAGCATTTAGTTAGGACTTCGAGTCCTTCTCTGCGTGCCGACACCACCCACATCATGCTGTCTCACTGGTCATAAAGGATGCTGCCTTTATCACAGTGCTGTCGGCCATTCTCGCGTGGGCTCCACTGGTAGAATCTGTCAGTTGCCTGACCCTGTCCACAGTACGCTGTGTGTCACTACGTATGTGGCTCTTTCTGAGGACACATAGCTTGTGGCATTTCTCAGATTCTCCAGGAGTCACCTGAGATTCAAAAGTCAAAACACATGCCTCTAGCTCAGGAAGACCCTGATGCTGCAGGCAGATGGAAACTGAACTCTTGTATTAGACTTTCAGAGGCAAGACAAGCAGGGCCTTCCATGCGGGCTCATCCTGAAGCCTTAGTTGACATCTGTCTCCAGGCTAGTCAGACATGCTCTGGGTACATATTGCTCTGTGTGTGTGTACAAGAGGGTACTTGAGTATGTGTGTCTGTGGAGGCCCAAGGGTGACATTGAGACTCATCCTGGCTTGCTTTTCTACATTATTACATTGCTTGGGGTTTCCCAGGCTCGGCCTTCCAAGGCCAGAATTACAGGTCACTGCCATTTTTACAAGGGATCTGGGGGTCCAAACTCGGGTCCTTTTGCTTAAGGCAAAGGCTTTAACCTCTGAACCATCTCCCCATTCTTTTTTCAATATTTATTTTGTTTATGTGATGGGAGGGGCCTGTGCTTGTCACTCCATCCCCGAGAATGCCAGAAGACAGCTTTGGGAAGTCAGTTCTCTCCTGCCGCCATGTGGGCTCTGTGGATAGGACTCGGGTCGCCAAGTTTGTGCACAGGCATGTTTAGTAAGCAAGCGAATCATGTGCTAGTCCACTTAGCTTGTTTCCTCTTCCCTTCTGCTCTAATGCAGCTAAGTCCATCCCGATCGGCACTCAGACTCCACTGAGAGGTTTAAAGGATCATTGGTGACCTTTTACTACCTTATTACTTGGTTCCAGAAGAGAACATTCTCCCTGCCCACATGCTACCTACCGATACATTGCTGAGAAGTCCATTTCAGTTCTTCTATGTGCGCAATCACTCGGGGCTCAACTTTCTAATATCTGCTCAGATGGAGAATATTAGGTAGAGGGGAGAAAAAAAACTAGACATTCTACAGAGGTGAAATCAAAACAAAATGTCCAAGAAATATTCAGGACTCTACAACTTTCTGATCTTACGTCAAACTTCCATATCTCTCAATACAAGAAATGGGAAAATCTGGGTCAATTCATTGAACCTGATGGTGAAAACCATTCAGTTCACCAAGGATTAAGTTCACCAGCAGACCCCGGAGCATGTCCTTCGATCTTTGAACCCTTTTGTGATTCCAAAATCTTTTTAGAAACGCCTGTGCTTGATCAGTGTACTTGCAGGCGGTGGAGGGTGGGGAATGTTCTCGATTCACCCAATTCCATACTCAGAGATGGCGTCTTCATCTTCTGATCATCACTGCAGCACAAATAATATGTGGCAAATATAAAATAGTTTCACATCAAAATCAGTCAGCCTAGGTTTCAAAGTCAAAGACAGCAGGCTTTAAAGACATCCCAGGGTTAACAGTGTCTACTGAGCAAGTATTAGACCCTTGCTCCAAACCAGCACCCTTGTGACAAACCAAGTGTCATCTTGCACATATCTACAGCCCAACGCCCAGCGCAATAGAAACACACAGGAGGAAGGAGCTTGTCAGCTGACAGCCTAGATGGAAAAATAAAATTATACATGATTTTATTCGCATACATCATTTATAAGCTATATAGAAAAAGACATATCAGGAAAAAGATACTACTTCAAAAGAATAAAGTAGAGAGTGAGAGAGGACCCCTGATGCTTTCCACTGGCCCCTTGTACAAGGCACGTGTGTCAGCCCACACGCATTATGCACCATACACATACACACATGCACGTGCATACACACATGCACATGCATGCACACACTCACTGTCCTTCAACTCTGACGCTTGCCTTCCGACATGTCTGCTGTTTCTAGACAAAGCACCAGGCAAGCCGATAGCTCTCCTGAGCCCCCTCCCCCCAGGCTTTGGTCCTACTGCACCTTTCTGCTTTCTCTACCCCAAAATAGTATGCATAAAGCACTGGTCTTTTCAGCCCATCCGTGGGCTGCCTGAGGCTCATTGAACACTCCTCTTTCAAGGTTACTTCAATTTGCAAGGATTTGGCCCATTTTCTGCCAGTAGCCGCGTCTGCCAGTTCTACCTAGCCTTTTGTTAAAGGAGAATCTGGCGAGTGCAGGCCTATGGACCCGGGAGGCAGGTGGTAGCTAGTAGTCTAGGCCATGGTTTGACCCTGGAGGAGGGCAGGGGGTGCCCAGGGGCGTGGCTGCACTCTGGGATGGCTGCTTGAGTGGCCGGTAGATAGGCTGTTGTTTGGTTGTAGGATACACTGTGGATCTGCAGAACTACTTGACAGTCGCTGTTTATTTTCCCTGAACACAAGCCATCTTCTGCCTGTGCTGGGTCGGGGGGCAGGGCAAAAACCCGTCCTGTCTCCACAGCTCCCTCTCTTTTGGAAGCTTGCAGGTTTCATTTGGGTGGTTTCTCGAGGTCATCTGCTTTCCCAGGGGTAGCTACTTCCTAGAAATGGTCTTGTGACCTATTAAAAGTAGCCGATTTTTGCTTTTCTGAACTACAAAACATTTACAATCAAATGCCCTGATAAACCTCACAATGTCCCATTCACAGCGACACAAAGGAGCCCAAGCAGAGCTGACTTGATGGTTACAATAGAGTTGTGGATCATGGGATTCTTCCCTTCTGGGTTCCCCACATTCAACATACATCTCAGAAAATGCCAAATGTTTGCTGAGCCCACTGAAGTATTTCTGCCTGGGAAACAGCATTTTGCATGACAGCATGAAGCAGATACCCATTAACGTTCATCTGGCTTTAGGAATGGGAGGTGGTACTCCATGTCCACACGTGTCCACGCGTGGGCCTCAGAGACATGGCAGGGAGGACAGGAAGTGGCCTGAGCAGCAGGCTCAGCAACTAAAAGGACCGAGTATGGATTCCCAGAGTCCACATAAAACCGTTGGATGAGTGTGGCAGCACACCTGTAATTCTAGCCCTGGAAGGCAGAGCCTGGGAATCCCCAGAGCAAGACAGCTAGCTCTGTCTAGCTCTGAGTTTACCTAGGGACCCAGCCTCAAAGCAGTAAAGTAACAGATCAATCAAGGATGATTCCTGCCTGACAACATCCTCGGGCTTCCAAGTACACTCACATGTGAGACATGCATATACACACACACATTCGCATGCAAGACATGCACATACACACTCACATGCAAGACATGCACATATAACACTCACATGCAAGACATGCATATATACACACTCACATGCAAGACATGCATATACACACACACTAGCATGCAAGACATGCACATATACACACACACACACATCCAAGACATGCATATACTCATACATAATGCTCAATCCCAGACCCTCCAGCCGCCTTATCACAAGAACCCATACCCCCTCCCCCTGTACCTCTCACAGTCCCTTTCTCCCACTTGCCAGCTCGATACAGGATCACTCCCCTCCTCCCCTCCCTCTCCCTTCCCCCAACTTTCAGGATGTCTATGACCATGGTAGCTAAACTGTTCCACTTTAAGCTATCGATTCTTTTCTAATGTTTTCCCACCTCAAGGCTGAATTATGCCTGCTACACCCCCCACAGTAGAATCATGCCCCCCAAGTCACAAGGCTGAATCATGCCCCCCACAGTCACAAGGCTGAATCGTCCTCCTCCCCCCACCCCAGTCACAAGCTATCTATTCTCACAAATCTCCTCTTATCAGTGGACTTCAAGTCCTCTGCAATTTTTTCTAATACACATGAAATGGCATGGGGGGGGGAGAATCAGGGACCACTGAGTCTCTCGTGGCTTATGATACATGTTATCCGATCTAACTGTGAGGATGATCCTAGGAGTCGCTGTTAACTTTCTCTGTTGTTTTCATTATCGTTTTGCTTGTTGATTTTTGTTCCGGTGCCGTGGATGGAACTGAGTGTCTCCGCTGCGAAGTGAGCGCGTCCGCTGAGCTATAATATCTCCAGCCCTCTGTGTGATTTTCTGTTTTCAGACAGCGTCTCAAGAAGCTACCCAACTTGGCCATAAGCTCACCCTGCAGCTGGGGCAGGCCTTCAGCTAGCGATCCTCCTGCCTCGGCTTTAGTGAGCTGAGATTGCGGGTCTGTACCCCAAAGCTCAGTTGCCAGTTCCTTGTTACAGAGGAGGTCGTTGAGGTTGCTATTTCCAGGGTTCCCAGAATCGAGATTACAAACCACAGTGGGCATTTCCAGGGTTGGAGGGAGGTAGATTCTGAAGGATCAAAACCAAATTGAAAAGATTAATCAGCTTTTAGGTGCAAAAGTAAAATGTAGAGAAGAGACAGGTCAGACACACGCACATATACACATACATACATGCACACTCACACAAGATATACACACTCACACAAACATGTTCACACACTCATACACACATGCAATTCCTACACACTCATGCATATGCACTACACATGCATACATAACGCATGCACACGCATACATACACACTCACATGCACGCACATTTGTGTGTACACACTCATGCACCTTCATACACATACATGCCTACCCATACATCTGCACAATGCACACACACACACACACACACACACACACACACACACACGCATACAACATGAGTCTTTGAGGCCCAGCAGCTTCTGTGGACCGCGAGGGAAGGGAGCTGCAGAGAGACAGAGAGAGCAGTGAGCAGTCTCAGAGGGCCATGCAAACGCCTCCCAGCCACAGACAAAAGCCATTGAACCTGTGTTGTTTTCAGAAGAACTGGCAAGCGGGATGAGCCAACTGTGATGCCTCCCTGCTCCCTAGTTAAGTCAGGCCTCTGCTGAGTCATGAGGTCTAAGTGCTCCTCCAAGCCAGAGGCATATGCATCCCGCTACACATCTGTGCTAGGGAGCTTTGAAAACCAGGAGATGCAGGGCACTTCTGGGATAGGATGCAGAAGGTTAGGCCATCACATCTGTTCTCCCCGCCTCCCGTCTCTCTGTCTCTGTCTCTCTCTCTCTCCCTTTCTCTTTCTCTCCTTTCTGACATCATGACATTGTGCTCTCTGGTGTTTAACCTTTCCCTCTCTAATATTGTTTGCAAGCGGTGCTTTGAGATTTGCACACATGAATAAGTAGAATGAAGGCTCTTTCTCTCTCAGGGTATCTACCGTGCAGCTGCCCCCTGGCTATCTGTGTAGAAATGTTCTGGCTTTCGTTTTGCAGAATGTTGCTTTCGTTTCACAAAAGTTTCTCTTCCTCTTAGAATTTTGGGGACAGGCGTCTACTGCCTCCCGGACTGTGATCCAGGAAGACGGGCTGAAGTTGGGCGAGGCTTTGGCTCTTGGGGTTCCTGATTTTGCTTCTGGTTCTGCCTTGGTTGTTGTTTCTCCCAACCCCATCTACAGAGCTCAGAGCCAGTCCCCTCGCTGTCCCTGAAATAAAGACAAGAGGAAGTGCACGGCCTAGGTGTCGGCTCCTGAGTCAACGCCACTCTGCTCCCAAAGCCACAGCGCTTTCTTAAGTTCCAGAAAGTGTTTGTTGTCCATGTGTTTCATGCTGGTTCCATGTGCCCTGACGCATATGTGACGTCTGTTGGGCAGTCACACGTGTCCCTTTTCCTCTCACCCTGGTCATCATCACTTATACCTTGGGCTTCTGCGTCAGGGGCAAAGGGTCCCTCTGGTTCATTGTCCCTGGGGCTCATCATGGATTTAGCCAGTCCTCTGCTTAGGCAGCTTCACGTCTGTCACCTGCAGCTTGCAGGTGGGATCTCTAATCCCACTACCATGCGGTCTAGCTCCGCGCCCATGTCACAGTTCCGCCCAGGTGCCAAGTCTTCCCAATGCTGGAAGAAGCAAACATATAGCGTCTCCCCTGGCTCTTCACATAACTGTCCTTGGACGACATTGGCAGCTTCCCTGGCTGGGTATGGCTTTGCGTGGTGATTCAACTTTTTGTTTTTATTGACTCTGAAAGCAGAGGTCCTTTGCGGTCTGTTGCCAAGAATCAAGATGGGATTCAGCGGATGGCTCAGCAGGTAAAGTCCCTGGCTGCGCAAGCTTGATGATGTGAATTTGACCCCCAAAACCCACATAAAGGTGGGAGGAGAGAGAATTAACTCCACAAAGCTGTCCTCTGACTTCTGCATGCACAATATCATGCATATGCACACACACACACACACACACACACACACACACACACACACACGAAAAGGAAGGAAGGAAGGAAGAAAGGAAAGAGGGAAGGAGGGAGGGAGGAAGGGAGGAAGAAGAAAAGAGGGAGGGGGAGAGAGGGAGGGAGGGAGGGAGGAGGAGGGAGGGAGGGAGGGAGGAGGGAGGGAGGGACAGACTCAGGATAGATTCTGGCATATATGGTGTAAATAGCCCCCAGAGTCTTTTGGACTCTGAAACTTAAAGAGGTGCAGAGATTTCAAAGACCAACCCAAGGACTAGCGTCCGGTGGTGGGCAGAGAGGTGCTGGCGTCCCAGCTGTAGTAGCATGTAGACAGCCCACAACTAGCACATGACATCCAAAAATCCTGCACATTGTAACTTGTTGAAGTATTCGGTTTGCTTATTAGAGAAAAAGCGAGAAGACACACACGTGCTTGCCGACACACCACTGGAGGTCAGAGGACAGCTTTCTCAAGTCAGCTCTCTCCTTCTATCATGAGGACTTCCAGGGATCAGACTCAGGTCTCTGTGAGCATACATCTTACCTATTGAGCTAGCTCACTGGCCTTATTTTTTAATTTTTTAAAATCAATAGATAAAATAATACAAATTCATCATGCACCACATCGTATTTTGAAGCATATGTCTGTTGTTCGACGACTAACTTGACTAATTTGCATATGTATTGTCTCTTGTGGTCACTATTTTGGAAGTGACACGTCATCAGATGGGTCAGGAAGAAACAGACTCTGATCTCTGCATTGGTGTTCAGGGCAGAGTAGAGGAAAGGACCAATGTGCCCTTGAGTGTATGGCAGGCACTAAGCAAGGGGCTTTGCTGCTTAATGGTGACAAGACCCCTTCAGGTGGGCATCGACAGCTAAAGAAGGAGCGAGTCGCCCACCTCCGGTCACATTGCTCACCTGTACCAATGCCACTGGGCACAGATGCCAATGACCCTAGAGTTCATCCGAGTTCGGCATGGGAAGTCTGTCTCCAGCCTCCTCCCAGTTGCTGCTGCTGAGAAGTCGCACACCACATTGGAACTATCGCAAAGATGGCCTAGACTAAAATCAACAGGCAACACAGACTCTGCTTGCTTTCCCGGCGAGGCATCTTGAAAGCCATTGAGATGTTTGGATTGTGTGATCAGCTGCTGGCCCGAAACCAGATCGCCAGCGTGAGTCACAACTGATGTCACGTGCTTCCACCCCGCAGAGCTGCATGCAGTACCCAGGTGCTCTGGATTGCGGTGTGAAATCTGAGATCCAAACTTGTCCCAAGTGAGCAATTATGGCTCCGTGAAGCTGGTGATCAGAGGAAATTCAGAGCACCAAAGACCAGTAATAAAAAAAAAACCCAAGGCCCGAGGGAGGGTCCCGACTCCTCCGGGCCTTGATGGGGTCCTAAGGCTGAGTCAGGTGGAGCATGGCGGAGCTGCAGTGCAGCCATGGGTCAGTGCGTTTGCAGATGGACTCGGGGGACTCCTGAAAGGTGAACTCCCACACTGCTTCCAAACTGAGCTCTCTGTTTGTTACAACTCCAACTGCGGATTGGCCCAGTGGTCCCAGATGGAGATTTTGAAGCTGCACTGGTGGAAACACGTCAGGACTGGTGGGTGGAGGGGAGTGTCTGAGCTGATGCTCAGATATGCATGCTAAGGTGGGTGGTCTGATGGCCTGGCTGGATTCAGTGCAGTGATGCTATGAACGTGCACATTGGCATGTAGGAATGCATACAGACAAGCATCTATTTTCTGCTAAGGGGCTATGTGGAAATTGCTGGAATAATTCATTGTCCTGAACTTTCCCCGTAATGCTATATAATGTCTCAAGGTACATATTAATAGTCACTTTCTTATCATCATAAAGCCCAGATGTGAAATGGGAAGTGACTATGGCACCCACTTAAATAAGCGGTTTCTTGAAACTAGCTGAAAAATGACATTGTGCATTTGAGAGGGAAAGTGGCTGGGTGGTAAGGAGCTCACCTGGCTTGGACAGGGGCTGGATTTAGTCACACGTCTTGTTACACACTCATCATCTTTGCTCTCTGCTTTTGGCCCACTGATGCAAGAGGAGGAGGAGGGACTGAGGGGAGAGAAAAGATGCCCCTCTGTTGCCTTTTGTTCTTAAGCCTTCCTGTTCAGCATCGGCAGCTGGGGCAAGGCAGGGGGTTGGCACTGTGACATCAAAAGGGCCGGAGGTTCCTGGGCTAGTCATGTTTATCTTGCCAATTACAATGCAGAACAATGGGCTCCATAGCGACACTTGATACATACATTCCATATATGTTACCTTATGACCCCGCCCCATCCCTCTCCACACTGACAGTGGTCACCTTCCTGCACCCAAATGATCCTCTCTGCTCTTGTGCCTCACATGCTCAAGCATGCATGTGCGTATATAGAAGTGTGCATGTGCAGCTAGTGTAGATGAAACGTGATATTTCTCTTTTCCCACTACTCTCGCATGTTCTCCCTCCCCCTCTCCTAACCCTTCCCCCCTCATAGTTGTTCTTCTATGTTCACATCAAATATGTGCACTTTGACATATCCGTGTATATGTATGTATGAATGTGCACATGCATGCTTAAGATTCAGGTTTTGAATATGAGTGAAAGCGTGCAGTGTGATTTCTTCCGCACAGCAGACTATAGAACTCTTCGTGAAATGTATCGCATTTCTTTATCTATGTAACAGTCGGGCATCTGGATGGCTCCACCTCTTGGCTACACTGACAACAAATGTGTCTCTGCACTGTGCTGACGGCTGACCAAGTCCTTCAGCGTGGACCCGGACCAGCTTGCTGATGGCCACATGTTCTATGGGAAGTCCTTGCTGTGTTAGAAAAGTGCTCTAGAGGGCTGGAGAGGTGGCTCAGGGGTTAAGCCTCCGCCTTGCAGGCGGAGGGTCCCGAGTTCGGATCCCAGATCCCACGTATAGACGCCAGGCGGAAGCGGGGGCGGCCTGCGCTTCCGTCCTGGTAGGGCGGAGCCTGTGAATCCCGGGGCAGAAGGAGATGGAGGCGTCCATGGTGGTTCGCGAATTCGTCCGTGGTTCTACACATACACAGACACACACACACACACACACACACACACACACACACACACGAAAAAAAAAAAAAGAAAAGTGTTCTAGAGCTCAATCTCAGGGGCCCCGAGGTGCTGAACCGAGCCCTGACACCCTGTTAGAAATGCCGCAGGTGGTGGCGTCCCTCTGCAAGGGGGGCAAGCCCAGCTCTCCTGTGGCGAGATGAAGAGAGATACGAGAAACGGCCAGACGGCACAGTGTCAGAAAAAGCAAAGAGAGACCTTAGCTCACCAACCAGGTGGAGAAGAGAACTGACTGGAAAAAAGGTTGTTTTCTGACCTCCATACGTCCCATAATGTGTGCAGCTGCATGTAGACAATGCACAAATAAATATCTTCATGTTAAATCCATTTCATCTCAGTGTTTAGACTTCATGTTTTGTCTCTGGATTGTGTTGAAGATCTAAATTGACAACGTAACTGCTAACGGCCTTACTTTATCATTTTAAATTACATTTATTTATTTAATGTTTAATGAGTAACTTTAAGGGTTTTTAAAATATTTTATTTATTTATTTATTTATTTGTGTGTGTGTGTGTGTGTATGTGTTTATGTATCAGAGGCCGTGTCCCTGGGGAAGACCAAGGGTGACTTCAAGAATCATCCTGGATGGCTTCTACCTCCTTCTTGCTTCACTCTGGGGTTTCCCAGGCTCTGCCCACCAGGGCTGGAAGTACAGGCTGCCGCCCTTTCTGCCTGGAGTTTTTTACGTAGAACCTGGGATCTGAACTCAGGACCTCCTGCTTTCGAGGCAGAGTCTTAATCCCTGAGTCATCTCTCCAGCCCTTTAAGGGGTTTTAAAACAAACACAGGTGAAATTCTCCATCTTCCCCAGCTGACTTTCCCACTTCTTTCTCCACACGGACAGCCATTGCTATCAGCCTCAGCTATTTTCCCTGGGATCCATTAATACACATCTACAGCTTGTTTAACTCTGTCCAGCCAAATGTACACCTTGTCCTAACGCCTGGCGCCGGAGCGTGTGGCCTCACTTGCAAAAAGTTGTATGATCACTGGCTGGCCCCTGACTGCGCAGCAGGGATCCACCAAGAGAGGGAAAGATGAAGATCGGGGGTCCAGAGCCACGCAACGGCCAAGGCCAGAGCAGCGTGGCACGGAGCCAAGGAAAGCCGGGGCCTCCGGAAGCTGGGCAAGGCATGGAGGAAGCTTCTAGATCCTATGAAGGAGCGAGAGTGCTGACACCGTGATGTCAGATCCACCAAACTGTGAAAGCGTCAATCCAAGCGGCTGCTTTATTAGATTTTTGATCATTTGTTAGAGCTGTAGGGAACTAATGCAATACCTTAGCATTGTAAAATATATTCACTTAGTGTGGTTTCCTTCGTGTGGGGATTCGCCTCTTCGTGCACTGACATCTCTAGACAGTCACCTGCTAGAATGGCTCCCTCCTGTCTAAGGAGTAGCTGCGCCACTCTAGAGGGTGGGCGAGAAAGAAAGCGCCCTCGCATAGCACACACGCTGCCATGCGTTTACCACAAGCTGTTGTTGTTCTTAGAGATTTTGAAAAGATTAATTACATTTTTGAAGAGATTAATTACAATTTTCACGGTACAAATTGATGGGCTTTCGAGAGGTCTGAGGCTCTGTCCACACCTGTGAAGAGCTGTTTAGCTCAGGCAAGCCTGTAGGAGATCATCTCGTTGATGGAGGAAGACCCAGCCCATAGTGGTGGACCATTCCCAGGGCAGCAGATAAGACAGAGCTGGTTCGGTACTTTGGCAGACTGGCAAGCTGGAGAGTGTGTCCTTCACTCAGCTCTTCCTGTGCACGTGGGGCCACCAGTTCCCCCGGCTTCTGCTGTGGGTATGAGCTCTCCCGCCAAGTCGATGAGTTGTAGCCAGAAATTGTAAGCTAAGGATAAGCAGCTCATTCTCCTCAGTTGTTTGGATCCTGTGCTCATTCAGCAGTGAGAAGATGAAATCACCGTGGGTCTGATGTGGTAATGCAGTAAGCATCTGCGCATGTCGTCACCATAGCAGGGTCGTTAACATCCTGTCTCCTCAGACTTCTAAAAAGTTGTTATTAGCGAGCAATGATCATGTCCATGTAGCGGGCGTGGAGTTGTGACTTATTATCTATCCTGCAGTCACAGAAACTCAAAACCCAGAATGGTTTTTAAATCCCCAGGCGAGCTGGAAGAAAAATGTTTTCTGCTCTTTGATAATGCCGGGGCGTAATTATACGTTGCTTGAATTGCAGCTCCGGGGAATTTCAAAACACATAATTTAGCCTGCTTCTGCTGTATGAAATATTCCATAGGCACAAGCAAGACCCAGGCTGTCCTATCCCTTCCTCTCAGCCAGAAGGTAGAAGCAAGTAATTCACACTCACAGGGTACATGGCGAAAGAGTTTGCCCGAAGCGGCCAAATTTGAATGTCTGCATTTTCTCATTTTTAACATCAAGGTTAAGCTCTAGTTAACACTAGAGATAGATGTGTGTTGCTTGCAGCCACAGGCAGAAAACCATGAGCTCCGGAGCAGTGCCAACATTTTAACCCTTTCCTCCCGGGACAGAGGAGATGGGGAGGGAAGCAGGGGGCTGGAGCCAGGGAATCGATCGCCAGGAGCCCGGTGAGCAAGGAAAGGAAAGAGGGTCGGGAAGACAGCCCCTACGAGAAAGAGGATCTCAGCCCCCACACTGGACTGTATGCCATTCCTGAAATTAACATAAGCAGCACATCTTGTCAGATAGCTTCGCATCCATCACCCCATCCAAGGCTAGCAAGATTGCCTGAGCAAATGATACCGTTACCCAGAACAAGGTTCTGGGTAGGACACGGTTCTACTGTAGTGGAAAAGCTGAACCTGGGTTGTGAGATTTCAAGTTCATCCCTCTTTTCACAAAACGGCGACTGCTTTTTCCAACAAGAGTGAGGGCTAGAGAGGTGGCTCCTTTGGCGGGGTGCACGGAGCCCCGAGTTCAGTCTCCAACACCTAATGAATAGCACAGTGGCAGTAGCTGGAATCCCAGCTCTAGGGAGGCAGAGGCAGGAGGATCAGAAGTCCAAGGTCATTGCTGCCTACATAGTAAATTTGATGCAGTCTAGGATACATGAGGCTCTCTCTAAATACATGTGTATATGAATACATATGTAATACATGTACGAATGCACACATGCACACGCATACAAAAATGCATGCATGCGTACATATGTGAAATATGGAATCTTTCCAACTCAGGCATACCACCAAGCCAGCTCCATTTGGAATGAGAAGTCCAAATAAAATAATTCCAAAGCCAGAGAGTAACCAGAGGGTTAAGGGTCAAGAAGCTAGGGTCAAGGGTGATGTGCGAGCCATCACAAAGCAAGTTCTTAAAACTAGGCCTCATCAAGGCTGTGCTGTGGATAAGGACCGAGATGAAGGTGGAGGCCCGTCAGGTGAACGTGGCTCTGATCCACAGCCTCAGGGAGACGAGAATGACACAGAAGAGGGCATGTGGACATCTCTCTTCCCGGTAGCCCGCAGAGATGGATGATCCAAAATACCAGTGGAAACGTCTCGAAACAGGCTGGGGAGGCAGCTCAGTCAGGAAAGCGCTGGCCACTCAAGCATGAGGAACTGGGTTTGATCCTCAGTACCCTCTTAAGAGCCAGGCACAGCAGTGCGCCCCCAGAATCCCAGTATAAGAAAGGTAGAGAAAAGAGGACAAGTGAGCTCGCTGACCTGCCACACGAACCTAATCAGTGAGTTCCATGTTCAGTAGTAATAATAATAAATAATAATAATAGCAACTGAGGAAAACACTAATGTCGTACTCTGACCGCCATATACACATGTGCATGAGTTCGGAAGCACCCACACACCTGCACACACAAATATGGACACAGAAAAATTTCAAAGAAGGGTTATATTAACACAGGTGACATCTCTAATAGATCGTTTTACGGATGAAATTGAGAAGTACATGTCCTGCACTTGAAATTGACATCTGTGTCTCCAGATGGTATCATGGATGGGGCTGACCCAAGTCCTCCCAAGGCCGGCCCATGTCCTGTGTGACCATGAGGCTGTCTCTAAAGACCAGGTCTAAAGGTAGGCGACAGCTCTGCTCTCCCGAGGGACTCCAGGCCTGGCTAAGGCTTGTCTCTGCCCGTAGATCCTGGGGCAGAGAAACGAGCCTTTGGCTCCTTGAGCTCACTGGGCCCAGCCACTGCCAAGACCAGCATGCAGTGCATGTTAAGCATGCATGTCTGCGTGCTGTATTTGCAGATCTTATTTCTGGTTTCAGGCTGAATAATGATTCCAGTTCTGAACAATAGAAACTCTACATAAATTATTAGCCAGGCTGTGCTGGGTTTGTGCTCAGGTGAACTGTGCCCCAGTTTTAGCTGCTGCCACCAGTGCCTGAGGAGACCTGACTCCAGGGTGAACATGGGGGTGGGGAACCAGACAGGCCCACACTCGGGGCGTTTGCCCAGGGGCTACCACTGCATTGTCTATGAGATGTTGAATGGCATAGGGGCTGGTGTGGCCTGAGCAAAACCTAGGGTTGCCTGGAGCTGCTAACAACTGCCCAACACTGCCACAGTATCCCAGGGCTTCGATGACCTGTGTGGGGCGCGCTGCTAGCAGAATGGTAGAATTGTGACCATTAGCCAGGCATGTACTCGTTTAGGAACCACCAAACACATGTACTAAGTACCTGGTGTTAAGTTCCTCATGGCCAACTGGAGGGAAAAAGAATCCAAAGGATCTGTTTCTGATATGGGAAAGCTACTGATTACATTATTAATACTAATAGCTCTCGATTACATTATTAACACTAATAAGAAAGTTATATTAGTTGTCAGGCCTGAACTAATGTGGAAGAGTCAAAGGAGGAAATGAATCAAGTCTAGAATTAACTCCAAAATTACTGGGGGAAATTGAGAGGGGACAGGAAAGAAGAAGCAATAGCCCTGAGTTCATTAGCTTGAGGTTTGGTTTGGGGTTCTAAAACATTCTTTATAATCTTCATTTAAATCACACACTTTTGAATATAGCTACCATAGAAAAAACATAGACTTTCTGTAAGTGCCCCATGCATGATGATGAAGTGACAAATGCCTTACTTAAATCACACAGAAATGTGCTATATACATACAAAGAAATCTATGACATTTGACTGAAAAACAGAAAGACTGAAGTGGATAGGCAAAGGCCATCCATGCATGGGACTGGGATTGCTGAAATGTTCAACACTTGAGCTGAGCTGGTGAGACCAGTGCATTCCATGGGCATGAGCCCACTGCCATACTCCATGAGTTGGCATGCTTTGGCATGCTAGGATTTGTCTGCAGTGAGATCTGCCCCTCTCTCAGCAGTCTTGTGGATAGGGTCACCTATAACTGAGCAACCCAATCATAAGCCAAAATACAACCCCTTGTTTCCCCTTAGCAATTTAGTAGTTAATTATCAGCAACATGTAGAGTGGCTGCAAAACCCAGGCTCCAGAACTGAGAGGAATAAAGTTCTAACATTTACCTAGAATGCGATGTAATATGTTTTGTTACCACAACCTAACATTACTTAAAACAACACGTGCATTTTAAAGTTATTGTAATGAGGCTGGGGAGAAAGCTCAGGTGGAAAATGATTGTCTTGTAAGCACAAGGTCCTGAGTTCAGTTTCCAGAACCCAAGTTAAAAACAAAATAGGCATGACGGTGCATGCTTGTACCCAGCGACTGGGCAGCTGTGACAGGTGGTCCCTGAGGAATCTCCCCGCAGGAAGAGATGGCTCAGTCCAACCCAGGTGGTAAACCTCCCGTCCATTGAGTGACCGTGTCTCATAAAACAAGGTGGGTAGGTATTTGAGGAACACATGCACAGGTGCGCATGCATATACATCCACATCCATGTGTATGTGAACATGTGTGTATGTATTGCGTGCACACAAACATGTGCATTGCAACGACACACATGTGCACCTGTGTATACATGAGCACACACACGTGCACTCATGTATATACAAATGCACATGTGATTGTGGACTTGCAAGGCAAAAGCTTTAACCACTGAGCCATTTCTCTAGCCCATTATAGAATGGAAATTTGTCCTTTATGAGTCAAACTCTAACCAATTATTAAAAATAAATTAATAAATAAACTAGAGGTAATTAAGTAGGACATGGCCTGCAAGTGTTTCTAATAGCAAACGCCGCCATACAGGACTTCCAAAACCACGGCCTTTCCTAGACATTTGTCCATGACCCGCCTGCCTGGGAACCGTCTGTTCTGTCTTGGACTGCTCCTCATTTGACCTTTAGAAGTCAAGGGTCGCCCCGGCTGACCACGCCCCTTCATTACCTAAGGTTGTGTTCTGAACTGCAGCACTCATCCAAGATGGTGGCTATGGTCCTTAGAGATGTGCTTCTCGGCTTGAAGCCGAGTGTGTGTGTGTGTGTGTGTGTGTGTGTGTGTGTGTGTGTGTGTGCAGCAGCTGCTGAGGGGAGGCTGAGGGGCACTCTCAGAGCAGGGCCTGTGACCACTGCTTCCAGGGAGAGGAAGATGCCTCAGTCTAAGGCAGCCCGGGCGCAGCCGAGGTGGCCCAGCCATCTTGTCTGATGCCAGCACAGCGTGGTGACACGGAGGGTCCTTGGCAGCAACAGGCCTGCAGTGAAGGCCAAAAGAGCTGGCAGAGTCCAGCCGGGAAAGTCAAGAGGGAAGGACTCACTCCGGGCTTACAGGGGAGCCAGCGCAGCTTGCTGAATAGTGTAGAGGAGAAGCCCAGGCAGGCGGGCACAAGAACTGGAGGCAGCAGAGACGGGCACCAAATGCAAGCAGGCACATGGGTGCCAGCATGGTGGGCCTGGAAATATAGGTGAGAGGTCCACAGCCCCTAGGTGCCCATGTGCTGGTGGCAGGACCCCACTCGGAGCAAAGAAACGCAAAGCTGGGTCATTGCTACACATGTTGCCGGCATCCCACATGATTCTCCTGTGCAGGTGGCAGGAGGGAGTCTGGGGGGAGACCAGCTACCAGGGAGAAGCCGAACTGGTTGGGTTGTCAGTGTCTGAAACATTCATGTGCAGGGCTTTGCTGGACCTGGGCTGGGCACCACCAAGAGCTTCTGTCAGGTGAAGGAGCACCTGTCTCCATTGGCTACCACGGAATATCACCAGCTGGGCCACTTAAACAGAGACCGTTGAGGCCTCTGGCGCTGGAGGCTGGATGTCCGAAACACTGAGTGGAGAGGACCAGTTCTGCCAAGAACTTTCTCCCTGGCTTGAGGTGACCAACTTCCCTTTGTGTCCTCACATGGTCTCACCACTGTGCACCCCACCCCTGTATCTCTCTGCGTGTCCTGATCTCTCCTCAAGGCAATGTCACAGGACTGGGACCCACCGAGAGCCTCAGGCAACTCAGTGCCCTCCTTAAGCACCCGACCTCCACCCCAATTACTTTCTATTATTTATTATTTATTCAATTGTGCGTGTATGCGTGTGTGCGTGCGTGTATGTGTGTGTATGTGTGTGTATGCGTGTGTGCATGTGTATATGTATGTGTGTGTGTGTGTGTGTGTGTGTGTGTGTGTGTGTGTGTATGTATGTGTATGTGTGTAGAACCACGGACGAATTTGGGAACCACCATAGATGCCTCCACCTCCTTCTTGTTTACTCTGCCTGCGATTCACAGTCTCTGCCCTACCAGGACCAGAAACACAGGCCACCCCAGCTTCCGCCCGGCGTCTGTACATGGGGTCTAGAATCCGAACTCAGGACCTTCCGCCTGCAAGGCAGAGACTTAACCCCTGAGCCACTTCTCCGGCCCCCACCCCAATCACTTTCTAAGAAGTGGTGCTAGGGACTCAGTGCATGAACTTAGAGAGATTGTGCTGGTAGCAGCAGCATCACTAATGATGGACGCGTCGCCTAGAAGACAGAATTACCTCACCACCCTGGATAAGCTGAAGAGCCACAAGCCACAGGCCTCCTCGGGTTGAAGGCTGGTGACATGCTGTGTAGTGGGTGAGGGGAGGCTTGCCGTCCACCTCCAGCAGCTCACAGACAGATGGAGGAGCTGTCTGACAACGCAGGTGACACTCAGGGGACCAGCATGCTTCAGTTTCTTGCAAGTCTGGTTTCTGCAGAGAGCTCCTGTGCGCCAAGCATGAAAGCTAATGTGTCACCTCATGGCACCCTCACGTCAGCAGTGTGCAATGGGTCAGCTGTGTATAATAGGTCAGCAGCGTGCATTGGGTCAGCAGCGTGGCAGGTCAGCAGCATGCAGCAGTCAGCAGTGTGCAGCGGGTCAGCAGGGTACAGTAGATCATCAGTATGCATCAGGTTAGCAGTGCGGCAGGTCAGCCAACATTCTCTTTGCTTCTGAAAGTGACCGCAGCTTTGAATGGTGCTGTGGCAGCTGAAGGTCGCTCAGTAGGGCAGTGGTGACACAGGCTTCTGCTTCCTTGTTTCTCTGAAACTGAATTTGAACCCATGCTGCACTGCTTCTCTTTGAAGTGATTTTGGGTAGTCTTTTGCCTTGGAACATTCCTGATTCTTCTAGAACTAAGAGTTCTGAGGGAAATGCCATGTCAAGGCAGTACCCTTATGCCAAAGCTTTCAAATAATTTTAGATTCCTACATGTCAAAAGCTCTTGCCAAGGTCACAGACATGACCTTGGAGTCAGTCTGGTTTAGATGTTCGGTGGGGTGTCCTCACACAAGAATATGTGTGAGCGTGACGGGGAACCCCAAGTGAGAAGGAAAGGGAGGGGGGTTATTGAGGGAGGGTGACCCTGGCCTCTGAAGGGCTTTCTGACCTTCTGGAACACCCAGAGCAGTTCCAGGGAGTGAACTGGGCCCATGAGATGGCCCCGGGGGGTGAAAGTGGATGGTAGAAGCATATCCCGAGCACTGCAGGGTGGGCATTGGCAAAGCAGAGCATCCTAGAAGCTTGTGACAAAGCCCACTGCCAGTCAACCACAGAACTCCACAGTGTGATAGAAGGGACATTGGTGGTTTCATGTAAAAGACGGTGAATGGCATCACTCTGTGTGTGCAGACATGTGTGCACACCTGTGGGCAGATGCACATGCACATATGGGTCAAGGTCTCTTACTGGCCTGGAACTTGCCACATAGACTAGACTGGCTGGCCAGTTGGTCCCAGCATGTGCCTGCTCCCTCCTTCCCAGTGCTGGAATTTCAAGCACAATCTACCTGCCCAGATTTTTTTTTATGTGGATCCCACGGCTCAAACTCAGGTCTTTGTGTTTTCAATTCAGTCATTTTTCTACCTGCAATATCTCCCCAGCTCCCAGGGCTATTTCTTGATAAGAGCTCTCTCTGTATATTCCAGCTATTTTCAGGGCCATTTAGGTAGAGAGTCATGCAACAAGCATATTGCAAAGAGACTAACTAGCTGGGGAGCTGTTCTTTAGGTATTAGCAATAATACTACATGCAGAGATTTAATACCACCAAAATTGAGCCTCATCATAATTAACAATGTTATTTATGATGTCTTAACCTAGAGGAATGACATTCTTCCACTGCAAGTCTACAACATACTGGCATGGTTCCAGCACAGCCTGGACCCCAGCATAATGAATGAGATGGACATGAAGTGGGCCCATTAAGATGTGGGGGTCTAATGGGAAGCAGTCAGGCTGTGACTCCTTGTAAGGGGTTGGTACTGGTCTGTCCTGTTAACTCCCAGGTGCAAATGGTTATTATAAAAGAGATAGCCTGGTGCGCCCCATCTCTTCCTTCCTCTCCAATCAAGCTCCTTCTGATACAGTGCCCCGCAGCGTCATGATGTCTGCTGGAGGCCCTAAGCAGGCACTGATGCCTACTCCTGGCCTTCCAGAAGTTAGAGCTGAATAAACCTAGGTTCGTTATAAAGGCATTTTGCTACTGCAATACAAAACAGACTAAGACAAGTGCACATGCACACAGCTGACAAATTTATTCACTGAGAAAATGTTATGCTAAAAAGAATAATTTCCTCAATGGCCTCGTCACATCGCCAGCATGTAATAAGATGGAAATCAGCAGATACCTGAGAAAACCATTTCTGCATTGGAAACAGGGTGAGTGTAGAAATCAAATGACTTCATCTGGAAACAGAGGGCCCTTACTTCTCATGTGTTTTCCAATCATAAGAGACACACTGGCCACAGACTGTCTTTCAGTAGCTGCCACAGGGAGTTTAGAAATATCAGCATCATCATAGCAGAAATACGTTGTCTTGAAAAGTTAAAAGACAAGTGCAGAACAAGTCAGAACAAATAATCCTTGCAGCTTAACTGGACACCATCTGCGGGCATGTCCTCAGCTCTGCCTTCACGCCCCAAGAATCTGCTGCTGTGAACAAGTCCAGCTCCCAGTGGGCAGACGGGTATGGCTGGTGAAGGACGAAAGGCTGGTACAGCCAATCTCTGAATCAGGCACAGGATGCACGCCAGGCCTAAAATCCATCACTTCTGGACCTGTGTCTAGTTAGGTAGCTCATCTTTGCAAAAGATGTAGATGCCCAAGACATATACAGGCCAGTTCTGATTTACAACAATTTCACTTACCTGTCTGTGAAACAAGGTTGTTAAGTAGCCAAGGATGACCTTGACCTTCCAGTCTCCACCCCCAAATGTTGTGATTGTAACTCTAAGCTACCAACACCTGCAGTGTAATAGTTCAAACCAGGGCTTCCCACATGCTAGGCAAGCGCTCCACCAACTGAGCTGTATCCCCAGCCCAGACTCACCAGTTGTGAGTTTATGTTAGTGTGGAAATACAGACACTCAGTAGAAACAGTACATGAAATTTTGAGCCTCCCTCTTCTCCTGAGCAAGTTGTGTTTGGAGTGGTCTTCCCTGATGAGAGGAGACAACGTCTCCCTTTCCCCCAGGAACCATAGCTTGCAGGCAGCCCCAAGATCACAGGGGTAACAATCAAGCCTCCACAGAGTTGATCTTTGAAGATCGGGAAGGTTCCGCTTACTTGGAATAGATGTTGGTCAGCCTCAGCTGTCAACATGACACTTAGGTGGTCATCCTCTGGGCACACCTGTAAGGAACCACCCAGTTAGGACACACCTCTGGAAAAGCCTATAAGAGATTGTCTTGACTGCATAATTAATATGGGAAGGCCCAGCTCATCATGGACAGGAGCATTCCCTGGGCAGGTGGATAAAGATAGATCAAGCTGGTGGAGCATCGCCAGGCAAGCAAGCCTGCAGCACTGGTCTCGATCTTCTGCTCTTGCGTGCACGGGATGTGACCATTTCCCTGGGCTCCTGATACCAATATGACTCTCCTACCGTGAAGGACTGTAACCTGGAAATGGGAGCTGACTAGAGAGCCCCACTCTCCCTTAAGTTGTTTGCATTGGGCGTTTACTGCAGCAAGCAGTCATGAAAATAAAATACACTGGTCAAGACACGAGGCATCTGAATTCTAGGAACATCTGCAGTAGATGCCGCTGATAGGTCTAGACATCAGTTATTTTGAACTTCAAGTATTCTAGCTGGACACAAATGGATGCATTTCCTCCATTGTTTATTCAAATGTATTCTGCTTGATAATTTCCCCGTTCTGTTGGTTTGCTCTTCTTCCAGGAACACTGTGTGTACATTCTTCCAAAAAGACCCAGTGAGGACCTAGACTTGGAGCTCGAAGGAGGGAGCAGGGGTAATAGAATAGAAAAGACCAGAAAGCCACAAACTCCTTTGAGGTCTCAGCCCAGGAACATTGGTAATTATGTCTTTTCTATACCCAGTATCATCTCATTTCTTCTCTTTATTCTCTCAAAAGCACAGCTCTAGGGCTGGCAAAACAGGAGGTGAAGGCACTCACTCACAAACCTGGCAACCGGAGGTCGATCCCTGGAAGTCAGCATGGGCACATGGGAAAAAAGCAACTGCCGAAAGTTGTTCTTTGACTCTACCCATGTATCATGGCAGGCAAGTGCCCCCTCTCTCTCTTATTTATTCTCTCTCTCTCTCTATTTTCTCTCTCTCTTTCTTTCTCCATCTCTCCTCTTTCATAAATAAATAAGATGCTTCACAAAAACCCCAGTTCCTCTTTGCTCTTTCTTAGTGTCTAACTGACACAGCTCCTTCTGTCTCAAGTCCACGCACCATTTTCTTTGCTAAGTGGCACTCTGCCATGACCTCTGGTCTCCTGCCATCGACAGAGATCCCGTGAGCCAGCAGTGCGCCTCGCACCACAGTGTGTCCTTGCGTCACATGAGGTCCATGGGTCTGCTTTGCTAATGTTTGAAAGCTCGGAGTTGTGAGATGAATAATAATTAACCAAAACCAAGACTAATGTTTGGAGTTTCCCTCAATGAAACCACCCAAGTGGAGCCCATAACACAAGGTGCCTCGCTGAAGAGAAAAACACCGTTCAAGCCAGGGAGACTCCAAGCACAGCCTGAAGATGCTGTGCTCCTGAAGACTTGCTGTCAGGAACTTGTGCATTCAGCATCCTTCTTTTTAGGGACTAACATTTGGAACGTATGCAGCATGTTCAAGAGATCAGAATGAGAACTGTTATTTATAATTTTAATAACCAGTATTAAAGCATCACTATAAGGTCATTGTAATGACATAACTCCATGCATCCTGGACCTGGTGAATACTTCCTCCATCCCAACACAGAGTCTCAGTATTACTTAGTTGGTGAACGAACACCTGTTAGGTGCTAGATGAATAAAGCTGCCGACGCGACAGGCCTGACCTTGCTCTCAGGCGGACACTCTCTTAAGAAAGCCGCACAGAGCACACGCATGATGGAGGACAACCGCATCTGCACCCCAGTTTTTCTCTTACAGCCTCTTCACTGTCGGTTACACACAAGCATCACTTGCCCTGGTGTCCCTCCCTCCAGCCAGTTCCCTACTCCATCCCTCCCCTTCTGATACTGTCCCTAACACACCCTCATGTGACAAATGACGAGAAAGCTGAACCGGCCTAGGAACCTTCTAGAACTTGCTTTGGGATGTGATATTAGGACACAAGCAATGTGAGCCTGGTCTTGTGTCCAGTTTCTGACACAGAGCCCTTGAAATCTTTGGAACTTTCTGAACAATAGGGGTGTGGGCAGCATATGGTCTAAGAAGGACTCTGAAAAACAAGCGCAAGCTGAGTTCGTGAGGTGCCTCCCAGTTGGCTCTGGATGGCTTCAGTTTGGTTGTCAAAGTCTGATTTTATCCGCTGGGTCCGGAGGAGATGGTCCTGTGTTGGTTAATCTTTTTTTTTTTTCCTTATTATTATTTTACCTAGTTATATTCCCTCTTACCTTTCTTTCCCTCTTTTGTACCCCAAAGTTTCTCTCTTTTTCCTTTTCTTCCGTCCTCCCCCCGTCCTTCCCTCCCTCCTCTCTCTTGATGTTCCCCCCCTCTCCCTCCCACCTTCCTGTTCATGTTCCAGGCTGGCCTCAAGCTCACTGTGTAGATGAGGGTGACCTACATCAACCTCCTCCTCCGACGGAGGGCTCTCTGACACTCTAGCTTCCCTCCCTGCTCCTTTCCAGAGCTTTCCTGTGTGCCCCCATGGCAGCTGGGAATTCCCTCTGAATCATCTACTCTAGTAGGGATTCGGGCCTCTATGGAAGACCTGGGGGCACCTCCTAGGTCTCTCACTAATATAGGTACTCTCCTATACCTGTCTAATCCCTTGCTCTGAGGATCCTACTGCCTGAAACCTTCTCCCCTGGGATCCTCACTAGTCGATGGGGGCTTGTTGACAGGCCACATGTTACTTAATCCTGGTGTCAGCTTGATGGGGTGTAGACAACCCCCAGGTGTGTCTATGTGGTTTAACTGAGGTGGGAAGACACACCCTGAATGTGGGCAGCTCCATGCCAAGCGCTGGGGTCCTGGACAGAGCAACATGAGGAAGGGAGCTGAAGAGCAGCGTGAGCTCGCTCTGCTACCTGACCGTGGGTCAGGATCTCGTTCCTGTTCTGCCACTGCGTCTCCCCTGCCATGATAGGCTGTCGCTGCGAGCCACAAGCCGAAAGCCCGTCTTGTCGAGTGACACACACCAACCTCAGGAGAAGGGCCGGCAGCCAGAGGTCGTCAGTCTCCAGTGACCAGCGACATAGTCACCCCTGCTGTTGCATTGTTTTACTTTATTTTACACTTATATTTTGCAAGTTATCATTACCTCATCTGTATTTTTTAAGAACGAATCTCACATATGCCAGGCTGGCCTCAAGTTCACTGTGTAGATGAGGGTGACCTTGAACTCCTGATGCCCAGCCGCCTCCTGCTGCCGAGTGCCGGGGCTGCAGACACACACCAAACCACCCCACCTCATGCAAGGTTGGGATTGGAACCCAGGGCTTCGCTTCCAAGTTCCAGCCCATGAGGGACCAAAGCACTCCAGGCTCTGCTGGTTTTTTATATGCTATTTATGTGTTCATTTATTTATTTCTGAGAGTGAATGAGAACAAACACATGCGTGTCACGTGCTCCAGTAGCAGTCAGAAGACTTTCAGAAGTCAGTTCCCTTCCTCCCCCATGTGGGCTTCTGGGAATGGAACTCCCAGGTTTTCAAGCAAATGATGTAACCACTGAACATCTCAACGGCCCATCACTTTTGCTTCTTAAGATGGGTTTTTTTAAAATCTCCCTGTTCCTCTCAATCTTTCCTGTGACCACTTCAAATTTTCTCTCTCTCTCTCTCTCTCTCTCTCTCTCTCTCTCTCTCTCTCTCTGATTTTATTTGCCTGCCTTCTGCCTTAGGGCAGAAGGTAACTTTGCAGTGTCAGCGAGGTTATTTCTTGTTCTGTTACACTTTGCATTAAGGCACATTGGAGGGTGGCATCACCCCTGGGAGGTGGCACGTGTCCCCTTCTCTCTGTCGGCACCGCCCACCTCCTGTGGGGACGCCTAGACGTCATCCTGACGCCCTTTGGTGGACTCACTGTAGGAATGAAGTGTCTACTAGTGGGCGCGGGTCACTGGTTGTATCACACAGTCCCTGCTCAGGGCAAAGCCACATCTGGGCTGGGCCACTTCTTGAGCTTTTCCCAGCTTTGGGGTCCCACCCTGGTACAAAGCTGGAGTTCTTTATAAAACCCACACTCCCCTTGCATGGTGCACATGATGCTGAGGATAACGCTCTCCTGGACATTCCAGACCACCCTGCCCGACTCAGGCAGCAGGCACCAAGCTTCCTGCTTGGTGCTTGTGGGAAAAAGCCCAGAAGCGGCTCTGCCACAGGCTCTTCTTGGAAGTGTTTCCGGCGGTCTGCCTCCAAAGTAGTGATTACAACAGGGCTGGAACTCATCAGTATGCAAAAATATGTCTCCAGCATGGCCTGTGCCTGGAAGAGAAGACTGGGGTTCTGTAACAGCTCCAGCAGCTGCTGGGTGGCATGTCGGCTCTCTGTGGGGACTCACACATCCGCTGGGACTGGGGGGTCGTCAGAGTGAAGATCCCACATCTGCTACTGAACTGTGTACCTTCATTTCAAAGCATGTCCTCCCCTAACTCCAAGACAGACTTCATCTTGGCCTTGCTCCATGGTCCTTCCTACATCAACCTCCTCCTCCGACGGAGGACTCCCTGACACTCTAGCTTCCCTCCCTGCTCCTTTCCAGATCTTTCCTGTGTGCCCCCGTGGCAGCTGGGAGCCATGCTTAGCAAGAGCAGCAACCATGTTCTATGTGGTTTCCTCGAGGCGTCTCACAGCTCAGCGACAACTGTCAGAGTGGTCACCCCCCCTCATCCATCAAGCACCCGCCTCGCCCAGTGTTCTCGATGCTGCCTGCTGCCCTGGATACCTCCACCACATTTGGCTACCTGCTCAGAGCCTTGAGCCCCTGCCGTGGATGCACAGCTTGCTGTGAGCAGTTTTCCCTTAGAAAGCAACCACAACAGAACTCATAAACATGCAAATTGTATTTTCCTAATCCCCAAAGCCTGACAGAAAAGATTTTTGGAAAGGAATGCTATGGATAGGCAGATGAGCAGCCAAATGACTTTCTCTTTTTCCCCAGGATTTCATAAATAATTGGCTTTGTTTTAATGAAGAAAGAAAAAAATGGAATTTGCCTTGCCAGACACTGTAAGTACGTCTGGGAACAGAGTCCTGCGACTCCTGAGGGTAGCCGATGAATTTTTAAAGAACAAGAGGCAGAGACGGGAAATGACACAGAGCAAACCTGCTGGGCAGGCCGAAGGGAACAACAAGGAGCACAATCCAGTGGCGGCCACCAACCAAAACATCTGGGGATGCAGGCTCCGGTCACAACCGCCATGAGCTATTTGGAGAGGACAGGAGAGATCTTCCAGCGAATCACGTTCATTCAACTGGCTGAGTGTTCAAGAAACAGAATTAAGTCTTGGCTTTTCATCTTTAGTGGAAATGACTCCCAGATGGGCTAAGCGGTCTGACATATAGAAGAAAGCTGCAAAGTAGTAGAAGGAATGTGAGTGAGAGGTTCACATCATGGCAGAGGGAGCAGAGGCTGCCGTGCTGGCATCCAAGGTAGTCAAGGTGTCAGGGAGATTTTGACCAGGACAGTGAACACTGGCAAACTCAGGAGCAGAGGAGTAAGATCCCACATGTCACTGTGCATTGCAGAACCAGAAGATGGCTATGTTGAGTATGTAGCCATCATTTGTACGTCAGCACAAAGACAAAAACTGTTTGTTTTTGCTGTTTCTACAAACATGACTGTATAATGGTTAGATGCAGGTGTCAACCTGACAGTTGCAGGCTGAACTCTGGGCACGTCTGTGAGGAATTGATAGTTAAGGCAGCCCTGAGCAAGCCTGCAGGAGATTGTCTAAATGATAGGGAAGAACCAGCCCGTATTGGGTGGGACCATCCCCGGCAGATTTAAAATGGGGGGAGCTGGCTCAGTGGTTTGACCCACTTCTGCGCACTTGAACAAATTTGCTGTCTGACAAGTGAGGTTTGCCCCTCTCTCAGCCGTCCTGTGGTGTGGCCAATTCCTTCTGCTCTTGGTACTGGCATGAGCTCTCTGCCAACTTGGATTAAGAACCATTACTTGAGGCCAAAATAAGGCCTCCTGGTTCTGTAAGCCATTTTGCTGTGAATGTATCAGCAACATACAGAGTAACTGTGACAGACTGGATGTCAGCAAGACAGCAAAGACTCGATTAAATAATTATTGTGCATCAGTGAACTGCTGGCGAGTCAGCAATTCTTGGGAAAGTCATAAAGCAAATACCTTCCTAAGTGATAGAATGTTGTTTAATCAGAAACATTATTTCCTTGCCTTCGCGTCAGCAAAAATCACAAAATGTGTTCACCTAGAATGTTATAATTTACCTTTTCAATCCTCATGATGATATCAATGCCCAAAAAAGACTGAAAAGTAAAATTTAGCAGCCCTCTAAGTGGATAAATTTCAAATGCTTTCTTAAAAACAGATTGAATGAAGATAGAAAATATAAAATTATTGCCATATGTTTTCCAAGCAATGTTTTTCTTCTACAATAGATGATGATCAATCAAAATTAAAACGCAAAGTTTTCATGAATGGATGTCAGGCACCACTACAGAGTGAAATCCTGCAAAAGAGAGAGAGAGAGAGAGAGAGAGAGAGAGAGAGAGAGAGAGAGAGAGAGAGAAGAAGAAAGAAGAAAAAAGAAAGAAAAAAAGAAGAAAGAAAGAAAGAGAAGAAGAGAAGAAGAAAGAAAAGAAAGAAAGAAAGAAAGAAAGAAAGAAAGAAAGAAAGAAAGAGAAAATTATAAAAGGGAGGGAGGGAAGAAATGAGGAAAATTTTGAATAAAAAATTACACCTACTACTACAGGGGTGGAATTTTAAATTTGTGTTCATTAGCTAAATCATATTAAGTATTTCATTTCTCTTTTGGTGTGTTCATATGTGTATGTTTGGGTGTGACTGTGCACATGTATGAGTTTGTAAGTGTGTGGGTAGATGTATGTGTATTGCGTGTATGTGCAAATGTGTGTGTGTGTGTACATGTATGTGTGCACATGTGAGTGGATATGTGTGTATGTATATGTGTGTATATGTGTGGATGTCAAAATGGATGTGTGTGCATGTGTGTATTATGTGAATGTGTGCATGTGTGTCTGTGTATATGTATGGATCTGAAAATGGATGTGTGTGCACATGTGTATTATATGAATGTGTGCATGTGTGTCTGTGTATATGTATGGATCTGAAAATGGATGTGTGTGCACATGGAGTGTGTGCATGTGTGTCTGTGTGTATAGGTCAGAGGACAAATGCTCAGGCTTCTTTCCTGGTTGCCACCAAGGCAGGGTCTTTCTTGTCTGCTGAGCAGAATCTTTCTGAGTGTCTCTGCCAGTCTTCATACTCCAGGTTGACCCAAAGCTTCCAGGCCATCACATGTCTCACCCCCATGAAAGTGTTGGGATACAGATGTACAACACCACATCTGGCTTTTTATACGAGCTCCAGGAATGGAAGCACTTTTATTAGCTGTGCCATCTAGCAGCTGTGCCATCTAGCAGCTGTGCCATCTAGCAGCTGTGCCACCTAGCAGCTGTGCCATCTAGCAGCTGTGCCATCTAGCAGCTGTGCCATCTAGCAGCTGTGCCATCTAGCAGCACCATATTGAATATTTTAACAAAAATATCATTTTCCAACCTAGCACTTATTGTCCTTGATGCCAACATAAAGCAATGGCATTATTTTCACAGCTGTTTTATAGTGCGTTTATTTATTTATCTTGTGTGTGCATGTAGGTATGTATGTGCACATCATAGCACACCTGTGAAAGGGAAAGGACGCCATGAATGAGTCAGCTCTGTCTTTCTACCATGTAGGCTTTGGGCACTGAACTCAGGTTGTTTGGTTTGGCAGCAAGTGTCTTTGCCCACTAATCCCCGTCACCAGCCCTCACATCTACTTTGCTTAGATGTATATACACATGCAAATACAGTATACAGTGTATAAAAATAATAGCAATGAGCCGGCAAGATAGCTCATTGGGTAAGGCACATATTTGCAGACCTGGCAACCTGAGTCCAATCCCTGGAGCCCCACATAGAGGAAAGAGAGTCGCTTTCTGACCTCCACCCATATATCATAGCATGCGTTCTCTCTCTCTCTCTCTCTCTCTCTCTCTCTCTCTCTCCTCTTTCTTTAATGCTTATTTGCTTCAGTTCTCTCTCACATAAACAAATAAAATATTAAAGGTGATAGTCCTTTTATAGAGAGTAATGTATATATATGCATCTAGAACTCCCTTTTGCAGAAATCATTTTAGTCTTTATAAAGAGAAACACAACCACATATAAATTATTACGTACATAGAAACTATTTTGATCCTTGTAGGGGGGCACATGCCTACATATGGAGAAAGAAAAAAATCATGAATTATTCATGTTGCAACATGTTCCTTGGCCACCCTGTACAGTTATGAATGTCACACTGATCTGGAAAATTCTCCAGATTCGAGAATATGAACACTAAAAAGGGTGCTGCACTCAGCCAAGAACTTGAACTTGAGCATGCAAGACCACAGTACACTTATCAGGAGGACAAGGCCTTCCCCGAGGCCACACCACAGCTCTCCCAGCCAGCAGCCTGTCCCTGCTTAGCTTCAGCAGCGACAAGGTGCCATTCTGAAGCAGAGGCAGGTCACCAGCTGCTGTGTGCCCTCAGATTCAAGATCCTAGGGTAAAAAGAGAGGGCTTTTCTCCAGGAGTCGAAATGGTCTGAGCCAAGCAGCTATTATTCCGAGCTTGTGACTTGAAGTATTTGTGTCGTGCTTCTCTATTCCTGAAGGCATCCGGTTCTCACGATGTCCAAGACCCAGTTGGTTCCAGTTTTTGATGTTTTTGCTTTTGCTTACTTTTCATTTACTCACCAGAGAGGAAGAGAGAGAACAAGCGTGTACGCCAGGCCCGCAGGTGTGGGTCAGAGGACAACTTTCAGAAGTCGGTTCTCTCCTTCCACCACGTGGGCTTCCTGGTGTCGAACTCAGCGGCTTGTGAGCAGGTGCCTCATCCACTGAGCCCTCTCACCAACGCCTTGCCTGCTGGGACAGGGTCTCACTCTGTAGCCCAGGCCAGTCTGGAACTTACTAGGCAGCCCGGGTCGTCAGGTCTTCCCCACACACTCCCAGCAGCCTCTGAGAACTGGTGATGTCTGATGTGGAGCTGACACTGTGAATGGTGGTTAAATTCTATGGCTCAGGGAATAACGATAAGGAGTCTGAGTATATTCAGTGCAGCCACAACTTAAATATTGCCCCCTTTTTTGTAGTTGTGGGGACAAAACCTAGGGCTTCACACATGCTAAGCGAGTGATCTACTGCTAGTCCTTCTCTGAATACTTTTTAAATCTTTCTCTTGCTTCCCCCTCCCCTGTTGGTCTTCCTTCCTCCCATTCTCTCTCCGTCCCTCCTTCCCTTTCTCTGTGTGTGTAGGGGGGCACGAATGAGGCATGAACAAGTCCTGTCTTGCTCGGCATGCACACGCCTGCTCCCTCCAGACCCTTGCTTAGGCCGGAAGCGGCTCCAACTCTCTTCCCCTATTCCTTGGCATCCTGTTTGTTTCTCTATAAACCCATCAGTTCTCAGATCAGAAGGCCGAACCCCAGCTAATGGGAGCAGCCAAACGTCCCCCACGTTAGGGACAAAATGCTCCGGTGTTGATCTTCCCCGTGCAGGGTCTCATCTCTGTGCGCATGCCAGGCTGGCCAGCAGATCCCCAAGGACACATCTGTCTCTGCCTCTTGTCCTAGTTGACTGAGGAAGGTATGATCATCTACTGGGTACCAAGACCACATCTTCGGGTACCAAGACACAGCTAAACCTCAGAGGAGATATCTTCTCTTATGTTGGGACTAAATTGGAGCACGTATTGAGAGACCGTCACTCAAAGTGACATGTTTGGGCAAGGCAACTTTACTCTTTTCTCTTCCTGTCCCCTCCCCCTCGCCTCCTTTACTTTACTTTGGATCCAGAGGGCACCCTGCAGCCCAAGGCTGCGATGCCAAGCACACGGGCAGACACCGGAGCGTTTTGTCCCTAACGCAGGGGAGTTTGGCTGCTCCCATCAGCTGGGGTTCAGCCTTCTGAGCTGAGAACACATTGATTTATAAAGAAACAAATAGGAGACCACGGAATAGGGGAAGGGAATTGGAGCTGCTTCTTGCCTAACCAAGGGTCTGAAAGGAGCAGTGTGCACATATGCCCAGCAGGACAGGACTGCGCATGTGAGGATCCACCAATGGAGCAGGAGATCAGGAAAGAGCAGCAGAAAAGAGGCCTCGGGATGCTGACCACAGCAAGGCCGGCTCAAGCATGGAGTGACAGCGTGTGCAGACACTGGACCCATTACAGGAACAAGAACAAGGGCCAAGGCCAAGACTGGACAGGATTGCTTGCGCCTGAGGGGGCGCAGAGACTGAGGACCCCATGTAAGAGGGCATCCCTGTACAATGCACTGCAGCGAAGTCACCTGACGCAGCAGGACCACCTGCCACAGGGAGACCTGGCTACATCTCTGGGGGTCAATCTTGTCAAATTCAAAGGCCTGCCCAAAAAGGAAAGGGGGGAAAGAAATGCCTCTCTGGATCCGATCTAAGAGAAGAAAAGACCGAGACCACCCTGCAGAAAGGCAGACCAGTCATAGACAGCTATGACTGGTCTGCTGTATCCCCCACCTCTGCCCCCCAGAACTGTGAAATTATTGATGATAACCCAGCACAACAGGGAAGATGTCAGCTGTGGAAACACTGAGGACAGGTGACATCCAGTGGCGTTTCTCTTCAGACTCCATCAATTTTTAAGTCAGGCTTCTGGTAGACAAGAGTACGCCAGAGAAGACAGTCGGAAGGGAAGTTTTGTCTTAAAACCTGCTAATTCAGACTGTCACTTCTTAAATCACAACCCTCCAGTCCTCCTACTACTAGGAAAGATTGCATAAGACTTTTAAATGTAAGAATTCAAAAATCAAACAGGGAGAGAGATGGCGAGTGACCTTTCTGGCAGTCCCGGAACGCTCTGCGAGCAGACAGTGGACACCCACGTGAGCTACAGCTGCCCACAGAGATGCAGATGAGCTGCTCGGTGAGCGCGATTGGTCGCTGACCCGCTTGCATGTATCTTTTTTTTAATTTTTTTATTATTTATTCAATTGTGCGTGTGTGTGTATGTATGTGCGCGCATGTGTGTATGTGTGTGTAGAACCACGGACGAATTCGGGAACCACCATGGACGCCTCCACCTCCTCCTGCCCCGGGATTCACAGGCTCCACCCACCAGGACCAAAAGCGCAGGCCGCCCCCGCTTCCGCCTGGTTTCTATACGTGGGATCTGGGATCCGAACTCAGGACCTTCCGCCTGCAAGGCAGAGGCTTAATCCCTGAGCCACCTCTCCAGCCCCTGCTTGCCTCTATCTATGAAGGCTTTCAGCGTCCTCGTCTCCTGCATAGACACTGTTGCTTCTTATTGGTTCCTCGTTTGTTCCTTGTTAAAATCTCTGCTTGCCGTAGTTTCCTGTCCCTGTGAGAACCATGGCAGAGCTTGAGCTTAAAGATTCCTTGGCACCATCGGTGCACTGAGAACCGATACTCAAGTCAATTGGAAGGTTAGGCAAGGTTGGACATCGGTGTACTGGAGTAAACCGGACAGTCAATTGGCCATCAGAAGGCTGGCTTCTAATCCCAGAGTTGCACTGAATGGGCAGCCATGGACAGCTCCATAATCTCATCTGGGCCTCAGTTTCCCTCTGGAGCAAGGGAGGTAAACAGCAAGGTCTCTGCTTTCTGTGCTTCTACACTGTCACGTTCGTTCCTGTCTTCGAATGTGTGACGGCATCAAGCACAGCTGTGAAGTCCTGTTCCATCCTAAAGCACTGATGTCCAATGCTAAATGAAACCAACGTCTGCTGACGGTCAGACTCCTGTCTCTGGGTCCCTGAGAAAGAGCTACGGTACCACCCAGGACTTTGGGGCAGGCAGAGGCTTTGGCTTCTCACAAGTGGTAGGTAGGCAGGAGGGGGAAGTTGATGGACTGAATGGCAGTCCCACAAACCACACCTAGCCTGGGCAGATACGGGACAAGGAATCATCCTGTGGTAGGAACCACCATCACACCCCCAGAATTATTGCCAATAGGTCAAACACTGCTCTGAATGGATATGGCAGACTGGTAAACTTAAATTTGAAAAGGAAAAGGAAATAACCGAGTCGACAGACTCTAGTCCATTGGATTTACATCAATGCATATGCAGATATGTATTTTGAATATGTATAGTCTTCTTTTTAGCTGCCAACAGTGAAATGTTCTGATACTTAAGAGATTTTAGGGTGCTGTTTGCTTGCGAGTCTTTGTTAGTGTACAGACTAGACTTAACTGGCAGGAGGGCAGTGGGTGAATGAGCTTCATCAATTGGGAACAGGTTTGTGACTCTGTCCAGGACATTTTGAGGGGTTTCAAGCAATGACTGTAGATCCTGCCAGAGTGGAGGAGAGAAGATACAAATGCTTCCATTTCTGCCTTGAGTTGTCTGTTCAGTTGTGCACTTGGCTGGATGTAGTATCAACCAAAGAGACACAAAGGTGTGTCTACAAGGGCCTTTTGAGAAAATTAGCTGAATGGGGAAGACCCATCCTCAAAGTGGGCAGAACCTGCAATTGGTAGTCTATGACAGTTGATCTCGATCGTCAACTTGACAGGACT
This sequence comes from Typhlomys cinereus, assembly GCA_023101885.1. NCBI lineage: Eukaryota > Metazoa > Chordata > Mammalia > Rodentia > Platacanthomyidae > Typhlomys > Typhlomys cinereus. The sequence continues at coordinate 19,844,879 of JALPQD010000001.1, forward strand.
AAGATCACCATGGAAACAAATCTCTGAGCAGGTCTAGGAGGGAGTTTCTAGATGGGGTTAGCAGGGAAGACCCTCTTTCAATGTGGGCAGCACCATCCCACAGCCTGAGGTCCTGGGCTGAACAAGACAGAGGAGCGCAAACATCCATCTCTCTCTGCTCCTGGCCTTGGCCACACTGGGCCTTAAGCTCCTTGCATCATCTCTTCCCCGCCAGGGAGGACTGACTGTGTGCTCCAAGTGCAAGCCGGCATAAACCCCTCCTTTCCTAATTTGTGTTTGTCAAGTATTTTGTCAACGGCAACAAGAAAACTAGCTAGGATGTGGTCCAGGGGAAAAGCAGCCTTGCTGGCCTGTCCACCCTTCCTCTGGAGCCAGCACATGTGTCTGCCCTTCTTCCGGAGCCAGCACTTTGTCCTCATTGTGACCGACCGCTGCTGATGTCAGACCACACCTCTCCAGCCTTCCAACATGGACTTAAAGGCAAGCAGTTTCTGGGGAGCTTCCAGTACTGGATGGACTGGTACTCAGAAGCTGGTGGATTCTCGTCCCTTCTCACATTGAGGTGACCATTGTTGGGCTACCTGTGCAAGTTGAACATAATAAACCCCCTCGTGTAACATATATGCAATCTCCTGGTTCTAGTCCTTTCACAGAGGCTGTGTGATGTAGACATCCAGTGGTCGAAGCTTACCAGAGACACCCATGGAAGTGCACATTGAGGCATCACGGAGCTTCTTCAGGCAAGCTCCAGGGGGACCACGGAGCACCCTGCCATTGCAGGGCCACCCTAGTCACAACGCCAAGCGAGCACATGTGCGGGTGCTACACAGCAGCACCCCAAACATGCAGTAAAGTCCCCGTGACCTCACACATGCCACCATCCTGGCTTCATGTCTAGCTTCCTTTCTGTCTGCAGGAGAAATGTGCCTATGATTTGCATATTCATGGTTTAGATACAATGACAAGAGCTTCGATCCCTTTCTCTTCACATCATGAATCATCATGAAAGACGTTTCCCAGCAACACCCTAGGAGAAGTCATGTCTTCATATTTTCACTAGCTGAAGAGACTGGCCTTTTTCCTAGGAAAGTTCCTTATCGCCGGTTTAAATTGTCTTAGGAGACGGTAAAACCCTGGTCCTCCAACCTGTCTGTGTTTTATGACTCGCTTCCTGCTAACAGCCCTAAATCGTCCACGACGCAGTCATTAACCACGGGAATGTTCGCCAGCAGATGGGCCTCGTTCTCAGTGCCTGGCAGAGCACACACCTCCTCAGGGGCACGGTGCCCCCCACATCTGTCTCCTGATGCTGTGGACCAGGTCTCCACAGCAGCCGGCGAGCCTGGCCATGGCTTCATCTCTTCCCTTCAGCCCTGCCATCTGACTCCTTCTGATGCTTCATTAGTTCTTTAATGTCATGTCTTCTTTCTCTTGAGCACTTATAAAAGGGCGAGCATCAGATTTCTGGCCCATGTTCATTGTTGTCTGCTTGAGATGCAAACAGTATTTCAAACCCAGCAATCCCGCTGCTGGGAGATGGATGGATTTGCTTCGTTTCTCTGTGAAGGAATATTACTCAACCCTCTCAAAGGAGTTCCTTATCTCAGAAGAGAGGGTGGTAAGCATGTAGGAGCCTGAGGGCAGGAGGGGCCTTGCCAGGGTCTTCTGGACGTGACAGGCCTGAGGCATCCATGAACTGGACGTTCTGCTGCAGCTGCATATACCTCAAGACTTGCATAGCATGTGGCTTGCAGCTGCACGTACCTCCACAAGCATATGGCCTATCAGCGTTTTACTATGGAAGCAGGAGGATCTAAGAGGCACCACAACTTGCTGAGAGACTATCAAGGGTTAAATGTTGGCTGTGTGTGCTGGCTACTCTTAACTATTGCTGTGAGAAAGCACCAAAGTCAAGCAACTTAAGGGAGAAAGGAAAGAACAGTTACCTTCCTCCATGATGTCCCCAGTGATGTTAACATCTACATTCCAGCCAGTTGCCCAAGCACATCTCAACACAGGTGCCCACATGAAACTCAGTGGGCCACACATGCGCAGAAACATAAAGCAGGAGGGAAACTGGCCGGGCAAAAGGTTTGTAGTTGGAAAAGAAACGGGGGTGAAAATGACATGAATTCTTGTGCTCGTATTGGAAACTGTCCACGACTATGAATAAATACATGCTAAAAAGAAGATCCTGAGCTCCATGTGGATGAAGACGCCAGACGGTCTGCTGAGTGAAATAAGCCAGAAAAAAGAACGACTGTGTGTTCCCACTCGTGGGGAGAATCAGCCAGAGCACAATGCTCAGTGAACCTATGTGGGGCAAGAGAGGAAGGCATGGAGAGGGCGGGGCGAAGCAGCAAGCTCCTAGTCCAGAAATCCAAGGTTCACCGCGAGGACTGAAGTCACGGGGTTTTGTGGCGTACTGGGGAGTCCATTGAGAGAGCAGAGCGAGGCGCTCACTGAGAGAGCGAGGCTGCTCTTACAGCGCAAGTGAGGTCGTCGTGCAAAAAGATGGAGCTGCTGGCTGGACTGACTGCAGGACCCATTCCCTAGGGTGTAGCCGACACTGTACATGGTTGGTGGAAATCCTCCTCACACAGAGAAAAGAACTTCCCTAGTTTCACAGTCACGCCAGGAGAGTGGCTCAGGCGGCACCACTCTGAAATCCAATTCTGGGGAGCGTAATTCCATTTCACAGAACTCTTTGTTTTGCTCTGGCCGCCATCTGCTCTGTTGGAAAGCAAGCCTTCTCCCCCATCCGTGTCCTCTCTCCCAGTCATTTCTGGGATTCCCCCAGGGAGGCCTAGGGGAGCTGGTGTGCAACCTCCAGTCTTCTGTGCTGATCTGGGCTCAGGATGCACAAAGCTGGGATTCCTGCTGGGGCTCCCCATTAGCCCCCCAAGAGTCACCTGGAAGGCTTCGCTTTTCTCCTGCAAGATGCTCTCCTCAAGGAAGACAACCCTCACTGCGGATTCTCAACAACTCTCCTGAGAGAGAAGGGGGAAGAGGGCTCATCTGAGAGATGCCCAGTAGCTGAGGCCGAGGTACAGGCTGAGGCCACACAGATCGGCTCCTCGTCCTAGAGCTCAGCTGCAGCCAGGCACAGGGACATCAGCTTGGAGGGGCGTGCGGTGGGCATGCCGCGGGCATGCGTGTCAGCTCTGACCAACCTGGGAGGTCCCGGAGGTTCTGACCTCACCTGTGTCTGCACACAGTGTGACCAGCATGTCCTGATTTATCGTCTGGGAAGTAGCCAAGAATCCACTTTGACCCAAGAAAAGCAGCACGTTGGTTATGTTGTTAGTTACCTGCATTTTTCTGTGTCCTTCGATCCCTGCCCTAGAGATCTCTGTGTTACCTTCTCATCTTGCAGTGAGTGACTCTAGAACATTCCAAGGTGGAAGCATTTCTTTCCTGGAGCAGCCTTATTCTTCCATCAAAAAATCCAGATGGGACCGGGGTTTGGTCAGTCACACAGCATGAGCTTAACATACATGAGGTTTGGGTTACATTCCTGAAAACAACTTTAAAGACATTCTTCAAAGTAGGATCAGGGGAGGGCTCGGGGTTGAAGTGCTTACTGTGCAAGCAAAAGGACCTAAGTTTGCATCTCAGCATTCCATGTTAAGTGCCAAGCAAGCGTGGCAGCTCACCTGTGATTTCAGCATGAAGGACGGAGCCTAGGAATCCTCAGAGCAAGCTGGCTAATTAACTCTCTATGTGAGATTTCTTAAGAACACTGTATTTCTGGGATTCTGGGATAAGGTGATCCTGATTATTTTACTCTCTATGACTCGAAGGCTTCCAGTTTCTATGGTAATGTGCCACCTCCAGCCATACCTGATGTTCCAAGAGTTCTGATAATTGGACTGTGACATTTGATTTCAAATCCCCAGGCCACAGCCGAGAGAATCACTTATCATTTCAACACAGTGTCTTATGGAGAAAGACTTGAAGGGCTTTGCATTCAGATCGCACATTTGGAGGACATTGAAAGTTTAAAGTGGGGCTCCAATACTAGCACTCCGTATCATTCTTCTAGAACATTTATAGCAGAGGCCAAGCATCCAAGTCCACATTGAGGACAGATTCCTGGAAATACCAGAGGGACTCATTTAGAACTCACTTCTAAACATGATCTCAAGCCATAAGGCTCTTACCAGAGCAGCCAGACTCCAATGTGCAGAGCTGTAGATTCCTCCTATTTTTGGAACACTGAGGAATGAATAGCCAGACTCAGATGTACATAGCTGTAAATTCTGCCTATTTTAGGAAGCACTGAGGGATTGGGAGCATTCTATGATTTGTTTTCAATTTCCTTTCCATGTCTCTAGCAAACATACTCATCATTTTATCACTGGGAAATTTCAAAAAAGGAAAGAACCTCCTACTCCGGGTTGGGGAGATGCCTTAACGGATAAGGACACTCGCCTTACCAAGAGGTCTGACTGCCTCCTGAGGTGATCTCAGAACCCACATGGTGGAAAGGGAGAACCCATATCAACAAGGTGTCCCTTAGATAGTCTTATGAATGCTGAAGCGTACACCCACCCTCATGATCAAGAACAAAAATGTAAACAAAAGGAGGAAGAGAATAAGGAAAAGAGGGAAGAAGAAGAGAAGGAGGAAGAAGAGAAAGAGGAAGAAGAGGAGGAAGAAATTGCCCCCAACTCTGCAGTTCTGAAGTGAGTCCTCCAGGGCTAGTTGGACAAGCTAAGGGATAGGATCAAAAGCTTCTGTCAAACTTGGTTGGCCATTGACACAAACATCCAGTCCAGTGTCATCTGCTAGTTTCTGGAGAATTTTGCATAGCAGTTTCCTTCTGTCAAAACATTCTTTCCTGGAGACTCACAGGTTCATGCAACTCACAAGAAGCTTTCAATACAAGGCTTAGGATGGTTAAAAGACCCACAAGTCCCTTCCTAAGATTTTAAAGCAGTAAAAATTTTCTGGGAAGAGAAGACTCTTTAGTAGCTGTCTGTAAGCTGTGCAGGGAATTCCATGGTGTGGTTCTCATAGGCTGTTGCCCATGCTGGAGTAGGCTTCCTTTCAGTGGTACAACTGATTGAGTCCCATGCTCCCAAGTGAGACCCTCACCCATGCTTCTGTGGGAAACCCTCATCCATGTCCCATGGGAAACCCTCACACATGCTCCCAAGTGAGATTCCCAGTGAGAAACCCTCTCCCATGTTCCCAAATGAGACCCTCGCCCAGGCTCCTATGGGAAAACCTCACCCAAGCTCCTCCACATGAGCACCTTGCCCATGTTCCTGTTGGTAATCCTCGCCCATGCTCCCGTGGGAGATGCTCACCCATGCTCCTTTTTTGCAATACTCATTAGTGCCCCCATAAGTATCCCCAACAAACTCATTGGTTCACTTAGCTGGATTTGGTTAGGATCTTTCTTTGGTCTGGGTGAATATGGGTTTCCATTCAATTCCCCAATATCTTAATGCTATAGGAGTCTACTGGAAGCTCTGTAAGGTCCACCTCCAGAGGCATAAGCTTTTCCATCCACTCCACATGTCCAGCCAATCCATCTCAAGGCCTAGATACATAGACAGGTTTCTCATTTCAATAACACATTGGACAACGAGAGCCCCTGTGTGTAAAGACAGTGCTGCCTTGCTTTGTCCATTGGAGTAAGCCAAGGAGGAAGCAAGTCTCAGCACCAAATCAAAGAGAGCAACATGCTACTGTCCAACCTCCCTCTTGCCTGTGAGACTCGGGCCTCTACAGCTTCCAGACTCTTCCTCAATGTTGACAAAGCGATGATGCTGACAGCCACAGCACATTGTTACAACCTAGGTGCAGTCATGCTCCAATCACAGGAGAAACTTCTAAACCGTTCCCAGGGGTGAGCCTTGTCTAAATAAATAGTGAGGGTTTTTAATGTTTATCAAATGCTTCTGGAGTGTTGGCTACTGTGCCATTCTCTGTATTTACTCTGACATTTGCCAGGCATAGCATTGTTTTGTTCACTGATGTGCTAATTCCATTGCCCAGCATGTGACTATTTGGAGACAGGTCCTTTAATAAGATCATTAAGTGAAAATGGAGGCCAATGGGTGGGCTCCAATCCATTTGACCTGATGTCCTTTTAAGAAGAGAAGAAAGAGTAGGAGTAAGATCCTGGGAGAGGACCTGGGGAAGACACCAGAGCAAGAAGTCATCCAAAAGCCACCAAAGGAGGTCAAGAAGAAACCAACCATCCAACACCTTGATCTCAGACTCCCAACCTCTAGGATTGCTCTAGCAAACCCTGCTGTGTAGGTCAACCAGCTTGTGGTCCTTTGCTGTGACCTCCCAAGCAAAGAAACACAGTTGGTACTTATTTAATGGTCTGACTCAGTGGGGATGGCGACACCATTTCATGATTCTGTCTCCTAAAAGGGGCAGTGGCTATCTGAGGTCCCACGTGGGCGCCAGGGGATGGACTCCCACATCGGAATTCAATCTAGAACTCTCATGTATCACACAGTGCTACGTACAGGCACTTCTCAGCTCCAGCAACAGAAACTGACCCTGGTCGGTCTAAGTAGAAAAGGCATTTGCAGAAGTCCATGGTACAGTTCGCAGGATCCCTGGAATTGCTGGAAAAGCAGGACCGGTGGGCACACACCTGGGGACTGACAAGACAGAGCTGCCCCCACCCTGGTCCCAGGTCCCTGCTGCTTCCACAAGCACCACTCTCACTGCTGGGAGGAGCATGCCGGTCCTCCCTAGATCTCAGCTCAGAGCCCAAGCTGGTCGCGCAGGTGGGAGTCTTTGCCATTCATCACACGCCCCGGCACTGTCTGCAAGGAGGGAGGGTGTGCAGAGAGCGCGTCTGCTTGGATGTTTGGAATTGTCCCGGTTGCCTGGATTCTGCTTCTACAGAGAAATGTGGGCTGATCCTCCAACATGAGAAAGAGATTCCGGCATTGGGCAGCCAAGAAGAAACCAGGCACTGTAACTCTAAGTAAGAGGATGTGGTGTGATTTGAACAGGGCGAACAAGGCCACGTGGTCTTTGGTGAGTGAGTGCAGACAACTTGGGAGAAGAATGGGGGGTGCCTTTGGACTTTCAGCTGGGCTCTCATCAGAAGGGAGCGGGCAGTTCCAATGCTGGAAGGTTCCAAAGCACCTCCAATGTGCTCAGGTATTGCAATTCATCTGAATGGTTGCTGACAAATCACCATCAGAAGGCTTACGGGAATGAGGAGTTTATTTTCTTTTGATAGTCCAGTTACAGTTTGTAGTCCAGCCTGATGGGAGAGCACGCACCAACACCAGGGCTGAGGGAACTGGCCACACCATCACCACATAACGGCTGAGAGAAGGACGATCCTTACTTGCCAGACCAGCATATCTGGCCAAGTGTACACAAGAATGCCAACTTTCTCAATCAGTTCTCTGTTGTTATTCCAGGGCCTAGTCCCACCCACCATGGGCTGGGCCTCCCCATCAGCTAGACAATTTCCTACAGGTTTGCTCCGGGCTTAACTCAACCACCAGTTCTCTACAAATGTGCCCAGAGCTCAAACCTCGACTGTCAACTTGACGCCTGTGCTTAACTTCAACACCAGGCCACCAACAGTGAGAACCCTCATGCGTCTGCAGGTCAGGAGCAAGAAGCTGGTCTGAGAGGTAAGAAAGAGACTCATCAGATGACAGTGGCCCTGGGTCGGCCTTGAAAGTTCTCTGCACACATGACCTTAAAAATCTCTTCTGAGTTCTTGAGGAGGAAAAGCAGCCAGCCAAGGTTTACCTGCTCTTCTGGGTACACCACAGAGTAGAAGACCTAGTCCCCAGCACCGCAAATACATGCGCTGAACTTGAATAATGAAACTTCTCAATAATTGTTCCAGGTGGCGATTGGGTAGGAGGATACCAGATGGTTGTTTAAGAATAATTGCTGATGAGTCTGCAAGGTGCAATTGCTATTCAGAGAACCCTGAATTCCAGACAAACTTCCCCACAGTCCTCAGCAGGATGAGTCATTAGGACCCATCGGCAGAGTCAGTCTGTGAAGTTGGGGCTATGCCCCTTGCCATGGGGACCCTGATGGACTGTGGCATCTGAGCTGTCTTGTCACCACCTTTGGGTTTTCTTTGTTTGCTGATTTGTTCTTAAGCAAGGCTCAGCAAAGGGAAGGTGGATTGCTCAGATCTCCACGGGAAGCAGTAAGTGCTTCTTGGCACTTTGGGAGGCATTTCTAGTGACAGGCCAGGGTTCATGAACCACATGTGTGATGCATGACACTGCACCAAAATAGAACTGGTCAGGACAAGTGGCTGGAAACACAGAGACCTACTCGGTGGCTGGGTACAAAGACCGTTAGGTCTAATGTCCATTAGCACAAATCATTTGATTTTATAAAGTGCCCTGAAACTATTACACAAATATGCATCTTGCAGTAACCCACTTTCTTTTGCTGTGCTTAAAGATTTCTGTGTTTGGCCAGACATCCAGACCTTTCCCAGAACTGCCTCCTTCACCTTACTGGGGAAGGAACAGCAAGTGTTTCTGGAAAACAAGTGATGTCATTCCACACCAGAAGATGTTCACAGGTGTGACAATCCCCTGGAGGGTTGCCTGGCCCCAGAGCAGTCGCTACCTGCTGGTGTCATGCCAGCTCCAAACTGCTGGCTACACTACACAAAAAACACCCACTGATACACTCTGACTGACAGGAGCTGACCTACAGGATTACAGGAATAGCCCCATCATTTAAGTAATACACCTCCCCAAAAGGTGGCGTTTATTATACACATTAGCTATGTACTCAAAACTTAAGTCTGAAGCCTGCTAAAGATGGCTCAGCCAGTTAGAAGGTGCTTACTTGCAAACCTGGTGGTCTGAATTCTGTCCTTGGAAGGTCACATGGTAGGCAAGTTGTCCTCTGATCTTCCCTCCCACATATCATGGTGTGCATATTCTCTCTCTCTCTTTCAGTAAAAATATTAAAAATAAACCTAAGCCTAGATTCTCCTAGGAGTTTTCTCTCTTGCCAAGGAAGTTAAGTTGAATCACAGTTTGTAAGTCAAAAACTATTTTGAATTGGCTACATGTCAGCAAGCAGCATGAATATCTCAATTCATGATGGTCCCATAGATGAAGAGGAGATCAAGAGCGGCAGTAGACTAGCAAACAAGGAGGATTCCCAACATGGGCCTTGGTCCTCTGCATGCACAAGCACACGCATGTCTGCACACGTGAACCCTTACATGCACGCATGCACGCACGCACACGTGAAAATGAAGAGAAAGAAAAGCTCTCAAACTTCGAGAAGGCACACAGATTGTCTGAAGTCTTGGGGGATAAAATGTTTGTGTGTTGTGCGGGTGGTGTATGCACATGTGTTTTATGTGTATGTAAGCATGTACATGTGTGCATGTGCACACGGTGTATGTGTGCACGTGTGTTATATGCATATGAGTATGTACATGTATGTATGTGCATAGGGTGCTTTATATGCATGTTTGCACGTGTGCCTGGTGCCGGTGAGGAGGGCTCTCCATGTGCCTATCACTTGCTGTGAACCAGAAATCAGGATCTCATTCCTGACCCTCAGCTCGCCCTTCATTTGGGGCTGTTCTGCCTAGACCCTCTCTTGCAGGTAAAATCTCCACAGCTCTCTTTTGATCAGTGATTTAGACAATAGAACCATTCGGAACAATAGAATTCAATCCCTCATTTGGCCGCAAAGCCAATAACCAAACCACCTTTCTCTGCCTCCTTTAAATTCAGCCCTGTTAAATCAGCGACTCTACTTTCTCGAAGTGTTTTATAAACAGCGCTTTGCAGGAGGGTGCCTGTGCTGTAAATATTTAGAAGGCATCTCTAGTTATAAAAAAAAAATACTTCATTAATAAATATTTAGGGGAAGAAAGTGTATCTATAAAGGAACCATGAGGATCAAGCCCCCAGAAAGGACACGAGGCTGAATGGAGTGTTCACTGGCCTCCACCCTCATCACCAAAAAAAAAAAAAAACCTTCAATAAATGGTGAGTCTATTTTAAAGTGCTATTCTGGGAATCCAGACTTATAAGGGCACCGAAGAAATCCCATAATCTTAGCAAACTGAAACGTGTTGCAAGAGCAGAACCTCTCGAAGCCTTCAAATAGCAGGTGGTTGTGGTGTCTGTGAGGCTGAGGAGGGACACATCATACATTGAAGAATGTCTACGAATGTACACACGTGCACGCCTGCACAAGCACACGCACTGTAGTTACAGGTAGTGTCTCAGAAGTTGTCTGGAGGACCCTGAATCACAAGCATGGTCTTGATCACTGTGACATCATGTTTCCACTTTGATGACCTTGACTACACCAGACACAGAGGAGAGAGTGCAGGTGCCCAGGCCAGGCAGAGGGATCCGCCTTCAAGTCCTTCTTCCTCATGTTTTGAGACAAAGGGAGCTGGAACACTGATCTGTTTCCAGGCAAAGCATGCACGTGCACGTACATATGCAAACTTCACCCATCCATACACATACACACGCACATGCACAGAAAACTATAGGGTATATAGCCTTGCCGGTGATGGAGGGGCTCCAGCTACCAATTGAGGTTTTCCTGGGACTATCCCAGTAAATCCCGAGAGCCCCATGTCATCTGAAGTCCTTCTGTCTGTGCCCACAGAAACAGTTTGCTGGAAGCGAGTCAAGGAAGAGGGTCCCACAAGGCAGAGGTGGCTGGCAGACAACTGGACCTGGGCGGTGTGTGTGTGTGTGTGTGTGTGTGTGTGTGTGTGTGTGTGTGTGCTGGACAGACCGGAGCTGGCCTGAGATATAAGCTGCCACCGTCAGCGTGTGGATGAGAACTGGGGAGCAGGGAGAGAGCCCCTCAGAGGAGGTGCTGTCTCTCTTAGAGCAGGCTGGACCCTCTTCCCCGGGCTTCACGCCTTGATCTCTGTGCTGGGGTGTCCTCCCTCACTTCCTGCTTGGGTCTCACCTGACACGTTCGCTGTGATCTGCCCCCTTGCCAGCACACTGATGGGCTGGGGGTTCTCACTTGTCAGGGGCTGATTCTGCCTTTCAGCTTCCCCCTTTTACGTGCAGAATTCATCCATTCACACTCCTTTGCTCGCGTGTGTGCAGGCTGCTTCCTTTCTGTGCTATTTTCTGCTCTGGTGGCATTTTTCTTTTTTTCTCTCTCCTTGTATGGACTTCATTTTTTTTAATGCTAATAATGGCTATGGGAGAGATTCAAAGGCTCATTCTTAAAGGAAACAGCATCAAAATCTGCAAGAGACCAGCCTTGCAGCCAAGTCTGCTGTGAGGACAGTGGGTCTGGAGGGGGCTCCATCTCTCAATAAAAGTAAATAAGTAAAACAAATAAGCAAACAAAAACATGAACTAAGTCTTCTTTCAAACAAAGGGGCCTAAACTTAGCTGAAGGGAAAATCCCCCTTCGTTCCGTCTCTCTTCCAGATGTGGATAGTACCCAGCCCTGTAGGCCTCACCTGTAAATAAGGCATGGAAATATGTTGCTTGAAGAATATCTGGTGTCACAGACACCTGGGTTAGCATCCTTGAAGTAGCACCTTCCAGCTATGTGCGAAATTGGGCAAAACCGTTTCATTGCTGAGAATGGTTTCTAGAATATAAAAGATGAGGATGACAGTGCATGCTGCATGACCCAGCCCTCGTGCAGAATTGTGAGTTAAATCGGTGCAGGTGTTTGCTAAGGGAGGCGCTATACTGAGAAGCATGGTTGTCTCTAAGAGGGCCTGAGGGTCATCTGACTACGTGCAGGGGTCTGAGAAGCTAGACCAGAGGTTAGGGCAGAGGCCTCCCTATCCCGCCCCACTACCACCACTCCAAGGTCAGGTTGAGGGAATCCACCTGCAGAAAGGGCTTCGCACAGGAGCAACTGATAAAGACTCAGAATCCACATGCTCCCAACATGTGGAGTAAGTGTGTAAACAGAGTGCCAAACACTGGAACTTCAGAGTTCTCGTCGGAAAGATGCAGGTCATGGGGTCTTCGTGCATCGAGATCAGTAAGGGTGAGGAAGGTAACCCCGGACCAGCTTCCGACTCTGCTCCATCACTTCTATGAGGGGGGACTGCAAGCTAACATCAGAAACTGGAACCTTTTGCTAGGCACGGCGGCCACTGAAGCTGAGACAGGAGGATGATGAGTTTGAGAGCAGCCTGGGGTATGTGGCAAGCTCCATGCCAGCCTGTGTGCTGGCCGCGGCAGGCCCTATTGAAGAACGAAGGAAAGAAGGAAAGAAAGGCCCCCTTTTACCGTGCAATATGTAACTGCATGGTTTTAATGAGAAAAGACTCTGACCTGTCGCTTAAGGGAGAAAGGCTTTAGTATTTTGGCTTAGTGTTCCAGGGGGATGGCGTTCATTATGGCAAGGAACACATAGTGAAGGCATGGAAGCAAAGCAGGAGGCAGAGCGAGCGACAGAGAATAAGGAGGTGGGGCGGGGCTAAGATCCACCCCAGGGATACGCTTTCTCCAGTGATGTTCCAAATCTCAAAGGTCCCATGACCTTCCCAAACAGTGCCACCAACTAGGACCAATTATTCAAGCCCATGAGCCGGGGGAGGAGGGGAGGGGACACTCCACATTCAAGCTACCATATGTTTGTAGTTTTTAGTCCATATTGTGAAGAAAAATCCTTGCGTTGCTGTTTCAAAGGACCTCTCCTACTGTCATCCCAAGTCCACTAGCGTAAATTCTGATGCTCAGAGGAAACAAGTGGTCCCAGGTATGACCACAGTTTAGTTACCACCCGACTGCGCCCTTGTCTGAACTTCTGGAGACAGCATCTCCCACCTGCAGGCCGATCAAGGAAATGATTAGCTCCATAGGGCCACTCAGCCCAAAGCTGTCCCCAGGGGCCACCTGGGTGCCCAGCAACTCCCCCTAAAGTCTATTACTGCCTGGGAGGCAAGGGGGTGGCTGCCTGGCAGGGTCAGGATCCATGTGCTTTCAGACAATCAGTGGCAGCCATCGCTGACCAAGGAGGATTGCTTAGGAGGCCACCAGAAGACTGTTCCAGAGACCCAACAAGGACCCAACAACCGGAGACACGGGTTCCTGGGGCAAAGGAAACATGTACCCAGATCCCTGTGTCGTCTTCTCATTTCGTTTCCATCTCACAGCTGGGGAGGGGACACCCATTGCCTCTTTGCTTTTTGTCCCTCTCCCCAAAGCGCCTGCTGGGCAGATGGACATGCACATACACCTGTGTGCCCTCGGGCAGATCAGCTCTCTCTTTCTGCAGTCAAATCTGAAGCTGGCAAGAAGAACTGGAGTAGCCCCAAGCCCACACTTTGCAGGGAGCGCCCCCAACACACTCTGCAGGGAGCCCCCCAACAGCGCTGGGGGCTGGACTTTCAAGCGTCAACCTCTGAGTCCAGTTCAATGTCTGCAGGGGCCTGGCCGTGACCTCAGCCTAGGCAAAGGATTCCGTGAGTGTGGGAGATTGTGCCGTCAATGGGCAATGCGCGCCCCTCACCTGGATCCATGACAACCTTCCAAGGCTTTTCTGAATACCTCTATGTGCCCAGGCCCCATCTGACCTCAGACACCAAAGACCACCAGCTGTCTGCAGCCCACAGAAAAAGTCCCAGGTTTTGGTTCACATGTCCTGACTCGGGTCGTGTGATTGTGCCAGGCTTCTAGAGGGTCTGGGAGCTGACAGCATTAAGTGCTGTCAGTCCCACAGAAATGCAGGTCCAAGAGTGATTTTTCTAATGGAAAACTGGGGCGCAAGCACAAACAAGAGGGTTCCAGTGGCAGGCGAGTCAACCCCAAGCACACAGCACCCAGGAACGCACATTACCCTCCTTGATTTTTAAGTGTTAAGAAGCCACATGGGGAGCTGGGCGTGCAGGTGACGCTTGTCCCAGCACCCCAGAGATGGGGGCAAGAGGATCTGGAGTTTGAAGTCATCCTTGGCTTCACAGGAATTCAAGGCGGCTGATGCAACATAATGTTGGGGCTCAGGTGGACCCCACCTCCTATTTCCCTGATGATGCTGGATTCTCTGTCTCCAGCCTTATGAGGGGTCAGTCACGTGGGCAGGAATCTCACCTCCCAGGGAAACTGACCTACATGGAAGCAGCTCAAAATGATGGGAAGGTCTGTCTCCTCTGCCCGCAAAAACCATCTCTCAGCTCTGCTTTGTGTTCTCTCTGTCTGTCTCTCTCCCACTCTCTCTTTCTGTCTTGCTTTCCCTTTCTTCCTCTCAGAAAGACACAAGCAGAAGCAGGATGAAATTTCCAAGATATAATCTTGTAAGCAACAAGTCTCTTGAGCTTTCCAAGAGCAAAACTCTCTCCTCTGCACTCTTGTCTAAACTTCTAAAATTCAAACATGCTGTCCCTAATATTGAAGCCTTTCTGCTGTCCCCCCCGGGGGTGTGGGAGGCCGCTAACTTCACTACAAGGTCATTTGCCTCCTCCCAGGGTCCCCTGCTGTTGGGATCCTAGTCTCTGGTCCTATTGTTTCCTAAATAGTTTCAATACTTTTCCACTTAATAAATCTTTATTTCTCAGAGAACGCAAACCCAACACCTTAGGCCCGCATCAGTAAGACCACCACCTCAAAAAAGAAAAAAAACAAGCAAGCAAAGAAACAAAAAACCCAGAAGCAGTCCGAGAGTCACCCAGTGAGAAAGAAACCTTCCACTCAGTGCTCGCTGCACATCTGTTCTTCCTCTGACCCCACCCAGCAGAGCGATGGAACAGAAAGAAGATGCTGCAGCCAGAATAGAAAGTTGTTCATTGCAGGGAGAGACAGGAGGCGACAGGAAGGGGGCGATGGGAAGGAAGGAGGAAGGGCTGTGAGTACCAGCTTTCTAACTGCTAGATGGCAGACCCTCTCTGTTGTTCTCTGTCTCTGTCTCTCTCTTCCTCCCTCTCCCTAGCAGGTCTCTTCCTCCCACTCACAGCTGTACAAACCTAGCCTCTCTCCAGTGCCCAGGATAAACTTGAAATTATAACCAGTATTCACCTGTACCATCCTGGTTTCTGGCATGTAACTTCCTATCACACCCTAAAAAGCTGTGAAAGTGAAAAATCCACCTTTTCCTGGGGGTTCTGTGGATTGTGAGGCCCAAAGAGATTTCCCCAAAGGCTTCAAATCCACACAGTCCCACCTCCCGCCGTGCATGCAGCTATCCTCCTGCTTCAGCCGTTTCGTCTCTTCTAATCCCTTCTCGGGTCACTGTCCACCTAATGCTCTTCCACCCCAAGGCCTCAGCACAAGCCTCAGGCTCGCAAAGTCCTGAGGGCTCATCTGACAGCTTTATTGCAGAACCAAGCAAACAAACCTGCTTTCTTTCCTTTTCTTCTTTCTTTTCACCTATCTATCAATCTATGAATCTATCTATCTATCTATCTATCTATCTACCTACCTACCTATCTATGAGAGAGAGAAACACAGAAACAAAGAGAGAGAGAAACAGAGGTTAGAGAGAGGTGTATATATACACGCGTGCCATGGTGCAAAGACAGAGGTCAGAAGACAACTTTTTTTTTTTTTTACATTTATTTTGTGTGTTTTTGTGTGTGTGTGTATCAGAAAGTACTACGTGTCTCTGGGGAGGGCCAAGGAGAATTCGAGAATCTTCCTGGACTGCTCCATCTCCTTTTTTGCTTTGCTCTGGATTTTCCCAGGCTTCACTTTCCAGGGTCAGAAGTGCAGGCGGCTGCCTTTTCTGCCTGGGATCTGAACTCAAGTCCTTTGGCTTACAAAATAGAGGCTTAATCCCTGAGCTGTCATCTCTCCAGCCCCAGGGGCAACTTTTGGAAGTCAGTTCTCATCTTCCACCAGGTGGTCTTCCAGAGATGGAACTCAGGTCAATCAGGTTAGCAGGCAGGCGCCTTACTCACGGAGCTATCTGGCCATCCCTGCTGTTTGCTTGTTGAGACAAGGTCTCTCTCTGATAGCCCAGGTACATCTGGAACTTGAGATCCTCCTGCTCAAGCCCAGCGGTGCTGGGATCTGCTACAGACCAAGGTCCACTTTCGGAAGTCCTCAGTGCACCCTTCTGTCTACCGGAACGTCTTTCCCAAAGCCCGACAGGACTTTTCTAGGAGCGAAGGCTTGATTCCTTACATAAAAAGAAACTCCAAGAAAAGACTAACAAAGGTTTAAGGGAGCATATAGAATTTTAGAGATTGAAAATCCTCGGCTGGAATTCAGACTCGAACTGGCCTCGTGAGATCACGAGGCACTGACGTTTAAAGTCACTTATAAGCAGTGCGCACGCTAAGAACCTGTCGCCCCAGGGAATGAGGATCCAATCAGTAAGTGTCTGGTTTTGGACTTGGAATTAACTTTAGGGATTCGCGGCAGTCGAAGTTGCAATGCCGGTTCCCAGCCGCTAGGCACGGCGGTGAGAAACTGGTTCGACCTCTTGGTGGCAAATCAACCCTGCGAAGCCTCCATCTGTTCCGAAGGATGATTAATTAACGAGAGGCCACGCGGTGCGTTCATTTATTGAGCATTAAACGAGCGCCTATTTCTGAGCCAGGGGACCCGGAGGAGCCCTGGGCAGAGTTAGTATATATATTCTGAAGCTGAGCATTCAGTTGGAATTCTGTTTAGCTGCTCCCCTCTTTGGCGTAGACAACGCGGCTGCGTTTTTCCCTCCATCTTACTTTTTTAACTTCGGTGATGCCCACACATCCTCTCTCCCTACTTTACTTTCACGGCCCACAATAATAAGTGTGACCTTAGGCGGCCTCATTGGAGTTGATGAGTCGTCTTGGAGATGATGGACAAGGGGGCTGGAAAACGGACCAGCGGGGGTGCCCTCAAACCGGAGCACTGAAGAAGGTCCCCACCAGAAAATCCTATGTAAATCCACTAGGAGTCAGGGACCAAAACCTCGCGGCTCCAGCCCGATTCCTCCTGCAGGCGCCCGGAGAAGGAGGAACAGGAGACCAGGAGGAGAGGACCGCGCCAAGGTACAAGAGGCGCGCAGAGTCGCACCAGCCAGCCATCCCCAGTTCGACCCCGCCCTTCGGGATTCACCCGCCCCCTGCACACCAAGCCTCGCCTCTGAGCTCGTCAGCCTCAATTTGGCCCCGCCCTCATTGAAAGCCCTGCCCCCTGAATGCCTAGGTCCTCCCCTGAACTCTAGGTTCTACCTTTGCTACCAGACCCCCGTTTGGTCCCGCCCCTGGATGAAGCCCCGCCTACTGACTGTCCCGGGGCTCAATACTTCGCCCCTCTACACTCCAGCCTTGATCTGGCCCCGCCTACCCGTGATCGTCCCGCCCCCAAAGTCTAGGCTCTGCCCCTGCTCGCGCCAGTCGTATGTCGCGGCCGCGCCCTCCTTGCTCGCCCCGCCTCCACCCGGTGCGGGACCACCCCTCCCTCCCGCCGCGGGCCCCGCTGCCCCGCCCCGTCCCGCCGCGCCCCGCCCCGCCCGCGGTCCTGGCTCGCGCCCGCCCCTGCCGCGCGCCCCGCTCCGCGCCCTGAGCCCCGCCCGTCGCCGCGGCCCCGCCCCGATCGGGACCACCTCTCCGCCCGCCCGCGGGGCGGGGGCCGAGCGCTCCGGGCGATCGCGGCGATCCCAGCCCCTCGCCGCCTCCTCAGCCTCTGTCGCCGCCGTGGTGACTCCGAGATCCGCGCGCGCCCCCGGCCGGGCAAGCCCCGGACGACGAGAGAGCCGCAGGAACCCGCGGGACGCCATGCGAGCCAGGTAGGCGCGCGCGGCGGGAGCCTTCGGGGTTCGCGGCCCTTGGGCCAGCGGGCGGCGCACCCCGATCCTTGCGGGCCTCGCTACGCCGCGGCGGGTGGCTTGGAACGTTCGCTTACTCCGGCGGAAGGTGATCGCTCCTTTGTCGCCTGAGTTCGGGGCTCCTGATGCCCCGGCGGGGCAGTTTCGGGGCAGCATCGCTGTTTCCTTCCTTCCCCACCCCCGCGCTCCCGGGCACCTCGGGCGCGGCCGAGCCTGGGGCAGCTCCGATTCCCGGCGTGCGCGGCTGCCGGCCACTGCCTGGAGGGTGGCCCTGAGAGTGGCCTCGGTGACCGGGCACGTTCTCAGGCCGCGGATGGGGAGCGCGCTGGGCTGGTCTCGGTCTGGGGGCACCTGGAGAGTGTGGAGAGGTCAGAACTGTCCCCCTAGGTTCGGTCCTGAAGAGGAGGGAAGGGCGCGCGGTCCCTGGTTAAACTTGGCGACGAAGCATTTTCAACTTCTTCAGAGAGCCCTTCCTGAGGATGAAATTGAAAACTCCGGTTTCTGCTCTGGCGATCGGGTAACCGAGCAGCCGCGAGGTGACAGCGCCGGCGGCGCGCTGGTAGGACCTGCTGGATAGAGGAGTGTTGTTCTCCGACTGGTGTTTACCGGGAGGCGTTAGGCGCTGCGGATGGGCGTCCGGGTAGAGGGTCCCAGCTTTGGATCCGGAGGCTTCCAGCCGGCACGAAATCATGCAATCCTGCAGTGTTGCCGTGTACAGCGGGGGCCAGGCGGTGCGAATGGAGAGCTTGGCCAGATCTTGGGTGTTCCCGGGTGTGGGGCGCTGGCACATGCTGCGCGGGAGGATCATCGGCGAGCTGACTGGGCGCTCTGGGTTTGTGGAACCTCGTGGATCCATGTGGATCCATGCGATTTGAAAAGAAATATCGTTCTGGTTTTGTTAGTGTCTATTCTTCCCTTGTTAGCAGCAAATTGGTTCTGTGTGACTTATCAGTAATAATAAAGTTGGTTAACTTTTGTTAAACAGTTGACAGTCCCTGCCAATCCCACAGTTCCTGCCAATCTTGGATGTTTACATTGGTGGGGGTCACAGCCTTACAGAAGTAGAGCTGAAGGCGTCTTGCCACGAAAACCCCATTGTGTAGCTAATCTCCATCTTTCCAAAACGATTGTCTCAGGGGTCTAAAGTTGGGTCTTTTGGATTATCTCTCCACACAGGCTGTTTCTCTCAGTCATGAGTCCCCCTCCGATGTGGTGGGATTCTTCTTGAGATAGCAGGCCCAGAAGGAGAGTTGGGTAGACCCAGTGCCTTAATCCTGCCTGTGGTTTTGGTGTCTTGCCTTGTAAAAACAAGGTAAGGATTTTCAATCAGCTTCCCAGGCCCCAATAAAAATTAATGGGTGGTTTGTAGAGCGTTTTGACATCCTGGGTGGACAGCGGCTGTACTTCAACATGCTGGGGAACATTTAGCTATTGGATGGGCCATCCCATCAAACAGGCAGCCTCCCACCTGCCCAGGAAGCAAAGTGCAGGCAGGTCTCATGGACCCAGAAGTTCTTAGTTCCCCAATTAGCACCAACCAAATCCTTCCCAGTGGGGAGGCTGGAAAAAGTGGGGTTCTCAAACTGCCTCCCCTAGCACAGGTAGGTGGAGTCCTGAAGTCAGAAGGCATTGAAGCGTGGTGCCCACAGGTCAGTAGATCCTTCGGTGAAATGCCTGCCTAGGCCACTGTTCAAGAGGAATGGCTGGTTCTCCCAAGAAGAGAACGGCCTGGCTTGCCAGTGATTCGTTTTATGGCTGCTGTGTTTACCAAGTGAACAATGATGGCCTGGAATCTGGCTGCAGATCCGCCTGGGCGGCCTCTGTGCACTTTCTTTCCTGTTGTCAGAGCGGGCACCCCACTTTTATGTCCTTAAAGGAACGTTCCACAGGGGTGCCTCTCCCGCTGTCTTTGTCCTCACCTGGCTCCCCTAACCGCTGGCCCTTTGATACGTCTATTTTTAATTGTTCTCACCAGCACTTTGATGTACGTGCCCTCCCCCCTTTCTCCCTCCCCTTCCCAATCTGGTAGGAGGTCCCCAGCTCAGGCCTGGGCTTGGAAGAGTCCAGAAAGTGGCCTGCTGAAGTTGTTGATAAGGCGTCCTTCACCGGGCCATTGTTAATACAAGTTGTGCTGTGAATTTTCAGGGTGGAGGGAGGAAGGGGGAGACTTCCTGGAATCTTCTCCTTTGCTGTTTGCTAATCCTGTTTGCTGCTGGCTGGAATTATTTCCCTTCTGGCTCTTTGAAGGGACTTGATTCTTATTCTAACACAGATTTCTGGTCTGATAATGAGACAGGCCAATGAATGATGAATTGGGGTTTATGCCCTTGATTTCTGGGAGGCCTTCTGGACCTGGATCCTTTGGGCTCTGTGGGTTCAGAGCCTGTGGTTCCACAAATCCGCGTGGAAGAAGTGTGTATGTGAGCCACCTCCTGCCTCGGCTCCTGATCCGGAGGCCAGAACCGATGTGTTTCTAGCTTGCTGTCCTTACCCGGGGCTCTAGGCACAGCTGGGTAACTCCCAGTTGGAGGCGCCTACAGGCCTGCTGCCCTGCAGCAAAAGACCAGCCTTGCGACTTTCCCCTCTGTTATTTTCAGGTTGGGAATCAGAATCAGGCCCCTGAGATAGTCCCAAGACTCTGGAGATAGGCCCCCAGGACTTCTCGGGTTGAATGTGACAATCAGAAATCAGGGATAACTAGGGGACATGGAGGTCCCACCCGTAGTACACTGGTCACACACCGCCTCCAGAGGGCCCGGCTGGGTCCTGACTCCCCAGCGCCTTACACAAGGGACCGAACCCCTTCCCCTTTGGCGAGGTAACAGGGAAATAACTCATCAGGCCTCAAGACACACGGGAACAACGCTGCTCCTTATTCTGTGTCCTTCAGGGAGCCCTGGCCAGCTACTCAGAGGGCCTCAGGGCATCCGTGTTGTGTAACTGCTCACGCAGGACAGTGGGACCAGCTCCTGGGGGAAGGGCGTCCGGCATGTCTCGGGAGGGCTGGATGGAGAACATCAGTCTCCTGCCCACCTGCCTGGCGCTCCATACCTCAAGCTAAATGTGGGACAAAACGGCCTTCTGAAGCTGTTCCTTCTCACCCAAGAGACAGAGGCCTTGCTCCCAGGACTTTCTTGACCTCGGACCCTCTGTCTATTCTTCGGAGGTTTTCACAGACACTGTCGATTATGGGGCAGCTGTTGGAACTCAGGTGGGTCTTCTATCCCCATAGACCGGTAACCTACTCATGTTGGGATTTGAACCTGGGTCTGTACAGTCCAGAGAGTGCTCTCCTTCATACCTCAGAGAGTGTTGAAGTTAAAGAAATCAAAACTGCCAGTCGTTTTTGTGGCGGTGTTAAGATCCTGGCATGGAAATAGCTGGATGCTGCCTTCCACCATTATAAACGAGTTCACACTCCGAAGGTGACGAAACCTTCTCAGCCTCGCGGAAGGTCGCCAGTGTACGCTTTGGCTGAGCGCGTGGCCTGGCCCAGCCAGCCAGTTTGTAGGGTGATGCTCCTGGAAGATGCTCCTGAAAGTTCGCAGTTCTGAAGTTGGAAGGACTCGGGCCCTATCTGGTCAGAGACCCCGCCCTTGTGCGGTGGAGAGTTTTCTGGGCAGATGAGATCATAAGAATGGGATTGTAAGAAGGCTGTTAAGTAAATGTAAGATAAGAGTTCCACCTTCCACTTTACAATCAAATAAATGACACACTAATGAGATTATTCTTATCTGCTCAATGGAGGCTTGTCTCCTGAGAACTCTGTGGCTTGCCTGTTGGCCTAGCTGTTCTTGAAAAGGATCCTTTCTTTGAGAGGGTTTTACGGCTGGGGAACTCTTTGCCAGTCTTCTCCCCCTTGGCCATCCAGAGGAGCCGGAGCCTCCTGCAGGCCGCAGGCGTGTTTATCCAGCCTCCCAAGTAGGAGGCCTGGAGCCAGGTGTGTGCTGGGAAGCTGCTGTGGGGGAGAGAAACAAAGGGCCTGGATGGCACCATCTGCCAATTTCTGTAGTGTAAACACTCCCACCCTGGTGGATTTTAAGCTCCCAGCGTGGGCTGGCAACATTCCCACACATCAAACCATGCGTGGGAGTCCACGAGAGTTCTCTCTCTAGCTCACCTTGCCTGTATGGAGCCTCCCTGCCCCCCCCAGTCCCTTTGGTGTTGTGAAGTAGCTGCTTAGCTTGCCGGTTTTGGGGTTATTCTGCAACCTAATTCGACCACCAACAGGGCTTCAAAGCTCAGACTGCATTAAAGTCATTAGGGAGCTTAAAAAATGTGCCTTAGACCCCACCCCTAGATTGCATAAAAACGTCTTTCTGAGTGTGGGCCCCTATGTCTGTAGCATTTAATCTGTGTGTGTGTGTGTGTGTGTGTGTGTGTGTGTGTGTGTGTGAGCTTGTTCATGCATGTGTGTGCCCGTGGAGGTCAAACTTGGCTGTTGCCCCTCAAGTTCTGTCGACTCTTTTTCTTTGAGACAGGGTCTCTCGCTGGCCTGGAAGTCACCAAATAGGCTGACTGACCAGCCTTAGGATCCTGGGTGCTGGGTTGTCTGGTGCTAGGATCACATGCCATATCACCCCCATCTTTTCTACATAGGTTCTGGGGATCAAATGCGGGTTTCAAATTTGCAAGGCATTTTTCGCCTCAGCCTATCTGTAACTTTTCAAAGCTCCCAAGTGATGCCCACATGAAGCCCAACTTAAACGTTAAGCACCTTGGAATGTGGTGAGGAGTTTATAGGAGAACAGGTTGCCTGGGGCTGGATATGCAGCTGACCCTGGGTTTGAAGTTGGACGCTGAGAATTCCCCTAGCCTAGAAGGGGACGCATGAGGTGCTGCCTTCCTGGCAAGGCCTGCGGGAGCCAGTGTTCCTAACTGCCTGTGGTGGTCTTATTTCAGTGCCCTTTAAATAGTTAGTGTGTGTGTGTGTGTGTGTGTGTGTGTGTGTGTGTGTGTGTGTGTGTGCAGGATGCCATGGTTCTTGGCTGTGTGTCATGAGCTGATGACCAAGCTTGGGATCATCCAAGTGAAGGAGGAAGGCAGCTCAGGGTTCGGCGGCCTTGGTCAGGGGGAGTCTTTGAGTTTGGTGCACGTGAACACGGCTTACATTTTCTCCAGCATCATTAATAATAAAAGTATTGAAAGTGTGAGAGCTGCGCTGGAGAGAGGGCTCAGGGGTTAATAATCTGTCGCGCAACTGAAACGACCTGAGTTCGGATACGAGGTCCCATGTTAAAAATGCCAGGCAGAAACTGGGGCCTGCACTTCTGGCCCTGTTGGGCGGAGCTTGAAGGAGGTAGAAGCAATCCAGGGTGAAGTATGAAGGAGGTAGAAGCAACCCAGGATGATTCCAGAAATCACCCTTGGTCCTCCACATGGATACACAATGCCCTCTGATATACACATACATACACACACTAAATAAATATTTTAAAATGCTCACGCTTTCTTGGAGGTAGTAAGTGCCCAGGAGCCTGGCCTGGCTGGCAGGTCTGATTGAGAAAAGGCGGTGGTGTGAAGGCAGCCCTTGGGTGCAGAATTGCAGGAGGCACCAGGTCTCAGGGTTGTCGGTGGGTAGGCAGGAAGGCTAAGGTCTGCCAGGACAGAGACATCTGTGTAAGAGATCCCAAAGCCAATGAAATGACAGTCAGGGACGGAAGGAGGGGGATCTAGAGTCCTCTGTCAACAGCTGCAGAGGGTAAAGTAATGAAGAGTTATATAGCCCTCCCCTCCCCACGCCGCATTCTGCTCTTAGGAGTTGTTCTGTTGAGGTAGTGCAGAAGCTCCTAAAAGAAGAATTAGGAGTTCCTATGAGGCCATTAGGAGTAAGAGAAACAGGGTCATCAGCTGAGGATGTGCAGATGGGATAACAAGCACGAAGGGGTGGACTAGAGGGCTTAGGGGTCTAGGGCTCGGGTACGGGGGGGGGGAGGCCGATGTGGCACAGGGCAGTTTGACTTAGGGTTCTAGGGCCCAGGAACCTCGGGGGAAACTACTGTGGCATGGGATAGAGGAAAAGAGGCTCCCAGGAACTAGTCAACTGAAGAACTTTCCCAAGTGTCTTGCAAGCTTGTGCATTTGCAGCTGTTTGAACAGCCTTTATGGACAACTGGTGAGACTCATTTGTCCTGAACCCTAGGTGGGCCAAGGGACACTTTTGCCCTCTAGGCACAGCTGGGTCTCCCTGAACTGGTGTCTGACTTCTTAAGGTCAGGAGCTGCCTTGCAGCAGATGCCACCTCCTGTTCACTTTCTTTTTGTGCGTGTGTGTGTGCATAGAGGAGTGTGTTTGTGCATGGGAGTGAGTGTGTGCGTGTGTGTAGCATGCACATGTTCATGTGGAGGCCAGAGGGCAACGCATTCATTGTTTTAGACTAGGTGGGGTCTCTCAGTGGCCTGGAACTGACCAGTGAGCGCAGTGTCCCTCCCAGCCTCTATCACTGGGCTCACAGGAACATCCCATGATCCGAGTTTTGCTTGGTTTGGGCTCTGGGGATGGAGCTCAGGTTCGTTATTTGCTGAGCTCCTCCTCCCTCCTCCTAGTATCTTATCCGAGTTCCTATGCACACAGTAGGTCCTCACTGATGCACTCAGGAACTGGCATTGAGAAAGGGACTGATCGGGTGAGACGCAGTGGAGACTTCATCCAGGCGTACAGTGACCGCTCCAGTCTTCTTTCCTTAGTTATCTTGACAGCTTAAAACATCAATGTACGACGAATCATTTCTGCCTCTTAAGAATTCTGGCTTATGAATAATAAATCAACTCACTTGGAATGCTGTCAAGTTGCCAACCTAGAGCCCGGTGCAATTCAACTTTTAACCCAGGCAGACTTACTCTGTCTGTGTACCCATTTTGTGTTATTGCCCTTTGCAAAATGATTTGATTTTTTAATAGCTTTAGGATCCAGAGTGGTAAAAAGGACTGCCCCAAAAGTGCTTGTGCAGTTCAACGCTTTAAATACGTAGCGGGAATCGTGGCAGAGATAGACATCAAGTGCTTGCGCTTGTTGCGTATGTGGACAATCCAGGTACTATGCTCACATCTAGTAGACAGTAATCCCTTGGCACTGAGGGAGTGCTTGCGAACCACTCAGGTTGCGCACCGGCTGGGTGGCTGGTGTTGCACATTGGTAAAGATTTCTCAGGCCATGGCAGCTTGTTCCTGGATACACACATCCCCTTCCTTCCCTCACAGAACACACATTTTCCCCCGGCCCTGTTGCGATCATACAGACCTATACACAGCACCTGGAAGAGTCTTGCTTTTCCTGACTGGTACTGGCAAGCCATTGGACAGCTCACCTTTAGAGGGGTGGTGATCGGGTGGCACCCTGCATTCATGTCGGGCGGATGTCAGCGTCTGCCACCAGCCATCCCTGGCTGTTAGTTCACACCCAGTGTGGCTTATATATTTGCTCAGAATCACCTGCCGTTTCAAGCCATTCAGATAGGAGCCAAGGATAGTTCGCTCTTTGGGGACACACACAACACCCACTTGAAGTAATTGGTGCTTTTTATCATAGAAGGTTTTCTGTGGTTTCAGAGTCTCCCTAAATTTACTGGGCTTTTCCGTCTGGCAGGCATTGCGACACGTCTGTGAGCAGCTGTTCCGCGGTCAGCCAGATACCAAACGGGTTGGCTTGCATGACCGAAAGTCCAGGCAGGTCTTTGACGGGAAGTAAGTGACAGCGATCAAGTTCTGCTAGCATACCGCCTTGGCATTGTTCCGGGTGGCTGCTGAAAGGCGATGTTGGAGACCACAATGTGATAAGTTCCTTTTCCCTGGGGGCCTCTCCCAGGCCAGTTTTGTGTGTGTGTGTGTGTGTGTGTGTGTGTGTGTGTGTGTGTGTGTCTGTCTGTCTGTCTGTGTTTGTGTCTGTGTGTGTCTGTGTGTGTGTGTCTGTGTGTGTGTGTGTGTGTGTGTGTGTGCGTGCGCGTGTGTGCGTGCGCGTGTGTGCACAGGGGGTCACAATGCAAGAGAACCTGGGCTTCCCAGCCTATGGCACCTGCACGTCATCGTTGGGCTCCTGTCTATCCTGGAGCTGTGGGGCTATGAAGTGGTCACTGTGGGGCTGACCTGCCATTGGGAGTTACAGATGCGGTCACAAGTGTCCCTTCCGGGTCCCCTGTGGATGTGAAATTGCCCAATCTGGACTCTTTTTCCAGTCTTAGGTGCACACCAGTTTGTTCTTAAATATTAGGCAAAAGCAGAGTGTTTAGTTTTGTTAAGATTTTGTTTGTTTGTTTTTGGAGGGGTCAGGGAAGTTGACTTGCCAGGGATGCCTCACAGTCAGAACCGAGGACGGCTGCGGGGGTTTGGATTCTCTGGGCGCTCCACCTGACCTTTAAAGGGTAGACTGGCTTGCTTTACTCCATTATTCAAGGCCTTGCCGGGAGGAGGAAGAGGAAGACTAAGAGAGGTGAGGTACTGCTGCTACAGGCAGTCCAAGCCCCACACCTGGGTTGGCGCTCCCAGCCTGGCAGTCTAGTAAGACAGGAAGCAAGTTGCTAGAGGTCTTTGTACCTTTAGAGTGACATCCTGCACACGGGGGAAGGGGTGTGTGCTAAGTATCTGTGTCCACTAAGTGCTCAACTACTGAGAAAATAGATGTTGCCATGTTTTTCTTCTTTACTGAACATTTTTATTACTCAAGTAGTTACCTGTCTATTTTGGAAACACTAGAGCAGGTAGGTTAAAGGAGAGAAAATTCTTAGCGGAACTCCTCTTTGCAGGACAACCAGGTTTTTTGTTTTTTTTTTAGTATCTTCCCTTGTAAATGCAGGTGATCCAGTCAGCGGGATGATAGAGAGGTGCTCTTCCGGTGTATTGTTTCAGTGAGTACTGCATTTGCTCAGGGAAGTGAGTGCCTTTTAAGAGTTGCTTGTTTGGGCCAGAGAGAGGTCAGTGGCCAAAGCACCTGCTTGGGATCCTGGCCGCCTGGCTCTCTGAATTGGACCCCCACATGGTGGGTGGAGAGAACTGACTTACAAACAACAACAAAAAATCATCCTCTGACCTCCATCTGTGTGCCATGGCATTCTCTCTCTGTCTCTCTCTCTCTGTCTCTGTCTCTGTCTCTGTCTCTCTCTTTCACATACGCGCGCGCACACACACACACACACACACACACACACGCACAAGTAAAGTATTTTAAAGATAGAGAAAACAAAAACTGGCATTTTGAGATCAGTGCATACGGGCTTGCGTTCCTGGCGTGATGCCAGCGCAGTTTTCAGGTCTTACCCTGCTCGTGCGCGGGTCCTGTGAGCACGCTGCTCCTGCATTGCAGCAGACGCCTGTGACTTGCACGTGTTCATCTCAGTGTGTGCTTCTTCCTGGTGTGAATCTTCCTTTTCTTTTGCCCTGAATCTCTAGTGAGCATCTCACAACCCACTATGACCGTGGCACACTGAAGCCCCTCACAAGGCATGAGCGACACGGGACTGTTTCCAACCCCTCGCCAGCCCCCTCTCAGGGGCTCATTCTGTAGCTTGGATATGGCACTGTGAGGACACGCATCTGTTGGGGTTCCCAGGGCCCTGAGATCTTCTTCCAGGTCACGCTGTGGTGTCTGGAGGGATTTGTGGACCCTGGCCTTTCATCGGCTGTGACCAGAACTGCTGTGGGATTTAGCTCGGGAACCCTCAGACTTGAGGTGCTGCTGACGGCCAGGCCTGTTTTAGTTTTTTCAGACTGCGGTCTGGTGTCCCAGGGCCTCTTGGTCCTGGCAAGAGAGGAACACTGAGTTATAGGTGGAATCTTCTGGCATCTCCCGAGCAGTGGCTTTGGCATCCGCCATCCAGTGACTCATCCACCTTTTGGTAACATGAAGCAGCACTTTAGGGGCCTTGTAAAACCCTAACGAGGGTCAGGGTCAAGGATGGGTGACGTGCCAGGTGCTCCTGCACGGGGCACTCTGGGTTTAACGTTCCCTCTCTCACTGCCTGGCTCTTGGCAAAGGATGAACCCATCTCTGCTCTGGGGGCATTTCACCCATGCAGGAGAGGGTGTTAAAGTACACGGAGGCTGGAGGGCAGGTGCCTCTTACAGTTCCAAGTGGGGGTCAGGAGCAGGCTCCCCAGAGCCTTACAACAGTGCATGTGATAAGAATTCAGTGAGTAGTTGGGGGTCCAGGCAGGTTGGCTCGACGAACCCAAGGAGCCAAATGGGACACAGTGGTGACGCATTCCCCGAGCACTGGAGGGGTGCCAGGGGCAGGCGGTCCTTCTGGGGCTCTGTGAGTTTTGAACTTTATCTGGGGACACTGGTAAAATCCGATGAGATGATTGAACACAACTTGAGGCCAGGGGGTGAACCAGCACACTCGTCACCCCAGGTCCCCTCTTCACAACTCTGGTGCCCTCGGCAGCCATGTTGGGTTCCCCACCCGTGACCACATGTGAGTTGCACACAAAACCCTCTGGTGCCGAAGGACCACTCTGTACAGGTCTTCAGATCTTTGCCCCAGCAGATGACTTGGCTGAGCCGTCATGTGGGCTATTAGAAGGGCCATAGCAGCGGCATGTTCCCGAAAGAAGACAGTGTCAGTGGAGAAATGGAGAGTTTGTATGTAAAACTGCATCCGGCACCCTGGGACGGGTCCAGGGTCACATGCCTGCCTGCCTGCCCCTGGCCAGGGTAGCCCCTCGCCACCTGGGAACAGATGCCTCCAATCCGCTGTGTCCCGGCTTAACTTCTTGGTTTTGGAAGCTGACTAGGCAGGTGGTCAGACCCTTGTGTAGACCACCCCCTTCATGTCCCTGTGAGCTGCTATGCACTTGCAGCTTATTGATCATCAGAGACAGAGAGAGAGAGAAAGAGAGAGAGAGAGAGAGAGAGAGAGAGAGAGAGAGAGGTCTGTTTAACCCGTTCAAACCTGGCTGCCTCCTGATTTTCTCTCTGGGAACGGTAAATACAGCCTGGTCCAGGCAGATAGCCAGAGGTCCTTGGCCTGCCAGAATTAAGCCGGCACAATTTCAGGGTTCAGAGGACAATGCAGAAGCTGGAAAATGATGTCATGAGTCCTGAATTTTTTTTTTCTTAACGGTTGGGAAATTTGCTACCTGCTAAGTTGGGAGTCTGATTGTCCTGAGGAGGAGTCCCCTGTGGGCGGGAAGAAGCAGCAGCCCGGCAACAGTCGTCTGGGCTGGGGGCCGAGGAAAGGAAGCCAGACAGCCAGAGCAAGATGCCGGCCAGCGGCCTAGTGCATGGTGGGAAACTGGGTATTATGGGCGAAGCTTGGGCACAGGTGACTCAGAGCAAGTCAGCTTGTTATACCCCTGGGAACTGCTGGCAGGTGACTCCACAGAGCTCCTGGAGAGGCGGGACCCCTTCTCTCGCTGCGTAAGAAGGCCAAGCAAAGTGTGTTTAAAAATGCCTTGTGTCTCTCCCCCCATTCCCACGAGGTGGCTCAGTGGTTAAGGTGTCGGCTTGAAAACCTGGCATCCTCTGTCTGATCCCCAGAAGCCCACATGGTGGAAGAACAGACTTCCCGAAGCCGTCCTCTGACCTCTACCTGTGCTCTGTGGCATGCGTGTTCTCTCTCTCTCTCTTTCTCTCATAAGCAAATTTAAAAAAATGTCTTGGAAGGGCTCATTGGGCGCTGCCTGATGACCTGAGTTTCATCCTGGAATCCACATGGTGAAGGAGAGAACCTATCCCCTGACCTCCACATTCACTGTGGCATGCTCACACACAATAAGCAAATGCATTAACAATGTAAAGAAAATCCGGGGGAACAAAGCCGGTCGGGCGTGCGTTGGCTGGCATTTGCCCAGTTCTGCAGGGCAAAGCCTGCAGCAGACTCTTTGACATCCCAGTCCTCGGGACACCCTGGGCTAAGTAGTCCTCACCCCTTCATGAGAAGCCAGAGGGGCCGACTCTCAGGCTCTGCTCTCTCATGCACCCCCTCTGAGGATCCCGGAGTCTTGGACAGTATCTTCATTCCCCTGTCTTCTCTTGGATTCTGAGGGGTCTGGGAAAGTTCAGGAATGATTTTCATTGATGAGAAACCAGCCTGATAGAGATCCACTCGAGTGTTGACCCCCGGCAGAGGACCTGAGGATTTGTTTCGCTAAGGCAGCATTGGGGCAACAGAAGCGGTTGGGGGACCCTCGGTCTAATGGTGCTGATCAATCATGCCCAGGCGGCCCTTATCCCTGAGGTCAACTGAGTGATAGTCATGGCTATTGGAGTATTCTAGAATGATCTTAACTCCTTTAAAGCCACTGTAATGACTAATGGAGTGTTCTAGATCTGTCTTCTTTAAACTCTGCACAGAGCCTATTTGGCAGAAACAGGACCAGTAGAACCATGGGGTTCTCTGCGTTTTTTGGCTGTTCTTGGTTACTTGCCAAACAGTTGTGTTTGGGGGAACTAGCTCTGTTGGTTGGTCAGTGCCGTGTTTTTTGTGGTGCACTGTGCATTTCAGTCCATGAGGAGGCCCCGATGTTAACACACAGCTCCCCAGCACGGCTCCCAGTGGTATCTTGACCTTTCCTGGCTGGGCTGCTTGTCTTCCAGTATTTCGGCTGCTCTCCATGTGACGGTGGCATGTCCTCGTTACCTCACACTGTCTTCATATGAAAGCCCCCCTTTGTCCCATTGTCCGCTGTGACCCTCTTGCTCCTGATATATCCTCTTTTTGGAAGCTCAAGCCCTCTTTCTAGATTTTCCCTATGTGATGTAGTTATGCTACTTTATAGTGTGTTGATGATGTGATGGTTGATTCTCACGGACACCAGGAGGCAAGTCACACACACACACACACACACACACACACACACACACACACACACACACACACACCAGAGAAGGATTCTCTAAATTAAGGTTGCTGCTGGGGGAAGATCCAGCCTGCAGCCAGGGATAAAGATGGAGTCAACTGGGCGCACGCTAGCTGGCAAGCTGGTTAGCCTGTGTGCATCCATCGATTCTTGTGAATGTGATTGGCCAACCCTTGCAGCTCCTGCCGCTGCACCTTCCCACCTGGTGGACCCTAGCCTGGCCGCTGGTTGAGTCTGGTGTTTTTTTATGGTAGTGGGCGCAATGAAGCTAAAAGGCAGAGTTCGCTTTCTTGTCTTCAGCCTTCTTTCTGATGGGACAGGGTCGTGCTGCTGCGCAGAACCTGCTGGCCTCAGACCTTCTGCCTTCTGACCTCGGCCCCAAGTGCTGGGATCACAGGTGCGAATGCACACAGCACTTGGCTGTGCTTCTCACGCCTTGCTGAGCACGTCCTTCTTTGACTTGGAAGGTAGACCAGCTGTCCTGGCGATTGCAGGCTTAGTCTTGGCCTTGGAGACTGGAGAGACCTTCCTGCTTTCCTCAGTCCTGGGAGTCTCCTTCCCAGCGGCCCTGGGGGCAGCTCACTTGATATGCTTGGGCCTGCCCGTGTTGTAAGGTGTTTTCTTGCTGTTTCTGACCTTAGACTTGCTGGATTTGTAGTTCATGTGCACGGTTCTGATTTTGTGTATTTCATCTTGATGTGTATGGGGGAGCCTTTGGGGTATGAAAGGGGTTGCTGTGCTTCTCCCTTCACTGAAGTGACTCCATGTGAACCATGCACAGTAACCGTGAGCGAGTTGTGTGGCAGCCGCCCTCGCCCCCAGCAGCCGCTGACTGCTGCTGCATGAATTCGCTCAGTGGATGCTTGTGCCCTGCGCGTGTGGGCATGGTGCCACTGTGATCCTGGCGCTTTTCCAGAGCCTAGAGTACCACTCTGATGGTGCCTCCTCCCGGCCGCAGACAGCCTGTCCTGATGTCGTGAGCCCAGCCCCTCAGGTGGCCACGCAGACTCCTGTATCTTGTCTCTAGCCTGTCCTTCCCTGCAGCCTCTCTGGGCTGGCCCATGGATGCTTCCCTAGTCCCCTCTGTGAAGCACACGTATCCCCTGGGCTCTCCTGCCCGTCAGCCTTCTCTATAAGGGTCACTTACATGTCATTTACTTGCATCTTGCAGCCTCAGCCCCTCCCTCTTCATTTCCACATACTTGAGCTTTTAGTCCAACCTGCATGTCGACACAGCCCTGTAGACAGGTATGCTAACAGCCCGATGGCAGCCTTAATTTAAAGGCCTTTGGCTGATTCTGACCTGGACAGGATTCTCTCTCCAAGCCAGGGGGCCATCTGGGTTAGGGTTAGGTTGAGGTCTCCCTAAGGAGTCAGCCTAGGGCTGGCCTGTGACTCGTCAACTTTCACAGGGTCCTCCTTAGGCAGTTTTAGGGCAGCCTTGCTGAAGGTCTTAAAGGTTATCCGCTGGGATCCACTGCTGGGATCTACTGCTAGGATCACCCTAAAAGAAGACACCCTGTTCATTGAGAACAACAGACTATAATCCTTCATAGAGATAAAGTTGCCAAATTCCCTCACTCCTGTGTTCATGAAAGGATATATCGATTAGTTCTCCATTATAGATAAGCCCTCCTTCAAGGTGGGGCCCCAATATAAACAGACCAATGAAATGTGGCAGACCAAAAGCAATAATCAGGTTTGCAGAAACTGGAGCTAACCAGTGAAGAAAAGCCACTTTTCCCAGGCCTGCCTAAGAGTACAAATATGCTGGACTCTGGCAGCTGTCTTTGGCACCCTTGCCCCTCACGGCACTCCACGTCTGGAGTCCATGAGCTCCGTTCTTTCTCTCCTCTAATAAACTCTGCCTTAATCCTCTGTGGGTGTTCTGGTTTCAGTCTTCAACTTCCGAATACAAGAACCTGTAAATAAAGACTCCAAGAGAGCAATCCCATAACATTCTGACTGCTCAGCTAAGATTGAAGACAGTGCAGATCCCCCCTACCCCTTCAACACACGTCCTGAGTAGTGTCATTTCAGAATTCGGTGTTCCTACATCTTTGTCATAGCATTCCTGATCTGACAGATGTGACAGATGTGAAAAGTGGAACCCCCCACACACACCACCAGTCCATTTTCCAAGTGGCAGTCTTGCCATGAGCGTGTCTGTCCTGTGTGCCTTGGCTTTCGTGGTCTGTGTGCTCCCCTCCCCCATGTGGGCTACGGGGTGTTTTCTGTTTTTGTTTGTTATATATCTGGGGAGAAAGATTTTTTTAACTGCTTTACAGCTGTTTTGTGAGTTCTCAGGTCCCAGGTGACAGCACTTCCACAGGGCTGTGATACATTGCCAGACGCATGCTGCTTTAGGATGTGAGACACGCCCCATCGATGTCCCCTCACCCCCTTTCTTTCCCCAAGCATCTTGCCCACGTGAGGTGCTCCTTCAGCAGGCTTCAGTGACTGAACGCTTTTGTATAACACAGTCCCTAAAACTTTCTCATTCTGCAAAACTGACAGTGTCAGCTCTTCTCCCCTGGCACCACACAGTCTAGTTCTTGTCTCTGAATTCCGCAGTTCCACGTTGCTCACTAAAGTGGACTCAAACTGTTGCTCCTTGGTGCTGACTTCACTGTTATCTATGTTGTGGCATCCAACACACTTTAGGACTGCCTAGCATCCTCTCCACCTTGTGTGTATCCACCGGGCAACATCTGGGTTGCCCCTTGACTGTTTGGGTAGTGCTGTGAA
This sequence comes from Typhlomys cinereus, assembly GCA_023101885.1. NCBI lineage: Eukaryota > Metazoa > Chordata > Mammalia > Rodentia > Platacanthomyidae > Typhlomys > Typhlomys cinereus. The sequence continues at coordinate 19,878,123 of JALPQD010000001.1, forward strand.
ATTTCCCTCTGAGACCTTGCGCTTTGCTGCTCTGGACACCCTGAGGCGGACTTGCTGGATGTTTTTTTTCAAGTCATTTCCATTTTTCTGTTGTGACTTCAGTGCTGCCCAAAGCAGCGTACAAAGTCTTGTGCACTTCAGCTTCGCTTTTGTTAGTTTTTTTTTTTTTTCTATTTTTACTAGCAGGCATCCTAGTGGGCGTGGGTGGTCTCTCATTATGGGCGTGAGGAGGGTTGTATGTATGTATGATTGTGTGTGTGTGTGTGTGTGTGCACAGGCATGTGTGTGCCACGGCCCAAGTGTAAACGGCAGACAGAGGACAATGTTTGGTATCCCACCTTGTCTGACCCCCTTACCACCTCGTGAGCCACAAGGCCGACCCTCCAGCTTCGCCTCTCATTTCTCATTGGCTCACTGCAGTGTCAGATGCTTACAGGACATTCTGGGGATCTTTACATTTTGCTGACTCTTACTGATATTAACATATGCTTCAGTCCCCCCTTCCCCCCCCCCCGCTTTCAAACAATAATTGTTAGCTTGGATTTATCACAGCATTCTTGAAGTGTGTGTATACGTAGAAACTCACAGAGACTGAGACCCAAGTGAACTGTTCAGATGCCACCTGCTCCATCCTGTGCTTTCCTGCGTGCGGTTGCAAGGATAGGACCCTCCCCTCCCTGGAAGGAGGGACAAACCTCCTCACAGTGTTGCTCCCTCGAGACACCTGCACCTTGAAAATTAGGGTTCTGTCTGTTGTTGGTCACTTGGCTGTTTTAGAGGCAGGGTTTCATGTAGGTCTTGTGTAGTTGACCGTGGCTCTGAACCCCATCCTCCTGCTGCCACTTCCCAAGTGCTGAAATTTCAGGCGCGTGCCACCCCCACCCCAGCGTGCATACTGTTTGTGTGAACATGAAGAATGTGGCGATGTGCACCACACAGGACAGGTTGGCATCGCCGCGCAGACCTGGGAACTCAGAACACGGTCCTCCGGGTGATGGGCAGTATGCCCAGGGCCACCTTGTGTGAGCGATACGGACTCACTATGGATGCAGCTGGCAGAAGGAATTGGAGTTTTCTGCCACCCCTGACTCCATTGCCACAGGGTAGATCACACGGGTGGGCGTTACTTTCAAAACAGGGTCGTGCGAGGTCGGTTTTGCTTGCTTTTTGTTCATCAGGCAAGGTGCAGGGATATGAGGTCACACGGTGCATCCAGCTGTGCTGCCCTCTCAGAGGGGAGTGCCAAAGCCCTTCTGAGAGAATCTTGTTCCGAGCTTCTTGCTGATCCCTCGGGGACTTAGAGCAAGAGGCTGCCTGCCCCATGTGTTCTGGGCGGAGGGGGAAGGCATCAGGTCCCATCTGGTCTTTGCGTTAAGATCGGACCCAGCAAGCAGCATCGTGTCAGGTGTACCCCCTGGCTTTGCCCGGCCCCTGCCGCAGTGACAGAATGGCGGCCTGATATTGTATTCCTGGGAAGCTGACACAGGAAGCAGCCACCTGCCTTCCTCATTCCAGCCTGGGGTGCACAGGAGAGCACCGCCCCCCCCCACAGAGCTTGTCCAGGGGAGCCAGGGCTTCAGGACTACACAGCTGCCACCAGCCTGTGCTGACCGCAAGGGATGAAGCTCACTGTGGTCACAGGCCTGGGATGAAGAGGAATATTCTAGATCCTCCTTCTCCTGTGGAAGACCCCCCCCTCCCTGGAAGCCCAGAGAAGCATCTGGGATTTTTAACTTCATCCCAGAAAGATGGGCAGGTACAGCCTCGAGAGGACTCCATGTTTCCGGGGTGTGTGTGTGTGTGTGTGTGCACTTGTGTGCGGGCAGGAGTTGGGGGTAGATGTGCTCCTTTACTCAGATGCTGCCCCCATCTTTCTGACGTGGAGAAAGCGTGAGGTCCGTCTCCGCCCTGGCTCCCCCTCCTGCTGTTGACCGGCGCTGAGAGGAGGAAGGAATCTGAGCAGCCTTGAGCTCATGCAGGGTGTTGAGGTTCGAGTTTCACCATGGCAGGCCCTGCTGGTCCATGACAACAGTGATTTGTAATGGGGATCAGGAGAAAAGCACCCCGATTAGAGGCAGTGTGCAGTGCGCCTGGCACACGCCTTCATCCTGCCCCTCAGAGCCAGCGGCACCCAGCCCTCGGGGCTTCTGCCTTTCACGACGTTCCAGGAGCTGGCAGGGAAGGTGGGTCTCAGAGAGTCTCTGAATCAGATGGGTGTGAGAACAGGGTGCTGTGGGGGAGTCTGTGTGAAATCCCTGGAGGTTTGCATTTACTAGGAGTTGAACTATCACCCGAGCCTACCAATCACGTCATGGCCGTGAGACAAGCGCTCAAAAGTCTGGAGGGCCTGAGTGTGGTGTCCCTTCCTCCCGCGCGGTGTCCCTTCCTCCCGCGTGGTGTCCCTTCCTCCCGCATCTGGAACCCGTATCCTGGGACCTCCATCCACTGCCTGGGGACTCTCCTAATTCCCTCTTCTCTTTCTCTCTCTTTCTCTCTCTCTCTCTCTCTCCCTCTCTCCTTTTTCTCTCTCTCTTTCTGTATATAAGAGGACACTAGTGTATGTGCCTGTGGAGGCCCAAGAGTGACATCGGGAATCATCCTGGATTGTTCTGTGTCCCTGTTGCTTTGCTTTGGGGTATCGCAGACTCCTCCTCACAGGCCTGGAGTTACAGACACCACAAAATCTGCTTTGCATTTTTACATGGGCTCTGGGGTCCACACTCAGGTCCTCTTGCTTGGGAGCTGAAGGCTTTAACTCCTGACCTGTCTCTCCAGCCTGACTCCTAATTCTAGAATCCAAGCTGCCAGGTGGCCACTACAGATGTCTTTACCTCTCAGGTGAGGAAACCGAGGCACTAGACAATTAGCTTAAAGTCTAAGAGGCAAACCCTGCATGCAAGTGGTTTGTTCTGGAGCCTTCCACTGCCGTGTTGACAGCCTCTCCTGCTTCTTCTTGAAGCAGAGCATGTGCATCCTTCCTGTGTTTCGCCTTCTGGCCGTCCTGTCTTGGCCTGGTCTGTACCGCCACAGGAACCCGTCTCTGCATCCAGAGCCCAGCAGCCTGCGCTGACTCCAGGGGTAGGGATGGCTTGTGAGCAGTCGTTTCTTCTAGTGGTCGGGACCCCTGTTTTTATCTGAGAAGGACACCCACAGACTTCAGAGACCGCTGTCAAGTGACCCGTCTGACGAGTGACATCTGCAGCAAGGGGTCAACCTCACCCCAGCAGCTCCCCCTTGGCTAGCCCAGTCTAAGGGGCTGGATCAGGCAGATGGCACTTGAGTCCGTCTAGCGATGGCGCTGTGATAAAGCGCCGTGATTTCTACTTAGAGGCGCTTATAGCCCGCTGATGCTCTGAAACGCATGCTGAGTGCTTGTGCCGGGCCTGGTGCTTGGCCTGTGATTAGGCCAGCGCCTCTGTTTCTTACTGAGGCGTGTTTTATAATCGGCCTGGGAGCTGGTGGCCCTCTGACAGACAGCAAGGAGCACAGGCCTCTGTGAGCCGAGACGGGGCCTGGAGAAGTGGTTAGGACGGTCTAACCCCAGCGTGGTAAGTCCTGCCGATGGGCTGATGTAATGGGGGCACTTCCCCTCTGTGGCCGGCCAGCCGACTAGTGACACGTGACCGTGCAGAACAGTGAAGAAAACATGAGGCCATACCAGAGCAGGGTGACTTTCAACACACATGGCCAGGTTCAGAACTGTGAAGGCCATCCGTCAGCAACGTCTCGGGAAATGCCCTTTGTGAGGGTAGGGGCGAGAGTGGGGGAAATGTCGTGTGGAGTCCTGGGTGGAGCCCCAGAACAGACAGCCCTGGAGAGGAACTAAGGGAGCCCAGCGTCACCACGCTCTGCAGACCTGCGTTCAGCCCGCTCTGACTTCTCCATGCTGGGCCTCAGCCTGTCTCTTCCCATAGCGGATCCTTTGTGCGCCCCTGGCCCAGACATTTAGAGGCGAGGGCTCTTCCCGCCAGCTAGGGAGCTTCTAAGCACAGCCCAGATTATCTTTGCAGCGTGAATTTGAGAAAAGGGGTAGAGCGCAGAGGACAATGGGTGCTTTCATGGCGCGCTCTGAAATTCACAGCACCGGGTCTCCAGTGGATTGGCAGGTGTGTCATGAGCCTGCCCATGGTCCCCACTAACCCTGCTAGTGACTTAAGTGGGTGGATGGGAAATGGTGGGTGGATGGGAAATGATGAGATTATGTCTCCTCCCTTGGCTGGTTAAACTCTGCATGAATGCTCACACACCCTCTGCCTTAAATGGGCTTAGTTAGTGCATAGAGAGTCAGCCTAGCTCTGGAGAGTGAGTGTGTACTACACACACACACACACACACACACACACACACACACACACACACACACCCTTGCACTTGAGTTCCTTGTCTTAGGAAGAGGGTCTTCTTATAGGCCTCTGCTCCAAGAAAGAATGGGCTCAAAAGCAGGGGCTCTTGCATCCTGGCACCTCCCACCTCCCACTTGCCTGCCCAGGAGTCTTGTTTCCAAACGGGCAGGCCTGAGGAGGGCACAGCTGAGCACTTTGTGGCCCTGACTGTAGCTCATCAGGTGGCAGCCCACAGCTGCCCTGTTCACAGTGACAGCCTGTTGGGACCATGCAGGGTGGTTTGGTTGCCTGTGTGGGAGATGATGGAAGATGGTCTCGCATCAGCAGCCAGTAAGGTGCCCATGGGGTGCTGCTCCCTGATTGAGCTTTGATGGACTCCAGCCCTGGCTGAGACCCCCAAGGAAAAGGGTCTTTCTACCCAGCTGGGCCAACCCAAATCCCCAGGCTGTAGAATGATCCCTTTCTGCTGTTTGTGCTCATTCGCTGCATGGTGCTAGGTTCTTGTTGATCAGCGGTCCTCGTGTGGCGCAGAGCTAAAATGCATCCACACTCACACAGCAATTCTCTGTGGACCAGTCCTTTTGCTGTCTGCAAGGGGCTCTGTACCTACCTGAGTTGCATCCCTGAGTGCAAACTGACAGCTGGAATTGAACCCAGTGCAGCGTCTCTTCCCCTGGCCCTTCCCTACACCCTCCCCACTCCCCGCGGCCCAGTTATACTGGTGCTGGTCTGCCGAGGGGATGCGCGGGTCTGCTTGACTTTTAGCATAGGTGCTCCTGATACCCAGACCTGTGGCTACTAGCCTGGTTCCTTCCGGCCCAAAGAGCTTTTTACATGGTTTCGCCTACTTTTCCTGTTGAATTCTAAAAGTCCTTTGAATTTTCTGCAAGATACACCTTTCTATGTCTTAAGTATCAGGCCTTCAATCTGTCCCTAACCTCCCGGGGCCTTTAAAACCAGACAAGGCTCATTTGGTACCCTTCTATCCCAGAGGCTGGCAAAATGTGTCCCAGTGGCTCGGGCGTCTGGACCAAGGGCTCAGCCTGCCAGCGGGGCTCTTATTGTTCAGACTTGGGGAGACCACAGGGCGCTTCTCAATGTGCAGAGCGGCCTGGTAGCTCAGCGCCAGCCCAGCAGGGCGAGATCCGCACTTTGCTGCGTCCTCTGGAGGTGGCAGCTCAGGAATGCCGGGCCATGCCAGGCAGGGAACATTCGTCTGGAGAACACCCACATTCCTGAAGGCAGTTAGAAGTAGAGGACTGCGCGTTTCCTGCCATTCAGGACAGTCACTCGTGTTTGTTTGCACAAGGGCTCTGGTAACAATCTGGAGTGGGTTGGGAGGATTGGGAGGTGAAATCATGGTTTCCATGGGGATCTTTGTTGTGGGAGTCACCGCTTTGTTCCTGCCTCCCTGCACAATGACACCAGAATGGAAACATATTTTGAAACAACCTCTTTTGATAGTTCACAAGAAAAATTCAATTGTACTTCCTTTTTTTTTTTTTCCCCTAGCAAGCCACTCTTTAGCGGGAAGTGAACACCGGGGAGCATCTCTTTTCGAATGATCCTTTGGATAATGATCTTCCCCTTCTGCCTGTGGGGGAATCACCTCTTACACACTGCCTGGGGCCAGACTTATTTGTTTATTTATGGGTGGGAGAAGGGTGGGAGAGAAAATACTATGGTACAGGGGTGGAGGTCAGAAGACAACTTTCAGAAATCAGTTCTCTCCTTCTACCACATGGGATTTCAGGGATTGAACTCAGGTCATGAGATTTGCAGATTTGCATGCCAGTGCCTTATCCTGAGCTGTCTCACTAGCCCCAGGGCCCCTTGGGTACTAGATTCTACACATTTGTTTGGAGTTTTTCTTCCTCTTGCTTAGCCATGGAAGAAGCCTATATCCATATGTGAGCATCGTAGATATTCTAGAATCATCTAGCAGCACGTGGTTGCTGAGTGCCGCTAGGTTTAGGGGTTTTGCTGCTGCTCAAGTGAACAAGACAAAGATCTTGTCTTCGGAGAGATTTTTTCTGGTGAGAATGAGAGAAAAAAAAGATTTATGCCAGAAAGAGTGGCAGGCGAAAAGTTGGGTAAGGATGGGTAATAATGAATGTACCTTTTGCTACAGCGTGTAGACAGCTGGACAGTGTCCCCCCAAACACCCACACCCTGGTCTTCATGTCACGTGACAGAACAAAAGGGACTTTGCAGATGGGACTGATTGAAGGGAATCGTGATGACAATATTGCCTGGTGTCTGACTTGAGGCTGGCATCCCCTCACTCTGGAGGTCCCTGACTGATCACAGGATGAAGGAGTGCATGAGGCGAGGTGTTACCTAGAGAGACGTTAATTCTCAGGGTGCCACCCCCTGCTTGTGTACCCACCTCTGGATCTCACCTCTGTCAGGGTGCCACCCCACTCCTGCTTACCCTCCCCTCAACGCCACCTCCTACAGGTTCCGTGGCTTCCCAGCCTTGCCACCCTGAGACTAGAGCTCCTGCAAACTTGTCTCAATCCTAGTGCCTGGGTGCCATGCCTCGGTCCTAAGTGCAATCAGGAGCGTCTTTGTAAGAATGTGCCAGAGAGATCTGACCACAGGAGAGTTGGGGGCAGACACAGGCTGAGAGGTCTAATGGGTGTGGAGGTTTTGGTGTGGAAGGAAGATGGGCGTGAGGCAGGGAGACCCCTAGAAGCTGAACAGGGCAGAGGAAAAAGTTGTCTGGTTCTACCTGCCATAGAACAGGCTGCTTCTCTCGAACCCCTTGAGACAGTGAGGTTAACTGACATCTGAGTTGAAACTCAAGGTGCTTTCCTAAGGTGGAGCTGTGTGGTTAGGACTGATGGGCTCTAGGAGGTGTAATTCCAGGCATCATCCAGAAGCTTCTCTAGATTAAAGTGGGATTTGGGGCAGTCCTGTAGGAGACTGTTTGCATTGCTGTGGTTGAGGTGGGATGACCTGCCTATCATGGGCAGACCCCCTCACTGTGGGCAGCTCTGTTTTCTGTATAAGACAGTGAGGTGGGCGTGAGCAAGCAAGAGAGAAAGCAGCATGCAGCTCGGTCCTTGCCCCCTGCCCTCGCTGTGGAGGTTATGCGACCAGTTCCCGCTGTTCCCCCGGCTCCCACAATGATGGACTATAGAGTTTGGTATTGGGACCTGGAATACCCCTTCTGAGTTGGTCGGGCCAGGTGTTTTCTTGTGACAGTGAACTATGAGACCAGCACAAAGCTTAGTGTGGAGCAGGTGACACGCAGTCCCAAGGGTCCCTGCTGCCTGGGCTGGGTCCATGGCGCCTGCCCCAGGAACCAGACCCTAATTCTTTGGGAGCCAAGAGCTCTGGCCGCCTTCCACTTGGGAGTAATCCGTGCAATTTAATTTATTTCTGTTGATGAAAACACATTCATGGGACTATAAATGCCACTTGCTTTTCTGCTCAGATTATCCAAGGATAAATGCTCTGTGTTCATGGAGCAAAGTATTTGATTGAGTAGAAATGTGTTGTGTTAACAGAACAAAGTATTTGCTCGGCATTCTAACTGAGGATTTTGTAACAATACAAAATAGACCAGCAGCTTTGACTAGAACACAGCAGGGCGCTCACAACTCCCGTCTGTGACTTGGCACAAAGCCAAACCAGTGACCTCGAGCCAGCTTTGTATCTCTCAATCTGTCCTGGACTATGACCCCCACACCTCAAAGCAGGACCGGATGGTTTAGATGGTAAGTGATCCAAGAAAAAGGAGTTGGGGTACCACGAGGGTAGGAAGTGGAATGGAGCCAAGCAGTAAGGGTGAAGATCAGTGTGGACCATGGGAGCCGCATTGCTTCTGGAACTTCTTGAGGGCTGTGAGCCAGGTCATTGGCCCTAGGGTACCTTGCTGGGGCTGTTTCAGCTGAGACTTGGGTGCCAAGATGGGGTGCAGCAGCAGGTCACACTGTCTGACCGGAGATGGTCTTGACAACTACCTTGGTAGCTGATTAGACAGGGGCTCTCTGGGTGTGTGGGTCATTACAGTGAGGTGTCCTTCTAGGAAACCTTCTTTCTGACCCCTGAAGGTCGTAAGAAAGGGAAATATTTCCGCTCCATCCAGCAGCTCTTGAGACAGGTAACTTCAAACCGTTGGCCAGATGTTTGAAGGACATGAACACTGTTAGTGTGTGTGGAGGCGGAAGGAGAAGGCAGGGGAGGGTGTTCCATCTTTGCTAAGATACCTTCAGCTCCCAGTGGCCCAGGGGACGCCTGCCTGTGACCCAGGCCCCTCCCTTCAGTCAGGAGGAGATCCTGTTCTACGTTGTGCTGAACTCATGCAAACAACTTTATTGTTTTTATTTATTTAAAACATTGTGTTTGTTTATTTGAGCGAGAGCACAAATATGTATCTGTGTGTAAGTCAGAAGGCAACTTTCAGAAGTCACTTCTCTCTTTCCACCACGGGGACTTCGCGTGGTTTCCCAGGTGAGGCAGGTGTCCTGGCCTGCTGGGTCACCTCACTGGGCCTAGCCGGCTTCATGTTCTGGTGTCTTCCATGATCATCAGCCTTCTGTTCGTCCGACTTAATCTCACCAGCCTCGCTTCCTCACAGAGGCTAGAAGGAAAGGGGCTCAGCCACCCCATGATGCCAGGTAACCTCACGTCTCTGGGAGCCAGACCCCAGCCATGTTGGCGGGAATGCAGTCTGTGACGTGCGCACCTTTCCTGACTCATTCATGGTTGCTTGTGACAGAGGTTGGGTTAAACAGACATGCAGCCATCCCCGGGTGACTTGTGGGGTGGGGCTTACATGGAGCCCACTTTATGTCCCTTAAGGCTCCATTGTGAAGAAAGATTTGAAAACAGAGAGCAGCTCTTGATTTGGGCTGGCCCCACACCCCACCAGACTGTTCTTCCCCGCCGCCGACTCCCTAGCAAAGCTTCCTTATCTGCTTTGAGGGTGTCGGGTTGGGTTGTCTACTGGAAAGGATGATGATCTGATATGAAGATAGATGGTAAGAACTTACCTCCACATCCATTACCCCATCCATTAACCCCCCTCCCCCAGCCCTGCTATTCTGGCTAGACTTTCTCCAATGTGACTATCACCCCAGCCTATAGTCAGGCAAAGCACAGCCCTCCCCCTCCACCCCTTTTGTAAAGCTGAAAGGTTCTTAGTCCAAGATGAGTCAGGCATGGAAGGAATCTGGGTTCCATTGAAAGACCAGGGCTCCTGGGCACATTTCACCTTTGATTGCCTCTTAGGCTGTTGCTAAAGTGAGAGGTTGCCAAGGAGAAGATTGCCCTGTAGGAAGCAGGGGTCAGAGGTCAGATTCATCCTTCTGTCCTCCTGACCCCGGCTGTCACGGAGGGGCAGGAATGCCGGACTCCAGGAGGAAGGAGGGCCTGGTTTGTGTGGCTGTGGAAAGTGTAGTCAGCGTCTGTGGATGCTGGAGGACCCAGCATGGCATTGTGACTGCCACGCCCAGCCTCCGGGAGGGAGAGTGGAAGTGCCAGCAGGTTAGTGGACCTGGGGTGCAGCAGTTGGTGGACCTGGGGTACAGCAGTTGGTGGACCTGGGATTTGTGGCCCCTCAAGTAGAAACCACGTCTTTAGCACACTTACTCTGTTCTAAGTCCTTCCCGCCATTTCTATACCCAACAGGGGCAGAAGCCCTTCCCAGCCCTCCTTGGCTGCCTTCGAATGTAGGGCAGGATGTTTAGCTCCATTCAACTTGTCTATTGGGAAGGGCTGTCACCTGTCAGGGAAGGAGAAAGAAGGAAGGAAGCACAACCCTGGGACCACAGTGTGTCTTGCTTGCAGACATCCGGTCTCTGAAACCTGCTTAGCGTTGTTTGCTTTGTGTGTGGCCATTCCTGTGTTGGCCAAGGTCACACACGGCTGCTGGCTTCGCTCTTCTGCTCTGTAGATCTCCGCCCCCCACAAGCCATGGAAGCACCTGTGGACCCCGGATCCCATTCTGTCCGGAGTTCTGGGGTATGCTGCCTCACAGGGTGGCTGAGAACAGAAACCGAGTCTCCAGGTGGAAAAGCGCATTCTTAACCCTTTGTTCCAGTGGCTTCCAAGGCATGTTAGAATTGCACACTCAGGTCTGCCCCAGTGTGTGAGGTTGGGGTAGTGGTGGATGATGCCAGAGGTGGGGTTCTGATGCATGTCAGCGCTATAGAGGCTCAGCCTTACTTTGGCGGAAGAGATTTTAAACCTTTGGGGGAAGTTCCTGTGTGCTTGGCATCAAGTCTCTGGCAGTTTGTTGTAGAAAAGGCCAAGAAAGGAACCCATGCTGGAGCTTTTCAGAGACCCCTTTTCCAGGGAGACCCAGTGAAACGGGACTTCGCAGACCATCCGAAGTGCAAACCTGCATCCCTGACCGGCAAGTTCTCCCTACAGCCTGCCTCACCTCTGGGTGAATGCTGATTGGTGTTTTCTCCCCATTGGGTCCAGAGAAGTTGCGAGGATGTGGAGCACAGCCCTGTCCAGCCTGGGGAAGTCAGTCTTCAGTAGCCCTTAGGTTGTGAGCACAGACATGGGCAGAAGTCTTTGGGCCCAGGCAGAGGCAAGGTTAGGAACTCAAGGATGGCTTTTCCTCCATAATGAATCCCAGGCCAGCCTGGGCTCCATGAGACCCTGGCACGACCACCAACTGAACGACACCAAAAACCCTGAAAGACTGAGCATCCACAGCAATCAGCCAGAAGCCGCAGCGGTTAGTTACAGCCTAGAAGAATAACAGACAAAAAGAACTGAAGAGCTATCCTTCCCCCACACTCCTCGCTGAAGGTGCAGGCATGGTCCCCCCCCCCCACACACACAGTTCCTCATGGGAGCGGCTTCTTTGCTCTGCGCTTGGAAGCCCATGACAATCAGACCTGGGTGATGACGGGCACTGGAGTTACTATTCCTCTCAAATGTTTCCATGCCACCCAGTGTACCCATGAACTTTAAGCAATTAGTCTTTCTGAATTATTCCGCTTGGATTATCACAGAGCCACGGACTCTCTTATGACCTGTAGGTAGTTTATGTAATATAGATATTTGTGAAGATTTCCATAACTCGGGCTACCATTCCCCAGCTGTGGGAGCACAGCCCATGGTGGCCGAGGAAGCAGCCATGTGGCCCGAGAGTGGAGGAACACCACACCATGAGGGTGGAGAGCTGCAGACATGTTAACTGCTGGAGCGAGGGCTGCTGGGAGAAACCCACTGGGCTCCTACTTGAGCCTATACATTATCCAGGCGGGAACCCCTCATTATGGAGCATTGTGGGCAAACGGGCAGATGCCAGGTGCCCATTGCTCTCCACAGCCTTTCAGCTTACTGTGTAGCTCGGTCATCTCGGTGGGGGAAGAAGACCCTATGGTACTCCCTGTCATGTTCCCTGGAACATTTGAGACTTCAGGTCGCATTGGAAGGAAGGTATATAGCAGCCTTACATTCAATGGGCTGTATCTCCTGTCATTTGCTAAGTGCTTCGTGAGTACTTTTTAAATATTTTATTTAAATAATTGTGTGTGTGTGTGTATGTGTGTGTGTGTGTGTGTATCAGAAGGCACTGTGTGTCTCGTGGAGGACCAAGGGTGACTTCAGGAATCATCCTGGATTGCTTCCACCTCCCACTTGCTTCACTCTGGGATTTCCCAGGCTCCGCCCACCAGGGCCAGAAGAGCAGGCTGCTGCCATTTCCGCCTGGCATTTTTTACATGGGACCTGAGATCTGAACTGAGGACCTTCTGCTTACAAGACAGTCTTAACCCTTGACTTATTTCTCCAGCCCAGCTCTTGTTTCTTTGAGGCAGGTGTGTTACGGGGACCTGGGGCTCAGGCTGTGCATCCAGTCAGGAAGCCCTAGGGGCCCCTCCTGTCTCCATCTCCCTGGAGCTGGCAGTACAAGCACACGTCACCCCACCTAGCGTTTTCTGCAGGTGCTGGGGATTGAACTCAGGTCTAATGAGCCTCCTCCCAGCTTCTGCAAGCAGTTTTAATAGTGCTGATGTGGCTAGCCAAAGCCACCCCTCTGCAGTAAGAGTCCCCCACAAGGATGGGAAGCCTGGGATGAATGCACAGCCGGTCCATGGACTCTCGGGGCACTGGAGGGGTCAGTGGAACTGACATGTATTCTGGGTACTAGGGGGCACCTGCTACTGAGGGCCGGGAATGCTTCCCTCACCCCTTTGGAGATTGGGAATGACCTCAAGATCAAAACTTTAAGGTTTTCCTTGGCCCATTCCTGTCTCCCTGCTCCCCTCTCCCTTTTCTGTCCCCGCCTCCCCGTGGCCACGCCCCCATGCTTTGCTTTCCTCCCACCCTGACTGTCCTGCCTGGCACCGCTTCTGGCCTTCAGCCAGCACTGAAGGGTGGGGGCCCGCTTGCCTCTGGCTTGAGCCTGTAGCCACCTGGCCCTGTGCCCATTGCGTAAGTAACCTGGCAAGGAACGGGAGCTTGCAGGCGTCTCCGTGAAAGGTTAGGGACAGGTCTTTCAGCTTTGTGGGCCAGAAAGTATCTGAAGCTGCCCCGTGGTTGTGGCCTAGGAGCCCTTAAGTGGGGTGTCAGCCAGCAGGTGTGGCTTGTTCGATAAGATGGCCGCGTGGACACTGAGTTGCATAGTGTATAATTCCCACTGCACGAGATACTCTTCTTTTGATTGTTCCTCCCCTCCCCCAGATAGTTAAAACTGCACAAGCCTTCTGTACTCCTGGGCCCGGGAGCAGCTGGCCAGATAAGGTTCAGCCCACAGGCCATAGCTTGCCCCTGCTGTGGACAATAATTCATCTAGTTTTCCCTTTTGGCGCATGCCCGTGGGAGAGCTGGGCATAGAAGAGGAACCCGATTCCTGTCCTGGAGACACCCAGTGACAGAAGCAGGTGTGGGACTTCTTTGGATCCATAAATGCCCTGGAGCCCCTCCACAGGCCACAGTGTGGCGTGCTGGGTGTGGGTGGCCGCGGGAGAACAGGAGCAATCTTAAAGCAAGTCCCGCTGGAAGACTGTAGCAGTTAAGACGGGCTAGGACTTCACACACCTGCTCGAGTCTGTCTGTCATCACCTCTGGGAAGGACAGGATCCTAATAGTCTCTCCCCCATTTTGCAGTTGAGAGTATCGGGCTATCAGATCACTTTGGCAGGGCCGTCTGAATGAATGCAGGACGGCTTAAACAACTAGAGAGGACTTTCTCACGGGCAGTGGATAGGTTCCAGAGTGGATGTGGGGACAGTGTGGCCTCCTTCAGGGGCTGTGGGCAGGGGCTGCTCCCGGGCTGGCTCTCCCAGCTGCTGGATGTCACTGGTCATCCCTGGCTTGTGGTCCGTGTCCTTCTTGATTGTGCAGCCCTCTCGTCCTGAGCCCGAGTCCGTCCTTCTGCTGCTGAGCCTGTCGCTTGAGGCCTCATCTTAGTCTGGTCCCCTTAGCCTTCTCCCACAAAGCAAGGTCCCATTCTATGGTACATAGACTTATGAATTGGGGTGCAAGGAGTGTAGTTCACCCCAGGACTTGGGAAGTGGCAGGTTGGCCGAGCCTCCTAATGATGCCCGTCTTGGAACAAGGGTGTGGCTCCGTCTCCATTCTTGCCGTGTGCACCGTGACTCTGGTGGAGTGGGGATTGTGCCGCTCTTCGCTCCTCTACCAGCTGTCCAGACCTCAGCCAGGATAGTAAGCTTTGCCGCGCTGTCCTGGGAGCACAGAAGTGCACAGACTCCAGCGACTTCTTGCTGGGCCACGGAAAAAGGCACTGGTGTTTTGAGACTCCTGAAAACAGAAATGCTGGCCTCCTCCCGAGGAGATTGCCCCAAATGTGCACAGTGGCGACACTGATGATTCTTGACACAGAGACTTAGGCACCAATCAGACTTCACGAGAATTCAATCAACCCACATTAGGTCACGTGGTTTCCTTGGGGCCCTGAGGACCAATGGACTCACTTGAGTGTCCTAGTGTTTGAAACCAGTCCGGGGCCACAGAGAGGGACTCACCAATCACTCCAGTCAGTTTCTCAGCCAAGCATTTCCTTTTGCTCAAAAGGGCACGGGTAGGTCACTCCCAAAGATGGAGGAAGATGCATGTGGGCCTGGAGGATTTTATTGAAATGTTTTATTATTCCTAAGGTAAAGGCTAGGAAGGGAGTAGGGTGGGGTGTGGGGGTGTACGGCTTGGCTGCTCCTCATTGGCAGAGGTTCAACTGCACAACCTGAACCCGATTGTCTAATGGCTGGAAGAAGAGTAGGTGAGAGGGCAAGTTGTAGCTATTACAAGACATAACAATGGAAGTTTCGGGTATGTGGTCTTACAAAGGCAGGAAGTCGGGGGAGGAAGCGTGAGAAAGTGGACCTGCAAGAGTTGTGCTCTATAGATGCATGTCTGCCATTAAGGAGGAGGGGAAAGATAAAGTCTGGTATCAAAGGTTTTGGCAGAAAAGAGTTTCTCACTCTGACTCCCTACTCATTCTCTCTCTCTCTCTCTCTCTCTCTCTCTCTCTCTCTCTCTCTCTCTCTCTCTCAGATCTAGAGAGCTTGAGTTTCCAGAGAGATGGAAATGGACACATAGCGGTCCCCAGCCACCCTCCCTCCCATTCCCTAGCACTGAGTCACAGGGTGGTTCGTCGAGGAATCCAGTGGAGCCGCCTCTGAGTCAGTCTAGTTCAGTGCCGCAGGTCCTCTGTGTGTAGTAGGAGTTTACCCAACCCTGACTTGCCCAAGGAGCCCGCTTGGGGTTATGTGGATGCACATGTGCCTGTGTAGATGTCTGCTGGAATGTGTGTGCCTGTTTGTGTATGTGTGTAGATGCATGTAGATTACAGCATGCGTGTGGACCTTGGGTGTCGGTTTTTGCCTTTCTCCTTCTTTGAGACCTGGTCTCTTTGCCACTGTGTACCCCAGCCTGGAAGATTCCCAGACTCTCTTGTCTCCACCTCCCATTTCCCATGGGCACTCAGGGGCTTCCAAACTTGCACCGTTCGGCTGGCAGCATCCAATTTTTTGCCTGGGTTCTGGCGACCCAGACTCAGGTTTGCGCAGTAAGTGTGCACCAAGCCATGTCCCCAACCCCTGCCTGGGACTCATGGATGGCTGGTGTGCACAGATTTCTTCATCTAAAGAAACAGACCAAATCCCAGAAAACTGGCAGGATCCTCACACGACAGCGAAAAGTGTGTCACAAATGCAGCTGGACAAACGAGCATCCTCTGTCAACAGAGGAAGACACCTTGGAGTTGAGACTAGGTGGCCTGTGGAGTTTAGGGCTAGTGACTGGTCGTCGAATGTCCCACCTGGGAGCTGGGGAGCTGGGCAGCAGGGGAGGGTGCGTGGGGCTGAGGCAGCTGGCCACGTGGCGGTTGCTTTCTAAGATGGTCCTGTAGGGTTGCTCTTTCTGGGATACTTCGTAGCCTCTTCAGCCCCGGTGACCCACGGCCCCATGCCCAGCAGAGGAGTGGACTTTATTCCATGGGCATGAATGTCTAGAGACATCCATGCAGACGCTCCAGCCGAGAAACCTGTAAGCAAAGGGTCGGCCATTCTCCAGCGAGCCTGCTTGGTGGACAGCCGCATCTGCCCGGAGTCCTGAACATTTCATGTCCCCTTCCCACATCACCACGGTCTTTCTTGAGATAGAAATTTCTCCTCTGTCGCTGTAGCCTTTTTCCAGTGTGTGTTGAGCTGAGTGGTGCTTTTCCTGTGTCCTGTGTCCAAACGCTGCCTGTAGGTCCCTAGGATCAGTTTCATCTATTGTGGGTAATTTTCTGCTTCTCAATTGACAGTTTCTTCCGCTCCGCCCACCACATACCTTTCGGCTCATCTGGATTTGGCATTCCCATTGGTCAGGAAGCGAAACCCTCAGGGAGTGAAATCTAGTCTGAAAACCACGCTCATTCCCGGGACCACAGACAGAGAGGGTTCTTGCCTTCCTGGGGACTATAATTCCCTGTTAAATAGTTGCTGGGATGCCGGCCTGTGCTGGTGAGGGACGCAGGGTGCAGTCTTTGTAGCTGGGGCACAGAGGCTGGTCTGTGAGGGTGGGGGGCATGGCTGTGGGTCTGGGGAGACTGCTGTTGTAGGTAAGGAAGGAGGAGTCTGGAAAGCAGGACGGAGCCTTCTCTTCCCCGTAGAGACTTGCAGCCCTTCAGCTGCTCCCATCTGGAAAGTGAACTCGGGACTGGTGTCTGCAGGGCTTCCAGGCGGCTCCTTCAGCCCACTGTGCCAAGTGGTGGCCGAGCTGTCTCTCTCTCTCTGCGGGAGTAAGAGTCGTGGGATTCAGCCTTCTCTGGGGTGTGAAGAGACCACACTTGCGTTGCTGGCTGTTGAGCCAGTAGTGGCCAAGGGTTGCAGTGGGGTGTGGGAGAGTGAGGGGCTGGCCTGATCAGTGCTGCCCAGAGCTCTGGGGAGGGTGAAAGTTTGCGGCGGCGGCAGCAGAAGCAGTGGTGAGTGAAGTCTGTGTGAAGTCCCTCAGCCACTCTATCGGGACAGCCTTGCAGGCCCCTCCAGAGCTGGATGTGGGGTGAGTGGCAGACCTCGCTACCCTTGCCTCCGTCCCTGGGTTGCTCATGTCACACAGGACGGCCTGAGAGAGGGCTGTGGGCTTCGCCTCTGCTGCCTGAGTGTCCACCATCGTCCTCTGTTTCCCCACAGAGGTTACTCAGAGCAGTCCGCTGTCAGCACCCTCTCACGCTGCCCTTCCTGTCTTGCAGAGCCTCTTCCTTCTCTTGGACGGCAGCTGGAGCTCTGAGGCTGCCCCTCTGACGTCAGCAAGCCGACGACCACCACAGGTAGGTGATGCCTGACCGAGTGAGTCGCTGCGCCTGACCCTTCCTGGCAGCAGAGGTGTACACAGTAGCATGCGTGTGCATGTGCGTGTGCATGTGTGGAAAGGCCCCACGTGCAGGAGACCAGCTGCCCCGAGAGCAGAGGTTCCCAGGAATCTCCCTCGCAGCCCTCCTTTTAGCCTTCCAGCATGGGAAGGTCAGCCGTTGTCAGCATGGTCACTTGGGAGCTGGCACCTGTGGGTTTCCAGGATGGCACCTCGTTTCTGTTTACTTTCCATGAATTCTCGTTCTCATCCTACTGAAACTGGCCCCGCAGCTTGTTCTCCCGTGACAGCATGGGACGGAGGCCAGATTGTCTGCCCTTTTGCATTTCCACAAAGGAGCCATTATTCTCAGGACACGAAAGGTTATGAGTTTCTCAAACCATGGCCAATGGCAAACGTCTAGAGCCCATGGCCCGGAGGTTGTAGATCGCCTGATGCCCCCATTCCTTTCGTGCCGAGGGGCAGCTTTAGCTGCTGTTCAGGGTGCCGGGTGCAGTGCTCCTGGGTGGTCTCTCTGGCCAGCAGCAGAAGGACCACCGTCCCTCGTGAAGTCCATCAGTGGGGAAGGGTTTTCTGGCTCGGTGGGAAGAGCTGGCTGCAGCAAAGTACCACCTTCAGATTCTAAAGGATTTGGGGAGCAGCTGCCTGGCCAAGTTGGCTTCTTTTGGGAACATGTTTGGGTTAAGTAAACCCCACAGCTGGAATCCATTCGGGGTACCCTCTGTGAAGGAAGCTGCTTGGTATTCAGCTTCAGATTCTCCCCATCTTCTCTGTGTCACCTGATCCTGCATCTACGTGTACATCAGAAGTGAAAGGTGTTCAGGGGTCTGCAGATGCTGAGCAAAGGCTGCAGAACTTGTTCATTCTCATCCATGGCAACCGCCCCTCCCCCCTCAGCCTAGGTCCTCAAGTGGAGCGACTAATGCCTAGGAGATGGTCAGCTTCAGGGGTTTTGCCTTTTGCCTTATAAGTGCAGCTCCTCTCCCGGTAGGCCACAGCGTGTTTAGATTGTGGCAAGCACTGAGAGGCACCCCACATTCCTCACATTCCTTCAGCCCGGTATTGGCCGGCAGGGGCCGGACTCTGCAATGACTGGCAGTTGCTGTCTCTTTGTTCTCTCCGGATGAACTCTGGATCTCAGGGGGCTGTGCATTCCAATGGGGGCCCTGCCCCCATCCCCAAAGCGTTACGCGACTGGGTTCTAGCAGTGTAAGTCCTGGCTGATGGAGGAGGAGGAGGAGGCCAGGGAGGGGACTCTTCAGTCCCTGTGGCTTTTGTGTGGTTTGCTTTTCCTGGCACGGGGCCAGCAAGATGTCTGGGAAGGGGAAACGGGAGGACGGATGCGGAGAGGCGGCTTTGGCGGTGCCCGGAGCCCGCAGAGGGAGGCCATCTACTCACCTTGGAGGAGAAGGGCGACTACAAGTGGACCATCGGGATATGTCTCCTGAGAACTAGATGCCAGTCATCTCTACAGCCCAACCACTGGCCCTGGCTCGCAGCCAGTTGGGGAGACTTTGTCCCAGGTAGATTATGCACTGTCTTCCTGGTGCTTCTTTTAAGCCGAAATCCGATTCGCCTCCAGGGTGTTGCTGGGTGGAGCTTCCCAGGATCAAAGTTGTAGGAGTCCTAGTTTCCTGGTTTACATATGGCTCGGGAGTTCAAACGCCTCAGCTTGCTCTCCATCCTGCCTCTGTCCACTTGGAAACCATCCATCCCATACCACGGAGTCACAGGCGAGGTGAAGAGCACAGGCCAGAAGGGTGCTCACCCAGTGGGCAGGAGCAGGGGGTGGGCACTGTTCTTGTGACTGGGGTCTCAGTGCCCCCGGCGGAGCCCTTTTGACCTGTTGATGCACTCAAGTGCTTTGTCACAGGGACAGACCCTCCTCAGGGGGTGCTCGTTGGTTGGGTTTGCAGGTGAGAATCCTCATCCGAAGTGTAATCACGGTGAAGCATGCTGGAGATGTGTGAAGAGAGGTGCAAGCGCCCTCGCAGATTTCAATGCCATTTCATCCCCTTTAAAGATGACCCTGTGTATCATCTGCTCTTATTTGTTGCCGTGAAACACCACTCAGAGTCAAATTTAAGGGGGAAAAGAGATTTATTCAGCATATGGTTGCAGAGGAGATAAGTCCATTTCAGCAGGAAAGATGTGGCTGGCTGGCAGAAGCTAGCTGTGGCCTCAGTCACTCCAGACAAGGTGGACGCTGGGAGCTGCTGCTGCAAGCTCAAGCGCTCTCATTCAAACAGGGCGGGGCTGACCAACCTCAAGACCCACCCCCTGGGACTGCCTTCCTCCCAAACGCCATGCCCTTCCCAAATACTGGCAGCAGCTGAGGATTCAAACACATGAGCCTGTGTGGAGGGCAACCCACATTTCAAACCTTGACACTCTGTGCCCTTTGAGTGTCACCCATTTGCCCCCTGCACCCATTCATGAGTTCACGTTTGAAGTTTGAATTGGGCCCAGGTCAGGACACCCTGGCTTTGGGACATCCTTTGGCATAGCCATGGTGCTAGCAGTCTGCACAGCGTGGCACCCAGGCTGGCTGGGACTGTCCAGTCGAGCTACGCAAGGCTGAGTGTGTGCCCAGGGCACCTGCAGGTAGTTTATGCAAGGATGCCAGAGCAGAGCGAAGGAGGCTCCTGGTAAGCAGCAGCCAGTGTGGGAAGCTGGGGTTTGCATCTCCCAGAACCTCTCACTGAAATATCCCCAAGGTCTGCGTGTGTTGGTCCATGAAGGACGGATCACAGTTGAAGGGAACAGTCTGGGGGCATTCAGATGAGAAAGGAACCCGAGCTACACTCCTTCCACAAAACCACCTGCCTGGTTCAGAGGTCCCCCACCTCCTTCAGACAGGCATGTCAGAAAGACATGCTTGAGGCTTTGGGGGGCAAGGTGGTATAGGGAAGAAAGATTCCTCTGCTACTTGTTTCAAGGGCTGTGGAATGCCCGGCTGAAACCTGCTTGAACTTGGAAGACCTTTCCTGTCTAATCAGAAAAGCTCTTGCTCCCCAGTGCCACCCCTGGACTCTCCTGCCTTAGCGCATTGCTTAGAGCGGCCTGCCTCATGCTGGGAAGGGCACGTGGACCCACGCAGTCCTCTGAGAGCTATGGAGATGGACCAAGGTCCCCTGACGCTTTGGTCCTTCTATACCATGGCATAGTACGTGCATGTAACCTGCAACATCTGTCTGCACAATCCACAGCATCTCTAGCTGACCCATAAGACCTGGTGCGAGGACCACGCTGTCTAGTTTTGATGCTGCATTGCTGAGGGCCCCATGCCCAGGGAAGACTCTGTGCATGTTGACAACAGACACTATGTCTTGTCTGCAGTTGGTCACATGCATGGATGCCCACTTTCTGATAAGGAGGGCAGACTGCATTTCATTCTTTCTATTTCTTTAGGCAGGGTCTCATGTGGGCCAGGCTGACCTCAGTCTCCCCATGTGGACGAGGACCACCATGAACTCCTGATCCTCCTACCACTGTTTCCTATGTGACCTTATGTACATCATGTTGAGAATGGAGCTTGGCCTGGTGCGTGCTAGGCAAGCACCCTACCAGCTGAGCTGCACCTCAACCTTGTATGGTAGGTAGCGCACACCTGTAACCCCAGCACTCAGGAGACAGAGGTGGGGAAAACCTCTGCAAGTTTGAGGCTCACCCGGGGCTACATCGATTCCATGTCAGCTAAAGCGACATGGTGAGACTGCTTTTTAAAAAAAAAAAAAAAAAACCACAAAAACAAAAGAGCTGATCTTCAGTTCCGGCCACAACAGCATTTGCATATATTAGCTTATCATTTACATAAATTAGCCTCCTTAGCCATCCAGTTCCCCATCAGTAAACAAGTATGGAGCCAGAATTCTAGAAGGTTCTCAGGGACTAAAAGGGAATCAAATGTGCTCAGACTTGAGAAAGCTGCTCAGTGGGATCTTAAGGAAGGCAGCCGCCCTTCAGTGATTATGGAGTCCTGGGTCTCTTTGCTTGTGTGTTCCGGCCTATCAGGGAGCCTGGGCTGCTTGCCCATGATGCACCTGGCCCAGGAATGGCCATCGGGGCTGAATGGCAGCAGTTCTTGGCAGGGCAGTGCTGGGACACCTTGAGATTGTAGTTCTCTGAAGAGGCTGGTGGGGCAGCTCATCTCTCTGAGCCAGTTGGTTCTCAAGGGCTGGTTCAACTGTAGACCAGCTGGACCGGATGCGGCACCTGCTGTTCACCTGTCCAGGGAGGACTCAGGAAGTCAGGGAGGTGGCTTGTCTCCATCCTTGGCTGGCCTTACCTTCAATCCTCCTCTTTCTATCTTTCCTCTCTTTTCCTTCCCTTCCCTATTTCTTCCCTTTCTCCCTTGCCTCCTCTTCCCCTTTCCCATCCCTCTTTCTCTTCTCTTCTTCCTTTCTCCCTCCCTCCCTCCCTCCCTCCCTCTCTCCTTTCCTCTCTTGTTTCAGAATCTGCCTTGACTGCTCACTTTGAGAGAGTCATTTGACCTCTCTGGGCCTCTTTCCTCGGTGTATTGAGAGCCCCCAAGCATCTGTCATGCATCTTCTTTGAACACATTGTTCATGTGGTAAGGGGTAGCCCTGTTCCTCCCCTCTGACCCAAGGCTGCCTTTGTAGACCCAAGGGTCACCAGGATCAGGAGACAGACTAGCCTGATGCACTGGCAGAGTTGATACCGCAGCGCCCTTGCAAGAGGCCAATGCTTTGGTCCTTCTATATGTGCATGTAACCCGCAACACGTCTGCATAATCCACAACTTCTCTAGCTGACCCACAAGACCTGGTGCTGTCTAGGGGCAGTCTGGTCTTGTGATTGTGTGCTGTGGGCTGCTTTCTCCAAAGCACTGAAGTATGTGGTGCACAGTGGTGATTTCGTGAGGTCTCGCCATGCCGTCCCTTGTGTCCAGCTCTCTGCTGCTCTATAGTCCAGGGACAGCTGTCCCCCCACTGTGGGTGCTGCCTGTTTGTGTGTGTGTGTGAGAGAGAGAGAGACAGAGAGGGAGAGACAGAGAGAGAGAGAAGGCACTGTGTGCCTGTGGAGGCCCAAAGGTGACGTCAGGAATCATCCTGGATTGCTTCTACCTCTTTATTACTTTGCTCTGGGGTTTCACAGACTCTGCCTTCAGGGCCAGAAGTGCAAGTGTGGGAATCTGAACCCCTGTGGTGCTTGGAGGCAGAGGCTTTAACCCTGAGCCATCTCTCTAGCTCCAGGGCCCGATCTTTATCAGTAACAGAAGAGGTGTGTGGGACTCAAGGAGGAGCTAAGTGCTGGAGCCCTGGGGTGGGGATGGGAGGCGGGGTCCTCAGGGCCTGTCAACACTGACAGAACTCAGCCTAGGACTCCTCCTGTCCTTGTTGGTTTTTATCTCTGCTCCCTGTGTTAAACCCAAGTATTAATTTGCTGCCTTACAGAAGAAAGAGCAGCTGACAAGAAAAGTCCCATGGACGTTATTGAACTTCGCCTTGACTCAGAAAGACACCTCTAGTGGAAGATGCTTCCAGAGAGCTGATACAAACAAATGGGGGGGGGGATAGATCCAGGCTGCTGAGAGGTGGCGCCCCTGGACAGGTGACAGGAAGAGGGTCCTCCCAAGTTGGCTGGGCTCTTGGTGCTGAGATTCTGGGGCATTTGGGACAGTACTGTGGATGAACTTGAAATGATGCTTGACCGAGATAAAGCCAGAGCAGGCTGCCATGGTTCAGTGGTGGGGCGCTCCGTAGTTCATGTTAGACTTAAACGTACGCCTGCTTTGCAGTATGCAAAGCTCTGGGAGGTTCGTCTCCCTTGATCTTCCCAAGGACGGTGGCCCGAGCCAAGTATTCATCAGTAGCCGCATTTCACAGTTGAAGAAACCCGGGACTCCAAGAGGCCGAACAGTGATTAAACCCAAGGTCACAGCTGGCAGGGGCCATCCCACAATGCATCAGCTGAGCTCAGCAGCCTTGCCCAGGGTCCCCAGAATATCTGGACTGAGATGATGCAAAGCCAAAGAAAGTTCCAGCATGGCCAGCACAAAGGATAGACTGATAGCAGCAGAATGCAGAGAGGGTGTGCGCCTCCGGCAGAATGCTTAGCACCAGATAGATTCCTGTACGGCTTTGATCTCCTACGAGAGACTCAACTAGATAGAGGCAGGCAGACAGG
This sequence comes from Typhlomys cinereus, assembly GCA_023101885.1. Classification (NCBI taxonomy): domain Eukaryota; kingdom Metazoa; phylum Chordata; class Mammalia; order Rodentia; family Platacanthomyidae; genus Typhlomys; species Typhlomys cinereus. The sequence goes on from JALPQD010000001.1 coordinate 19,901,401, forward strand.
TCTTCATACCAGTCGGTACGGAGGCCTTGTCCTAACCTGGGGTGCTAAATTTAGTGGGGTGTTGAACTTGACCTCACTAGGAATACATGGAATTCTTCAGGTGAGCAGGCGGGAACAGAGAAGTCTGTTCAAACTCGCTTTTCTGAGGACAGCCTGTCCTGCTGTGGATCAGCTGCGAGCTGTCTTTGAAGGTGGTCTGAAAGCTCCGCAGTGCTGTGACCTGCTGCACGGATCAGCAGTGCTGGGCTCCGACTGGACACTCGGATCTACAAACCAGGTCCTCGAGGCCAGGCCTCCGGTCATCAGTGGGTCAGCAACTCCCGCTGGGCAGATGGGCCACAGCACTTTGCAGCATGAGGCCATCTACAGAGTGGAGAGCAGCCGCTTGCTGTCCATCTGAGAAAGCCACCTCCCTACTCCCCCTGGGGCCATCGGGATGAAACTTGACTCTGGGACTAAGCCTTCTGTGTCTGACTTAAGGGGTTGGGGAGTGAAGGCACTTGGTCCAGCTGACCGACCTCTGTTACCCTTTGGTTTTCTGCTGTGATGTGAGAGATAAGCCACAGCTCCCAGCGATCCCTAATCCTGGAAAGGAAGTGAACCTACTGACCCGCAGTAAAGATGACAAGCGGTCAAAGGACAACCCTTTGGAGTACATGCCCCTAGGTGGCCCGGGCTGGACACCTGTCCTTCTGGAGCTCAGCTGCATTGCTCCGGTTTTGCTCAGCCAGTTTGAGTTGGTTTTATAGAATTCTGGGAGAAGCACCCACAAAGACTGCAGGCCTCTGTCCCTGCTTGGGGCACGTCATTCCTGGAGGGCGCCCAGACGCCACGGCTCTCTGTCAGCACCCTAGCCTCCTGCTGCCTTGGAGGTGATCCGAGAGGCTCCTGCCTTCCACTTCCTGCGGTGTCTCTGTAGCTGGACACAGCTGGCTCTCAGCCTGTGTCTGCTCCTGAGCCAGTTATTTCCCACCGTAGACTTGCTTCTTCTGCAGAATTCACAAACTGATGACTCCCACTTAATGGTGTTTAACTAAGGATCTCTTGACTTCATGAGGGGTTTATCGGGACCTACTCTCTTCATAGCATGCTGAGTATCCAGACTTGGTGTATTAATCAGGGTTTCTGGAAGAACAGATGAGAGAGAGAGAGAGAGTCTTTATTAAATCAACTTACAATAGGAGTAGTGTCCTTCACAGTAGCTGTCGCTGCTTTGTTCTTGATCTGAATGTCTTACAAAGCCAACGGATCCGAGAGGGTCTCCAGCTTCTGTCACTCTAGAGGGCTGAAGATGCTGGGCTCTGACATGGAAAAACAGCAGCAAAGCCGACAGGAACAGGTGCAAAGGGCCGAACGCTGCGTCAGCCAAGGATGGAGGCAGCAGTGGCGGCAGCAGCAAAGAAGGCAGCGATGCTCAAGAGTGGACCCAACAGCAGGTCGACATAGGATGAGGGAAAAGCAAGTCCCTCCTCCTTGCATCTCCCGTTATCCGTCCGCCACTGGCAAGCACTACCCACTACGGGCTGGGTTTTCTGCATCAATTAGGATTGTTCGGGGAGGGTCCTGCTGCAACCATGGATTCTTCACAGCTGTGTCCCAAGCAGCCTGCACCACTCTGTCAAGTGGACATCCGAATCTAACCATAACGCTCGGGGTAGTTTGACGTTCAGCGTCTTCAGTTACAGGGGACCTATCAGAACATCGCAAAGCCAGGGAACATTTGGAAATTGGGCCATACAGTCTTCCATGTTGGTGTGTTAATTCTTCCAAGTACTATAAGGTTCTGGGTTTATCCAGACGCTCAAGGGTGTTGGGCCCACCCAGAGATAACGGTCTGGGAGGGAGTGAGCAGGACATGGCTTAGCACATGGGGCCAAAGATGGCTCTGGGAGCTAGTGTCCTAGGCATAACCCTGATCACATTACAGAGAGTCCTAATTGGCTTATAGGAGCCAACATAGATTTATGTTTAGTCTGACCTATGCAGAGTATGTGCTATACTGACCATCAAGGTAATTGGCTGGTGTTTCACCCGCTTGGAGTCTTTGTCTATATAAGCTGATTTGTTACCCCCAATAAACTGAGATTTTGCTTTGACAAACTCCCAGTCCATTGCCGAGTCTCTGGAGGGCTGAGGCAGAGGTGCGGGCAGTCGGGTCGGTACAGCCAGGAGCTGTGTGTATGAGTGAGTGAGGAGTGTCGCCGTGACAGACTCCCTGCTGTGTCCGGAGGCCCCTGGATTTGGGTGGGGGTAAAGGGCCTGCAGCATATTCGCCTTTCTCCGCCCTGAAGGCCTGGAGCCGCCCGACGGCCTGGAGCCGTCACAGTGTGTGCCTGGGAGAATCGTCCCAGCAAAGGGTACTATTTTTTTGTGATTGTAATGTTTTATTTATTTATTTATTTATTTAGAGGAGGAGAAAGCACACGCATGCATGGTGCATGGATAGAGGTCAGGACGCCATGGCGGCTAACATCGAGTCGGGGAGAGAGACCTTGTTTTCTGACCCGTTCATTCCTCTGTTGATGGAGGTTGTGTCGCTTCCATCTTTCTGCTGCTGTGACTGGTGAGGGGTCAAGGAGTTCTGAAGAATCAGCTCCTCCTTTCCACGTTCTCTGAGACGTCTCCTCTCTGGCTCCTGCTCATCCGCCAGCCTGCCCTGGAATGCGGGGACTCAAGGCTTGATCTGGGCTGAACCTGCTGCCCCTCCCCCTTGCATGGGCAGTGACCGCCTGTGTCGGCCACACAGCTGCGCGTTTGTTGCTGCACGTGGGCAGTGATAGCGGGCATAGGGGAGCCCCCCCAGGGCCCATAGCCTGAGGCCAGTGTGCATGCCGCCGCGCTGGAGCAAACTGGGGGCCTGTGACCACTGCTTCCTGGGCCTCTGCTGAGCTCCTGCCTTCTACACCTGCTGTGGAGGTGGAAATCTGTGGTTAGGAGGGAGAGGCCCAGCTCAAGGTGGAGGGAAGGAGGAGTCTTGGTGGCCTATTTGCAGCCATGCCTGGGGCCACCCAAGTTCGTTCCTGGGGATCCCTGTCTCCTCCAAGCCCCCCTAGTGACTTTCACTCTCCCCCAAGGCCTCTTATGCTCCCACCACACACCTTGTAAATTGTTCTTTTCCTGGTGGACTCTGAGTGACATCTCTTCCTGTCCCTGCAAAGTGAAGACCCTCTCCCCCATGGCCGGGACCAGAGCCTCCTTCTGTTGAATATCTCTGCTGCCCTGGACTCCTGGCCAGGCTAGCTTGACAGGCCTCAAAGAATAGCTGCTGACCGAATCCTTTCTGGGACCCGTCCTAACAGGGCGATACTTCTTAGGAGGGGAAGAGGAGAGAAAGGAAGGAGACCCGCTCTACCTCCAGCCAGTTCAGGTCCTGTCTTCCAGGGCCCTCCTGCACCAAGCCTCCTCTGGTCCTTGCATAGAGTCCCATAGTCCTGTCCCCTCATTCTGTCCCCTCCTGTGTTCCTGATCAGAGAGGGGCCCTGGGCTGGGTGGAAGAGTTGCAGACTCAGCCTCTGCCACTGTTCAGTTGTACCCCATACACACACACACACACACACACACACACACACATGCGCGCCACACACACACACACCACACACACCTGCAGTGCTAATCCTGCCTGTAGCCACCTGCCCCCGTGGGGCTGAGTGGGCTGGCCTGGAGGAAATCAGAGTTTGGTGGGTGCTGTAGCAAAGCCTTCTGGGACAGAAGTCCTCCTGGGGCCCACCTGGTTTGCCATGGCTCTGCCCTGGCAGCTGGAGTGGCTGTGTTGGGAATTCTCTGGAGTGAAAGGGACCCTAGGGAGAATGCCCAGAGAGTAGATGGTCTGTTCATGGGTGGGGGGACTCTTAGAGGCAGACAGGAGAGGGAGTCTCTGAAGAAAGATGGAAAAGGCCTACCAGGAAAGACCTGAGAATCCTGTGGGAGTCCCTCCAAGTGGACAGGCCACAGCTCTGCTCGAGGCAGAGTTTCTCCCCCCCTCCATGCTGTCTCTTGAGTCCTTGCTGCCCCTGTGTAACATCCTGTCCATTAGGCCCAGACAGGGAAGCTTCAGGAACTGCCTTTGATTGGTCCATTGTGGCCTGTGGCTCGGGGTCGCCCTGGCTGCCTTCCCATAGAGCTATAGAAAACACATCTGGATCCCCACAAGGCTCCGTGGCTGAGCCAAGGGAAGCCTGTCAGGTCGCTTCCCTCAGCTCTGCTGAGTCTCAGCCTGTGGCAGTGGCTCCCCTGAACAGCAGGTGGGTTCCCACGGAGATCCCTATCTGCGCCTTGGTGTTCAGGAGAGGAGATCCTGGGCCAGCCCCGCCTGACTGTGTGCCCGCTGTTGTGTCTGGAAGCCCCACTGGCTGACCTTCACCCACTGGCTGACCTTCACCCACTGGCTGACCTTCACCCAGGGAGGCTGGAAGAAGCCTGCGCGCCCTGTGTCCGGGGGAAGGAAGCCAGCCGATTTGCCCGACTGCTTTCCCCAGTCAGAGCTGAAATCCTCACCACTGGCCTTTATTGGGTTTTCTTAAACAGAAATAGTTCCACCAACAACTTGTGAACTCCCAGAGCCTGTAGTGAGGGAGGGGAATTAGTCTCATTCTCAACTCTGTTTCCTGTTTTGTACATGCTACACACACACACACACACACACACACACACACACACACATACTCCCCGCAGGGCGCCTGGCCCCTGTGTGCACCTTCAACCATGCCAGCAGCTTTGCTGGACGGCTCCCTGAGAGGGTCTCGCCGAACCTTGAGCCAGCCTCCTCCTCTCGGCAGAGTGTGGAATGCTTCCGCAGGCAGCCCACCCAGCCCCTGCTGCCTGACCTGCCCTGTGCCCGGGGACTGTGCTCCCGGCGTCCAGCCCTGGAATGGCTCAGTACCGAGCTGAGGCTGGGGGACCTGGGACAGGAGGCTTGGCTTCTCTGTGCCTCCGTTTCCTCCTCTGTAAAGTAGAGGTGTGACTCTGTCGCCCAGGGTGGCCAATGGTTAAATCAGTTGGCATACGGAAGGCACTGAGATACTATATCAGCTGTACCCATTTCTTATGGCTGCTAAAACACTTCGGGGTGGGGTGCTGTAGCTCAGTGGTAGATCACTTGGACTAGCATGCACTAGGCCCCCAATTCCACCCCAAGCACTGAAAAAAATAGGTTCCCCTTTGTTCTTTGGTTCTCATCCCAAGAAAGCACAGGGCACTGAGTTCAGTGCCCAGAGCATTGTGGGTTCAAAGGGTCACAGAGTCAACAAAACACCAGCCACTGCTCAGAGCTCCCTGGAGACTGCTGGCTGAGCAAGGCTGGGGGGACCCCAAGGTCACTTGGGTCACCGATGGGCAGCACCAGCAAGTGACCAGAGTCTCCACCCAGCCAACAGCACGGATGTGCTGATTGGACTTTGCATGTGCCATGGAGAAAGGTGGTGGAAATGAACCTGTGCTATGAAGCACCCCATGCTCATGTGTGTTTATGCACGTGTGTCCTGAAGAAAACCTGGGGACCACACACTTCTGTCCTCTACATTGCAAGAGGGCGCTTTTTTGTTGCTTGTGACCTGTGCACCCCTCATTGTGAACCCCAGGTCTCATCTGAATGTCTCAAAATTAGTCTCATTCTCAACTCTGTTTCCTGTTTTGTACATGCTACACACACACACACACACACACACACACACACCCCTCTCATTGCTCAGTCCCCACCGTAGTCCAGAGAAGAGGACACCATGAGGAAGGCACTGGAAGGCCACATGGACTCGAAGCTCTCTGGGCCCCACGGGGTCTGGTCCATGGAGCTAGGGGCCGAGTGGCGCATGCATGTCCCCATTCTTTTCCTTGCAAGTGGGGTGACACACCCAGCTTCTCCCACAGGCTGAGGGACATCGGCTGACTGGAGAGACAGTCTGTTCATCAGCCAAAACACGTGTCTGCGGCCGCTGTGCCGTCGCTTTTTTAAAACATTTGCTGTCTCTCCATACAGCCGTAGTGTTGGGATTCAGATGTTTGTTTCAGAAGAAATATTAAGACCCTAAACGTCAACTGCCTGGGTGTGCCTGGCCATCGTGGGAAGAGATGAGATTTTTCTTCCGTAGATTGCTCCATCCTTTGTGGGTCTGATCTTGCTTTGGTGTGACTTGGATGTCCCTTTGTGTGGCTTCTTGTCCCTTGTGTGGCCTGTCTTGCTTCTTTCTTGGGTTGTGCCTACAGGGCTCAGGGGTTCCCTTTCTCTGGCCCTGTTCTACACCCCAGTCTTCGTTTCCATCAATGTGAGTTGTAGTTACTTTTCTTTCGGCCGTTGTGAACCAATCTCATGTGCAACGTAAGAGAAAAAGGGAGATTTAATTAATTAATTAGTGTGTGTGTGTGTGTGTGTGTGTGTGTGTGTGTGTGTGTGTATCAGAGAACACTGTATTTGTGGAGGGCCAAGGGTGACTTTGGGAACCATCCTGCATCGCTTCTACCTCCTTCTTGCTTTGCTCTGGGATTTCCCAGGCTCCTCCCACCAGGGCCAGAAGTGCAGGTTGCTGCCGTTTCCACCTGGAGTTTTTAATGTAGGACCTGAGATCCGGACTCAGGACCTTCTGTTTGCGAGACAGTCTTAACCCCTGAGCCACCTCTCCAGCCCCAGCTTATTGTCCTAGCTAGCAGAGGACATAGTCCATTTTGATGGAAAAGGCAGCAGAGCAGGAAGACTGACAGACTCGGTCACGGCAGCCATCCTGCCAGCAGAGAGAGAACGAGCAGACTGTCAGAGGAAGCAGGGCTGGACTACCAAACCTCAGAACCCATCTTCTTCGGCCTGCCTTCCTCCGGCAAGGCTCCTAAAGGTATCAACCCACATTCGACCACGACAGTGTTGTGTTCCTGGTGCGTCACAGCACGCAGACACCGTCTTCCAGCAGTCAGCTTCGCAGGCCCAGTTCCTTGGTCGCTGTTGAATGCTTCTGCGTACTCATGCGCTGACCCAGCAGGACACTTTACGTCTTGCCCCAGCTCCGCAGTATAATTATCCGCTGCTTGCCGGCCTCAGACTCAGCTCTCAGGAATGTGCCAAGCAAGACTGGGCAGAGGCCGATTGGTGTCAGGTCTTCCAAAAGTTGTTCAGAAAGGGGGTGGGGCACGGTGAGATTCTACCCTTCGTGCCAGGGGCTTGACCTCTCTGGGTGTCTTGTGTGATAGAGACTGGGAGAGGCTCACTGGGAAGCAGGGCCATCAGATCTACAGCTGGACGGGTTGTGGTTTAGACCCTGGGCTGACTGTATGGACTTCCTGGGGATGCTGCAGCCAAGCACAGCCCTGTGTCACTTATGGGGGAAGATGGTTCTGAACAGTGTATCAGCTCGCTCTGGCATGTGCAGCCTGGCTAAGATGGTCATGGCATCTCTGCGTGGTACCATCTTACAGACTCGCCGCAGCCCACCACTAACCCATACGGTTGCCCGGTACATCATCAGAGCAGCATCTTAACCACTAGAATGTTCGCTTAGTTCTGGAGGCCAAAACCCAGTGTTGGAAAAGTGTGAACCTTCGGCAGCTGTGGGGGAGAATCTGCCTGTGTCTCCAGCTCCTCTTTTCCTTCTCTACGCGTCTGTGTCCACACAGGGCGAGGACACAAGTCATGCGAGATTTGAGCCACCCTAAAGACATCCTCCTGTGGTCCATCTGCAGGGACCCTGTTTCCAGGGAAGGGGTTAGGACTTTAACACCTTCTAGAGACACAGCTTGGTTCCTCCAACCATCAGGCCCTCAAGACCATGTAGTAGCCGCGCCTTCCTGGTCTGCTAAAGACGCTGTGAGCCCCTCCTGGTAATTTGGAGCCTGTTACCCTTAAACAGCTCAGAGCAGAAGGTGCAGCGAGTATGCTTAGACATTTGTCACACACCTGTGGTGGCAGGACTACCATCGAAGTTCACGATTAGGAAGTGACAAGTGTTTCTTGAAGCGAGTTTGCCTATTGAAAAAGGAGGCCCCGTCCAGTGGGCGCTGCACACCCCGTAAAGCAAGGGCCATGACTCGCTCAGCTCCAAGCTCCTGGGGAGAAAAGCAGAGAGCCCGTAGGTCAGAGCCCATCCCGCTGGACAGCCAGTCCCTGCTTCTGTGCAGGTCCCTGCCCAGGCTGAGTATAACCCTAACCCCGATCTGCTCCCATCCTTTCTCCTGGGGGCACCATGAAGCCCCGGGGTCTCGTTGCTAGCTTGAGGAGCAGAGCTGAGCGCCACAGAGTACGCTGAGTTCAGCATGTGGTCCCTGCTTGCTGTGGACCTGGGGGCCCGTGGTCCTCTTCGGGTGTACCAGGTGCTATCTCGGGCCGCAGGGTGTCCCTTGGGCCTCTCTGATTCTAGAGTGTCCACGCAGGGTGCCAGACTTGCAGGGTCTGCTGAGCAGCTCCCCAAGGCCCTCAGAGGTCAGGGGGAGCTGAGAACCCAGGACCACCGAGCAGGCCTCGGCGATACCTGGGAGACAGTGTGCTTGGCCCTGTGGAGTCTTGTCTCTCCGCCTCCTTTGGAGAGATCACAACAGAGGCAGCAGACAAGGTGAGGACGGAGGAATCTGGGAATCTGGGATGTGGCGCTGATGGTGGGAAGGGTACTGCCACCTGCGCTGCTGCTGCAGAGACCGTGCTGGAAGGCTGTCCCCCGCATGTGGCTCTGCGGGACAAAACAGGAAAACAGTGATCAGTGGGTCGGGGGGGGGGGGGAGTGAAGGGCGACCACAGAAGCACCAGCGGCTGGGGCGCAGAGCGCAGGTCTGCACAAGTGGGTGCCCGTGCCTCCCAGGAGTTTCTTGAAAACAATGTGACCAGTGAAATGGCTCGGCGGTGAAGGTGCCTGCGCATAAACCTTGTGACCTGAGTTTCGATCCTTGGATTCCACTGTGTGGAAGGAAAGAACTAACTTCTGAAAGTTGTCCTCTGACCTCCCGTGTGAAGTGTCGTATGCAGACCTGCACTCACCCCCCCATAAGTCAAAAGACGAATAAATGAATGAACTATTTTTAAGTGAAACCAGGTTTTAGCTTTTGAATTTGAGATGTTTCTAGCCGTAATAGTCAAATGCTTCGCTTCCCCGGCAGTAATCCCTTGAAAGGACAGCAAGAAGAGACGGCGTTCATAGTGGCGCCTACATCCAAATTCAAAATTAAATATTTGAAGTATTCTGCAAATACTTTCTGGGAAAAATGGATTTTGGCTTTTTGAGACACATTTCTTGTAGGTCAGGCTGCCCCGGGAACCCAAGGTGACCTCGAGCTTCCGGTCTTCCTACCTCCATTCCCAAGAGCTGGGATGACAACATCAGGCAGTGCTTTTGCCCTGCCCCGCCCAGCTGGGGACTGGCTGTGGGGACCAAGCTCTGGATCGGTCAGCTTGATACCAGGAGCAGCACACTGTGGCCCACCACTACCGGTCCATAAATAAAATTCTATTGGAGCATAGTCACAGACATTTGCTTGGCATTGTTTACGGTTCTTTTGGGATGAGAATAGAATTGGGACCAGCGAGACAGCGCAGTGGATAAGGAGCCTGCTTGCAGTTATGGGGACCCGAGTTCGATCCCCGGAAACTCACAAGGAAGAGAACTGGAGTTGTGCTCTGACCTCTGCCTGTGTACCATGGCATGCACCAAATAAATAAATAAGCTATTTATTTACTGTGCTCACTTTGACAGCACATGCACTAAAATTGGAACAACACAGAAAAGATGAGCACGGCCCCTGCGCTAGGATGATACACAAATCCATGAAGCCTGATGTATTTTTAAATAAATAGATAAAGTAAGTAAGTAGAATTGAGAACTGGAGAGATGGCTCAGGGATTAAGCCTTTGCCTTGCAAGCCGAGGATCCCAGATCCCATGTAAAAAGGTTGGGCACAAATAGCTCTTCTGGCCCTGGAAAGCAAACCTGGGAAACTGTAGAGCAAAGCCTAAGGAAGCAGAGCAATCCAGAATGATTCCCAGTGTCACCCTTGGGTCCCCACAGGCACACACAGTGCCCTCTAATGCACACACCTATGCACAAACCTACACGTGAGCAAAAAAAAAAAAAAAAAAAGCAGAATTGAGATGTCACAAAAGAATATTTGGTCCTCAAAGTTCACTGCCCTTTCCTTTCAGAAAATTAAAAGCATGGGAACCTACCATGTTTCTAGAAGAAACAACCAAATAACATAAACAGGTCAGTCATCAGTGCCAGAAAAATTCTAGTGAGGTTGTTCTTCAGGGGAAATTCAATGGTGAGGACATTTTATTGAGTTATTCTATAGTTCATTTGGAGGGGAAATAGGCTAAGAAATCAAAACGTCACACTTTTTGTGGGTGTATGGCCACGGGCAGCAGCTCACCCTTGGTCAGGGTGCTGAGGTTTTAAGACTGAGCGTTGCTATAAACATTGACAGACTGGAGACGCAGGCCGGCCAGCGCAGACCCTCATGTCAGTGGCGTTAAGATCTGTGAAGGTGACCCTGCTGAGGCAAGAGGGACGCACTGCATGCAGATGTAATTGATTAGCCCCTTTGGGAATTGATTTGTGTGGTGTTCCTTACCGAGAAGCAAATAAATTCTTCATGCATTACTGTCAGCGCACAAACCAGGGAAATAGACATGAATACACACCAAATTTTTCATGCGGAAAGAGAGGGGGGTGTTGCAGTGCGCCCAGGAAAGTCCTGTGGGAAGGATTGGGGTGTTGGCATAATGGAGACTTCACCAGCCAGCCAATAATAGGGGGTGTGGGCAGCAGGATGGGTGTGGGCAACTGGCAACAGGGGCTTTGACATGTGACTGACTGACTGAGGGATGCAAGGTGGTAGTCTCCAGGGTGCAAGAAGAGGCAGGTGTCCTCTTGGGCTTGCCCAGGACAACCTCGCCACACTTGGGGTGCCCCTGTCAGTGTGCGGCGCTGTGGCTGCCTGAGCAGTGTTAGGCCACTCCCACCTGTGCGGTCAGCAGCCTTTCCATGAACTGAAGGCCAAAGGGTGGGAAGTGAGACGCTGCTGTCAAGGCCAGAACCCTCCAAGGACGCATCTGGCAAGGCTTCGCAGTGGCCTGGAAGTCATCCTAACATTCCACAAGCTGAGCGTGGTAGCTCGCGGAGGCAGGAGGACTGCGTGAGTTGCCTACAGGGTGAGGCCCCGCCTCAAAGCAGGATGGATGGGGAGGAAGAAGAGGATGGGGAGAGGAATAAATCCTTCAGAGTGCCGAGTGAGATTAGGTATCAGGGTCCATCACTGCTGGAAGCTGGGTGGGCGGGACCAGGGCTGTGGAGGGTCGTCCTCTGCAGAGCCGCAGGTGAGGCCCAGCTGTGTGGTCAGTTCCTTCTTATGCTCTTTATGTGCGGACTTTAACTTTGTCCATTCTGCTGCCTGTCCATCTAAATAGTGGATTCTGTCACAGAGCCAGACCTAGACACGTGGGATTCCCTCGGTCGCTCCTGTAGGAGACGAGCGAGCTGAAAGGGCCGGAGGCCCGTCTTCAGACAGTGCTGCTGCGTGCTGGGAGATCTGCTGCTGCCCAGTGCTGGGGGCTGGATGGAGGTTACAGAGCAGATTTTAACTGTAAAATGGAAGAAAAGGGCCACGGAGATGCTCCTCCGTTGAAGCCCTGGCCCTGCAAGTGACAGGGCTGTGGAGGGTCAGATCCCCAGGTGCCACTGAAAATGCTGAGTGGGCGCGTGACTGCCTATAATTCCGGCATCAGAAGTCAGAGTCTGGGGCTCCCCTGAGCAGGCTGGCTAGGCACACTAGCCCTGTTAATGAGTTCTGGGCTTAGATAGAGCCCCTGTTTCCAAAGAGTAAGATGGAAGAATGATCGGGGATAATTTCTGACTTTAATCTCAGAGCTCCTTGCTCATGTGCACACCCACACATACACACACACACACACACACACACCAGTCCACATACCCTCACGCATACCCATGAGCACATACATTTGCACACACAAGCCTGCACATTTTCCATATGTACACAAAAATGAGAAAAAAAGGGGGGGGGTAAGAAACTAAGGAAAACTCAGAACTGAGAAAGTACAGACCTCACACAGCAGAACAGTGCCGACATTTTTTTGAATTTTGACCTTTTTTTGAATTTTCCTTGTTAGATGCACCCTTTTATTTTTTTCTAATTTTTTAAATTATTTATTCAATTGTGCTATGTGCGTGTGTGTATGTATATATGTGTGTGTGATGTATGTGTGTGTGTGTGTGTGTGTGTGTGTGTGTGTGTGTGTGTGTGTGTATGTATGTGTGTAGAACCACAGGCGAATTCGGGATCCACCATGGACGCCTCCACCTCCTCGTTTACTCTGCCCCCAAGATTCACAGGCTCTGCCCTACCAGGACCAGAAACGCAGGTTGCCCCTGGGTGGCGTCTATATGTGGGGTCTAGGATCCGAACTCAGGACTTTCGGCCTGCAAGGCAGAGGCTTAACCCCTGAGCCACTCTCTGGCCCCTAGATGCACCCTTTTAAAACAGTGGTGAGGAGTTTCTCGTTCATGTGCGAGTTTAGCTTATCTCGGTGCTGCGCTGTGGAGCGTTTTCATCCTTTGACTCAGCAAAAGAAAGAGGGGTTCCATGCCCCGGAAGAGACATGGGGCTTCACCTCTAGCGGCCGTGCTCATGCGTTGCCTCCATCTGCCAGTCCTGGGGGGGAGGCAGCAGGGCGGGAGAACAGACCCCAGATAGGCCTAGCGATGCCGGTCTGTGGATTGGGCTGTTGCTCTTGCTGTCTGGTTAGTGGCTCTCGGGAAATCTCTCTTTGGGAAACAGAAGTCATTCTTTGGTCCTAGAGATTTTATCACTGGCTTCTTGTGCTTGGTGTTAGATACTCTTTTTCTTCTTTTGAGATACGATCTCATGGTCATTCTCCTGCCTTCCCAGTGCTGGGATCACAGGTGTGTGTCGCCGCCCGGCTCTAGGTGAGCTCCCTAGTGAGCTGGTGGGTGACATTGAGACACCCCCCTTGGTCATGGCTGCAGGCCGCCTAGCTGGGAGGAGGGGTCTACCCCATGCCACAGCAGCTGAGGAGGCCTGGAGGGAGTACTGTGCCCCTCCTGAGCCGTGCCCGCAGTGTGTGGCAGGCGCCCCGACCTGTGGGTTGTTTAGGTCCTTGGTGTGGGGCTTAATGTTGCCCTAGGCTCGGAGTATTCGCAAGGGCTGTTACAACAGCCACTACATGTTGGCTTGGACTTTGTGGCGCCTACTGTGTGTTCCTGGCGTTAAATAAGGACAAGATGCAAGAGCGAGCAAGAATGGTGCCTGATATCAGCCTCAGGCATCCACACACATGTGTGCCATGCATGTGAACATATGCAACACATACATACACACACACACACACACACACACACACACACACACGCACGCACATATCATACAGATACATAAGAAGATGTAAAAAGAAAAAGGTAAATAAAAGTCATTTGTCAAAAAAATGGATTGGTTTATGCTGGAGAAATGATTCAGGGGTTAAGACTCTGCCTTGCCAGCAGAAGGATCTGAGTTCAGATCCCAGATTCCACATAACATTGCTGAGCAGAAATGGCAGCAGCCTGCAGCGCCGGCCCTTAAAGACCAGAGCAAAGCAAGGAGGTAGAGCCATCCAGGATGATTCCCACAGTCGCCCTTGGGCCTCCGCAAGCGCACAGCGTCTCTGGGCCTCTACAAGCTCACACAGTGTCCTCTGACTCAGATATCCAAGCACTCGCACACTCAGAAGCAAAGGGGATTGATTTAAGGAGCAGTATTAATTCATAATGCGGGGGCGTGTTGTGTTCGTGTTCTGATTTTGAGACAGATTCTTACTTTGTAGCCCAGGGTGGCCTGGAACCTGGAATCCAGCTTTAGCTTCCCAATTACCAGGGTTACGGCTGTGCCACTACACTCCACTTTTCTAAAAGGGTGGTCGATGGCTAGCGTTAGGAATCACGCATTTTTCCTGTGTTTCACGGTCTTGCATGATGCGTCAGATGCAGTCAGGTGGGAGAGGGACAGTCCGCTTTCTTCCTGCCCTGGGGACGCCGGTCCCAGTCTGGACACGTCACAAGATCCCGCCTGCCACCTTCTGCTTCGTATGCGGCCATCCCCCGTGTGGTTTGTTGGGTGGGTGCAGACTCGGTTGTGTTAGGAGGTCCCGAGGTTCTGTCTGAGGCTTTGGGCAATTCTGAATGTTTTTGGCCTCCAAGACTGCCACAGGTTTGTAGAGGAGGCAGGGACAGAGCAGAGAGTGTCCAAAGGGTCTGCACAATACGACCAGTCACCGCCCTCCATCCCCAGCTCTGATCTACCCCCCCCCCCCGTGTGGTCACTGATTCCCCCCATGTGGTCACTGATTTCTCCCATATGTGGTCACTGATCCCGCTTCCCATGTGGTCACTGATCACCCTCCCCATGTGGTCACTGGTTCCCCCCATGTGGTCACTGATTTCCCCATATGTGGTCACTGCCTCGGCCCCACTCCAACCTCTTACCCGCCACAATGCAAAGACATGAGACCTCCCAGCGCTCACTGACCTCTGGCCTCCTCTCATCTCTGGTAGGTTGTCCAGTGATTCAGGGACTGTCCTTGGATGTGGACAACATACTTTTCTTCCCTGGGGCACCCGGGCCTCAGTGCTTCCTGCATCCAGTGCGCCCTGTATCTCTGTGTGTCTGTCTGTCCATTGTGAACACAGTTCTTTACAGGTGACATGAGCTTCATGTCTTTTCTGTCTCAGGAAGGACACAGACCCTGGGCAGTGTCCACAGGTGTCAACCTGACGATAGAGGGCTGAGTCTTTGGGGGTATATGTGAAGAAGTATCAGTTAGGGCAAGCCCTGAGCAAGTCTGTGGAAACTGTCCAGTTGGTAAGACCTAACCCATACTTACTCCCTGGACAGGTGGGTAAGGCGGAGAAAGCTGTTCGGTGGTTTGGCAGACTTGGCAGTCTGGCAAGTGAGAAAGTTTGCTCCTTTCTCAGCGATCCCTGAGAATGTGGTGTGGCCAGGTCCTTTAGCTCTTGCTGTTGGCATGAGCTCTCCTGCCAAGCTGGACATGAACTGTACCTAAGCGTAAGCTGAAGGAAGCTCCTTGCTCCCCTACGTTGTTGGGTGTGTATTTGTCAGCAGCACGAAGACAAGATGCGTCGGTGATCTCATGCCTTGGTCGAGGTAGATGTGACACCTGGGAGGTGCCCCTTCTTCAGACCTGGGGACGCAGCAGGCGCAGACCCTGGAGCTGCCAACAGTTGCTCGCGTCCGATGTTCTTGACTCACTCACCTGCCTTGCAGACTTGCAAACGCTGGCCGGGGAGCCTGTTGCAGTCCGCCTGCATGGTTGCTGATAAATGACCATCAAAGGGAACAAAGGGTTTATTTTCTTTTACAATTACTGGTTAAACAGTTCTTAGTCCAGCTTGACGGGAGAGCACGCACCAACACCAGGGCTAAGGGAACTGGCCTCGCCATCTCTATGCAATAGTTGAGAGAGGGACAATCATTACTTGCCAGACCAGCCTTTCTGGCCAAGCGTATACAAAAATGCCAACTCCCTCAACCAGCCCTCCGTCTTTTATTCCAAAACCTAATCCCACCCACCATGGGCTGGGCCTTCCCCATCAGCTAGACAATCTCCTGCAGGTTTGCTCTAGGCCCAACTCAACTACTAATTCTCCACAAATGTGCCCAGAGCTCAAACCCTCAACCGTCAACCTGACACCTGTGCCTAACCATGACAGAGTCCATCCCCAGTGTCTCCCCAAGGCCACACGTAGCAGCCTGACTGTAGCGGGAAGTGGGGACAGAGGAGCAAGAAGCAGGTTTCTGCCTCCAGCAGCTGGCTCAGGGGCAGGTCCTGTGCCCGTCCCCACCTGGGCCCAAACAGATGCCACGACGTTCCTTCCTGGTGAGCACAGCAGACGGCTGCTGAGGCCGCGGTGGGCAGACTGAGCACATGTCATCCCATAGAGCAACTCTCAAGAAACTAGAGGATGCCCCAAGTGCACTGGGGCGAAGGGGTGACGAATGGGATGCTATCTTGTCCACAGGCTACAGACAGCAGTGGGGACAGTGGAAGCTTGGATGCTTTGGTGGCTTTACCCAGAGGCGACCAGATAACGCACAAACCTGTAGATGTGGGCGTGAGTCAGGTCCAGCTAGAACTCATAAGGACCGGGCATTCCTGGAGCGCTGGACCCCTCGGGCCGGTGACGCCCCCCTCTCAGGCTCCTGGTTGCCCGTGAGGCCTCCTGCACCCCAGGCTCTGCCCTGCTGACTTCCGGGGTTGGGGCTGATGCCTCTGGGCGGGATGCTGGCAGCCCACGCGTGGGTTGCATGCCAGGGGTCTACAGACTCGCAAGCCGGCCTCAGCAGCGAGGGTGGGCCTCCTACCTCCCAGGGTCTTTGACCAAGTCAGGTTTTGCACACAAAGAAGGAAACTCTGTTTAGAAGATCCAAGTCGGCCTTTCTGCCCCAAGTCCTTCCTGTCTTCCTGCCCCTGCATCCAGGCAGGGTAGGAGAGTGGGGCTGGGGCTGCTCTCTCAGAGTCCTGAGACTGTGGCTGCCCTGGAGAGGAGACCACTGGACCTGAGAAAGTGCCACGGCTGCTCTGCTTTGCCAGACTGCCTGGGTACAGACTCTGGGCCCGCCCTTCCTTCCTTCCTTCCTTCCTTCCTTCCTTCCTTCCTTCCTTCCTTCCTTCCTTCCTTCCTTCCTTCCATCCTTCCCTTCCTCCCTTTCTCTTTCTCTTCCTCCCTTTCTCTTTCTCTTCCTCCTTCCTTCCTTCCTTTCATCTTCCCTCCCTCCATCCTTCCCTTCCTCCCTTTCTCTTTCTCTTCCTCCTTCCTTCCTTCCTTCCTTCCTTCCATCTCCCCTCCCTCCATCCTTAATTTTAGCCAGCAGGAAAAGAAAGAAACTGAGTTTCTATAGTGCCTCTGTTGCCATGGAGAATCCTGCCACACGCATTAGGGCTTTAGTGAGGATCCAAAAAGCAGGGGAAGAACGTTGGTAGGAAGACACCCCTGTTGCGTTGATATTGACCAGATACACGAGCGAATGAATGAGGGGAAAGTGAAGTGAATACCTTCTTTCCAGGTGCCAGCAGCATGTGCAAAGGTCCTGTGGGAGAAGGGCTGTACTTCTGAACTACAAGGAGGCAGAAAGGGCAGGTGGCTCAGAGACAGGGGCAGGTGGACACAGGGCTGGAGCGTTGTACACACACCCACAATCTCAGAAGCGGCTGCCAAGGACCCGGAGCCCTGGCTGTGTCTGATTGAAGGCTGGACAGTGGAGATGAGAACGGGACACAGGTGGCCTGGCAGGAAGGAGACAATTATTGTAATTGAACTAAGACGAAAGTGGAGGCTACGCGCTGAGGCTAGAGCTCTGAGTGTGCATGTGCATGCATGTGTGTGTTCGTCTGTGTAACTTGAGTGTGAGTGTGAGAGAGATGGGGGGGGTATCCTGAGGCTGCCCACTGGTTGGATGGAGCTGCCCATGGTAGGTAAAGTTTGAGCGAGGTGCAGGGCCGGCCCGGAAGAACTTAGACCCTGGGAACACAAGACACTATGTGGTGTGGTACTATATGGGGGGCAGGGGGCAGTTACCCCACAACCCAGAGGGAGCCCAGTATGTCCACTGGGGCCTTGAGGGACCCTGAACGTCCAGTGTTGGAGTTTGGGGCTTCCTGAGACTCTTTGGAGGACTCTTTCACTCACTCCTGATCTGTCTAAGAAGGTAGTGAGAAAATGTGCCCCCCACACCCGTTTCCTTTTAGAAACGCTTTATGTGGCTGTCTCACCTGTGAGCACACAGGGAGACTCGAGGATGAACTTTCACAAGCTCTTAATGAAGCGGGTTGCAGCCTCGGGCCATGACCCAAGCACCTTGTGTAATATCGCATCGAACAGTTCAAGGGCATGGTGCCAAGCGGCGTGGATGGCTGCGCCGTCTCTGATGGAAGCCAGTGCCCACGAGGCTTGCGGGAACTTGCAGAGCCTAGGGAAGTGGGCGGAGCTGAGAGGAGGGAGAGACTCACTGGGTTCCGGAAGCCCAGGTGAGTGTTGGGCTCTTCCAGGGCACTGGATGAAAAATGTGGGTGCCGCCCCGGCCCTGCGAGCCCGGGAACAGCAGGTCCGAGTGTAATCGGGATGGGATGGATGCACGGAGGCAGGAGGTGCCCCCACAAATCTGGAGGCGCTGGTGAATCCAAGCCACTTGGGCTTGGCACACCTGACTGCCTTGGCTTCCTCACAGACGGCGAGCACCCCGTCTGCTCGGAGAAGGGAGTGGTGAGACCTGGGGGAACCGCCTGGAGCACATCAGAGCCCCGTGTGGACGGGTGATGAGAAGCCCTGGCTCTGAGGGTGAGCTCTGGCATGGGGAACAAGTGACCAGCCAGGCAGGACTCCTGAGTGACCTCTCGAAGCTTGCAGACAGGGTCTCCTGGTCCTCTGGCCAGCTTCGGGCCTGTCACATGGTCTCCAGGATCAATCGCTGCTGCAGGGTGAAGGCCCCGAAGGTCAGTGCTCACATCTGGTCAGTACAGATGCTGCTGGGGACAGCAGGCTGCCTGGGTAAAACGACCAGGGCAGTGCCTAGGGCAACAAAGGAAGCAGTGAGTGTACTGAGACGGAGATGCTCCAAAGGGCACGGGGCAGCTCTGATCCCGGGGGCTCGTGTCCTCTGTCTATAGCTGAGCGCTTTACTTCCATTCCACCTTGACTTTGTCCGGGGGAAAAAGAGGAAGCTCCCCCCTCCCCCGGCTGGTCCAGAGGGTCTGGCTGCCGTCCGAAGGCCATCATGCCTTGCCATGTGAGCTTGCGAGACATGGTCCAGCTTGTGCCTTCTCTGCAGAGAGCTTTGAGGTTCGGGGTGTGTGGCCTGCCACGGTCGGGAGCTGAGTAGGAAGCCCTCCTTGGATCTGTTGCCGCTGGTCACTGGGAGCCAGTCTGCGGCCTCTGGGGTCTGGCTGCGGTGGTCGTTGGTGTTCATTGAGACCCCACTGTGTGCTCCATGGCCGTGCACAATGCACCATCCAAGCCCAGTGGATGCGGCTTTGAGTCCGGGAGACAGACACGGGCATCGAGGCTGACCAGGGGGTCATAGGATATATACAGCATGATGTGGGTGGGTGCAGGACAGAGCCGCTGACTCACCGCAGGGGGCCACAAGTCTCAGATGCAGAGATAGGGGCAGGTGGGCGTGGACAGTGCCCCCCTGCTATGGAGCGCGGCATGAGGGTCTCAACCTGGGCCAGCTGCATCTAGATGAAACCGTGAAGGCATAAGCAACTGGGCCATGCTGGAAGAGACCAGTTTGGGGAGGTGAAATCAGCCTGCTCTTTGCTCCCTGGGAGCGCAGGCCAGCCGCGGCCAGGTGAGGTGGTGTCTGTCCACCTCTTCCAACTGACTCCCCTTTTCATTTGTATCCAGAACAACCCCCTGGTTGCTTAGGCCATCTACCTGTGCCTGTCAGTGTGGCATTGCCCACTGGCTTAGTGTCAGCGTTCAGTGGTGTGCCTGTGTTCAGGTCATGTCAGGAGGGGGGACCTTGAGTGACCCTAGGGGGGGCTCTGCAGATGAGCTTTAATGACAAGCATGATCACACGTCAATGCCCAAGTCCTTTGCGTCTGGGTCCACCAGGTCTCTGGGTGCCGGTGGTGCTCCAGGTATGCCCAGGCCAGAGCATCTGCCAGGCCACTATGGCAGGACCTCAAAAGCAAGTCATGCCACTGGCAGTGACTGCCAGGTCCCCTGAGACCATTCCTCCAGGGTACCTGCCACTCGAAACAGGCTGCTTCTTCGTGAGCCCCAGGAATGACAGTAGACTGCACGGTCCCATGCATCCCTTCAGGCTGCAGCAAAGGGCTGCATGGTCCCATGCATCTTCTTGGGCCAAGCAAAGGGCTAGCCAGGCAGGGAACACATTTTACAGGCACCCTTGTGCCCAGGAAAAGAACTGTGTGCCCCCCAATCCAAGGAAACATCACAGAGTGGGCCTGAAGTCCAGTCAGCTAGTGCCGCTCTTCTCTGGAATGGTCTGGAAGAAAGAGGACCTCTTCCTGTAAGATCGCCCGCCCCAATGCATCACTTGTCCAAAGGAAATTTCTTTTTTCTCTTCTTTCAGGAAGAAGCGTGCTGCCGAGGTGGTGCCGCTGGGTGGTTTAAGAGATTCTTCCATCCCTACTAGAACCTTCTGTTCCTACCAGAGCAACGACAGAGGAGACATGAGGCCGTAGCAGCCCCACCCACCCAGGAGATCCAAGATGGCAGCACAGCGGATCCGCGCCGCCAACTCCAGCGGCCTCCCACGCTGCAAGTCCGAGGGGACCCTGATCGACCTCAGCGACGGCTTTTCAGAGTCGAGCTTTAATGACGTCAAAGGTGAGCCTTGGCAGGGTCAGGGCAACCGGGGCACAGGCCTGGGGGCCCCCCACAGCTCTGAAGCTTCAGTTCTCCAAAGCTTCATGAGCAGTTGCTAGTGGCACAGGGCGATCTCACCCAAGTTGAAGTGTGAAGCGAGGACAGGATCGGGACTGGGGGTTGTTTGTTTGGTGTGTATGTGTGTCCTGTATGGACAACCTAGCATTTGTTTGTTTGTTTTGTTTGTTTGTTTGTTTGTTTGTCTATTTATTTTGAGGCCCAGTCTCTCAGTGGCCTGGAACCCATCCAGGCTTGGCCGACTGACTAGTAGACACCCCCAGGTCCTTCTGTCCCTGTCTCCCCGGCGCTGGCGTTTACAAGTGTGTGCCACCAGCAGCAGCATTTTCCTGTGCATGCTGGGAACTGAACCCTGGTCCTTGTGCTTGCACTGCAAGCACTTACAGCTCTGAACCATTTTCCCAGCCCCACCAGGAGGAAGTTCTGAGTGCGCCATGGTGCTCAGACCACCTCTCGTGGCGTGTGTCCATCTCCTCTCGAAGACAGGTTTTGGCGATAGAGGGGACATGGCAGCATAGAAAGCCAGGGGAGGGGACGGTGTAGCTAGTAAGTGAAATATTTGCCATCAGAATGAAAACGATGGCCTAGGAAGAGGTGTGCAGGTGTTTTCTGTAGAGTCTGACAGTGAACGTTCCCAGCCTTTCCCTGGCCATCCAGCAGCCTCTGCCGCAGCTGCTCAGTTCTCTGGAGCAGAAACGCAGCCCTAGTTGCGGATCAAGTGGACGGGGTTGTTTTCCAGTCCAGCGGTAAGAAAACCACAAGGCACCTGCGTGCAGGTTGACGAGATGGCTCAGCAGATAAAGGTACAAGCTGAGTTCAGTCTCTGGAACCCACACGGAGGAAGGAGAAAGCTGACTACCCCAGGTCATCCTCCGACCTTCACACAGACACACACACACTCACACATTTTCATTATCATCATCATCATGCACATATGCACACAGTAAATAGGTAAATGTTTAAAAGTAAATTAATTAGGTGGCCCTGTAACTAGCTGACTTTGAACTCACAACACTGGGCTGTTAGCAGACCTGTCTTTCAAACGCACACGTGGATCCGGGGGCTCTGGTATCTTCCGGAAAGCCTGCCCCGGCCTCATGAGCCACGCCCAGTTTCTTGCGGGCCCGCAGCATGCTGGTCCTCCTGGCATCGGACCTATGGCTCACTTTTGAGATTGGCCCTTGACCTCCCCTCAGCAGCCCGCGCCCTGGGACCTCTATCTTTGTTCCCTTGCCCTTGGCAAACTTCTAAGTTAGCAACTCTGGCATGAAGCCCCAAGCCCCTGTGTGTGGACAGTCCTAGGTGCCATTGGGCGGGCAGCCTTCTCCTTGGCCAGGCACTCTCTTGCGCTCCCTTTCTGGGCCCTGGTTCGTGTGTGCAGATTCAGGCACCGCTGTGGGCACCCTCTGCAGGGTTGGCAGAGGGAGCCACAGCATGTCACAACAGCACTTAGCACTGTCCCTCTAAATAACTGGACGTTTCCTTCCGAAAGGTATTGGGCATCGCTTCTTATTTGCAGCTTCCGCGTGGAAGCCAGAGGAAGCGAGCACAAGTTGTGTGGTTCGTGCCGGGGTCTCAAGGAGAAGGCCGGAGAGCTGAGTGTTTAAAAAAGCGGTGATAATGGTCTCAGAAGAGACAGCCTTGACTGAATGCAGAGGGGCTGGCGTGTAATCCAAGACCCTCAGGACCAGTGCAGTTGGTGGAGAGTCCCCACCCCGGCCTGCGCACTCCCCTCGGGGAGCCATAATGCCCGCTGCACAGTTGCTTGCCATGATTACTGTCGTGCCTGCATGAAAACTCAAGCCAGGGGATAGGAAATGGATTCTTCAGGACTCAGAGCTGAGCCCGCGAACACCCAGAGAGTATTTTGTATTACAATCAAGGTGGCACTCCCAGAACTCATGAAGCCGGGATTGGATGGGATTGGCCAGCATTTGGCAGGATAGAAGCTCTGTCTCCACGTCCCAGCTGTGGATGGCTGTTGGAGATGCCATGGGATGTCCTTGTCACAGTCTACCTCGGTGGATCTCACAGAAAAGGAGGACTGTGGTCCCTTCCAAGAGACCCCCTGGGTGACATGTCTTACGACGACTCCAGGGGAGGCTCAGAATAAGCAAAGCTATTCTCTTCTTCAGTCTTACAAGACTAAAATGATCATTTGCATTTGATGTATTTTAGCCTCTGCACAAAGCATGCTTAATTGCTTTTTTTTTAAATTTTGAAAGTATTACTGTGAGGGAATTAATTAGTCTGGGAGCAGCATAGGATATAACTTTGGGGGGATTCTGACGAGATCTTAATGGCGGGCAAGCTCCATTACGTTCTCAGTGGGCCTTTTATTTCTGTTAGATGCACGTGGCAAGAAAATGGATTGTGCCACTCTATAGAGACCATGGCCAGCCACAGGTGGGAGAGAGGGGCTTCTGTGGCCCCCGCCCAGCCTGCCCCAGCATCCTTCTCCCCACTTTTCCTTCAAAGCCATTCTTGGCTGCGAAACATGACCTCTCAAGTGAAGCCTGAGACACAACAGTCTCTCTGACTTTCTCCCTCCCGTCTGGGCCCTGCTGTCTGCCCCTCATTCTGTCTTGGTACAACATGGAAGCAGAATTCTTCAGGAGTGTTCAGCAAAGCCACTTACCCATGAGCTGCACAATCTTCCCTCCTTTCTGATAACCATGACCGTAAGGAATCCAGATCCTGTTCCTGGTCTTGAGGAGCCACAGCCCACATGCAGGGGCAAGTGCCACTGCAGAGGCTGCTGGGGTCCCCTGCTTCCGGTTACCTGCTCAGCTCACGACCTGAGGCCCTGCCGCCCAAGGACCACCCCTTACTGCATTGCACGTCTCTCCTGTCCAGCTGCCTGTTGCCTGTTCCTTTCAGATTCAGATTGCCCACCTTCTAAAACGCTGGGCTGTCCCTGCAACCCAGGGGAACGAGGAAACTGTTCATGATTACAGTTACCGTCACGGCTACAGCTATCATGGCGGGAGAGTTGCCGGCAGGAGCCCGGGGGCCAGGTCACACCATATCCACGGTTAGCAGCAGAGACTTGGCAAAGACCCGGGCTGCCTGCTTGTCCGAATGTCAGCTCCCACTGCCTTTACCCACCTTCCCCAGAAACAGTCCCACCCAGTGGGTCTGTGGTGCAGCGTCTTCCAATATGGATTAAGAGGTTAAGTATTCCCCATAGGTGTGCCCAAAGGCTCAGTTCTTAAGTGTTGATGGCTGAGACTGTCCAGCATCCTCCTATGCTGCTCTCCACACCACCCCCAACTCCCTTTTAAAATGAGGGGCTTTCTGAACAGTCCCAATCCTGTGATCCCCTGTCATGCACTCATGAGTGTGGGTGCCATTTCCTCAATTTGGTCTCTGTCCGTGTATCCCAGTGACTGTCAGGGCTGAAGGGGTAACAGCCCTTGGCCTTCTAGTAAGTGCCGTACAGAGAAGTGAAGTCAGCAGGGGCTGGAGAGGTGTGTTTTGACCTGTGCGCGTGTCTGGCCTTGGGCTGAGTACCGTTGTGCCCCCTTTTCCTCCCACACGCCGCACGGCTCAAGGGCCTCTGTTCAATGCTGAACAACCGTCACGGAGCCAGGGACCCCAGACCAGGCTCAGGGGCAAGCGGCTTACACCCTCAGCCAAGCGTGTCTCTGCAGCCTGTGAATGTAAGTGAATAGAGTCCCCGGCTGCTTCCTGCGCCGTGCCAAGGAGAGAACTGAACTTCCCTCATTCCCTTCCGAAGAAAAGGGAACCAGGCAGGAAGTGGGGCTGGTGGCCAGTTTGCAGTGCAGGGGACCATGGATGTGGTCACGTGCTGGCACAGAGGCGGAGTCAGCCCGGCGGAGGCAGGTGGCTTGTTGGCACCCTTCCGTTCTCTGTAGGAGGCCAGAATGTCTACAGGCTAGCAACGTCTTGGGAGATGCCGCAGACCAGAGTTGCGGCCTTGAGACCAGGGCTCCCCAGGACCAGGCGGAGAACAGAACACACGCGGCTCCCTCTCGTCCGAGTGTATCCTGAACCTGTTTATTGAAACTTTCGTGACAACTTTTATACAGAAAATTTTGGGGTAAAGAATGTTGTATATACAATAGATAATCAGCAAAATCACCTTCAGGGTGGACCCTTTTTTCAAGAACCTAACCCATTGCTTCAAGGCAAAGGCACTTAACAGAAACATTCTCTCAATATTTCCAAACTTATCTAATCTATAATGTTTCACCGGATAGCTATGGGGCTGAGCCCACATTTTAACTGCATTTTTAAAATACACAGAGGCAGATGATCTCCTTTTGATTTTAGCAAGGAACATATTTTACAATTAACTATAAAAGTCCCCAACACCCCATAAGTCCCAGAGTGAGCTTTTGCTGTTGTCCTCTTCAGGTTGATACTCTCAGTCAGGCAGGTCGACATAGGCACCAGGCATGGCAGCAGGTTCTAACTTGGGAAGATGTATGCAGCTCATGTAGTCTCTACTATCCAAGCTTAAACTACATCTCTAAGGGGGCCTTGACTTGGATACTCAAGGCCCATAAGCTATAGCTGGTTCTGTCGATGGAGCACTGAGGTATGCACTGAAGAAAACACTTAAGCAATAAAATTATTAAAAGAATAACTTCTATAATAGCATCCTTCTATTCCTTTAATAGTGAGGTTGCTTATGTCTTCCTTTGAGGAATTCCAGAAGCGTATTGCCATCAGTTAGATGACCCATCTGTGAACCATGCATACTCCAAACCTGGGGTCCAGTCAGGCCCCATATGCCGAGGGTGTCTGTTTCAGGGCGGAGGCGATCATTGGTGGGAGTGCACTCAGATGGTCCATCTCTGTGATTTCTCATAAGAGTGCTGTTTGGGGTAGGAAAGACATGGCCCCCTTTGCTTCTGACATGGATTCTCCCAGTTTGGATTGCAAATACCATCTCCAGGGGTAGTCTTGGCATCTAGACTTTCTGGCATGATAGTCTCTTCCTTGGCCTTCAGCCAGGATAAGAGGGTATCACAGTTTCTTTTAAGGTTCTAGTGGACTAATAGCATAGTCTTATACTTCTGGAATTTCTGAGTTAGTATGTATGTGGGAATTTTACCCACCTATGTTTTAAGACTCTAGAAGCTATTCTCTAATTTCCTTAAAATCAGTGCACACATTCTGGCTAACAAGTCTACTTATTGTAAATGACTAGACATGAAATTTCTGTTTAGTATTTGACTAAAACTTAAAAAGCAGGCTTCTTCTCTAGAACAGGGAGCAGGAAGCTAGTTCCAAAAAATCCTAAGAGGAGGTAAAGGGCACTCCTAATTCCCAGAAGAATTCTTCCTGCCAGAGGCAAAACTTGAATGATCCCCAAAAAACGAAACCTAGGTGAAGGGCACTCCTAATGCCCAGAATTCTTCCTGCCTGAGGCAAAACCCGAATTATCTAGGAGAGAGTGTCCAGCCCCTGTTCATGGGCTTTACTGTGACCTTCCTCAGGGGACAGGCTTTAGGCCTGAGCTGGGAAGAAACACCAAGACCTGACAATTCCCATATTTTTCCTTATTTCTCTTAAATAAAGCCATGTCCTTATCCCAAAACATGTTACTTTGAATCCATCTTTTCCAAACTGAGACATATTCTACCAGATTAGTTGGATAGGAACGCGGCAGGGAGAGTTCTTGCCCTGAAGTGGGGTGTGAACTGTCTGTTTCATCAGAAAGGGCTTTCTCCATCCTCTGGAGACTCATCTTAAGTGGGGGTGATGGGGGTGGCAGATGTTTCCTACATGGTTAGCATATCCATTATTTTTTTAAACCCCCCCCCCCACCTCGGCTGAAGAGATGGCTCAGGGGCTAAGCCTCTGCCTCACAAGAAGAAGGTCCTGAGTTCAGATCCCAGATCCTACATAAAAATGCCAGGAAGAAATGGTAGTGACCTGCACTTCTGGCCCTGGAAGGAGGAGTCTAGGAAATGCTAGAGCAAAGCAAAGAGGAGGTACCACAATCCAGGGTGATTCCCAAAGTCACCCATAGGCCTGCACAGGCACACACAGTTTCCTTTCACGCATGCACGCATGCATGCACAAATTTTTTAAATTATTTTAAAGCACACCTCCTCCCCACCCCCACTCTCCTACTCCCTACCCCCCCCCCACATTCCTAGATTAGCTGACTTGGCTGCTCCAGCTGCTGTCTACATTGCTGATTTACAAGGTTGGGTGGCAAGAATCATTCATTCATTACTTTGAATCGTGTTCTAAGTGATAGACTTCTCAGACTTCTCCACCATTATTCCATGGTAATGTGATCCACAACCAGACATAATCCGCTGGCCATCAAGGTGGGCAGGACCATCTTTCCTGTGTTACGACTTCAGATGCACATTTGAAACAGATCAGAAGAGAAGTCATACCCTAAAGCAGCACTTCAGCAAGGAATGGGTTGAACTTGGAAATAAGAATGGGGCATGATTGTTGGGGGCATGGCCCCCTCCATTTCTGTGTTCCGGGTGGAATAAGAACAAAAGCTCAGCTCGTCCCCGTCTCTGGGATTTATAGCTGTGCATGTCCAATCTCAGAATGTAGGCTGTGGTCAGCAACCCACAATGACGTCCTCTTTCATAGGCATTTCCCATCCACCTCTTTGGTCCCGGTGGAGCTCTGGTAAGTTAAGTCATGAAAAATTTAATCAAAACGTGCTGTTCAGAATACAGAGACATGTCAACTTGCCCGATGGCCTTTGTGGGTCTTTCAGTCTTGTTTGCAAGGTTAAATTGGGACTGGAGAGATGACTCAGGGCTTAAGCCTCGCCTCACAAACAAAAAGGTCCTGCGTTTGGATCCCAGATCCCACATAAAAATGCCAGGTGGAAATGGCGGCAGCCTGAACTTCCATTCCTGGCATGTGGAACCTAGGAAACCCAAGAGGAGGTAGAGCAATCCTGGATGATACCCAAAATCACGCTTGGGTCTCCGCAAGCGCGCGCGCTCACACACACACACACAGAGGAGACAAGGTTAAATTGGAAAGCAGCATAGCAACAGAGCTCTTGGAAGTCATTCCGTAGGCCAGGTAGCGTGCAGATAGAATTTTCCCGCGGTTGGTTTCTGTGGGTCCCTGGCCTGGTCAGTGGCCACACCTGGGTGCTTTCTTCTCTTTGGAGACGTCAGGTGACCCTGGCGGCCCAGCCTCACACCATCTGCTTGTGTTTCCGGCAGTGCCTTCTCCCAGTGCCTTGCTGGTGGACAGCCCGACGCCCTTCGGAAACGCCAAGGAAGTGATCGCCATCAAGGACTACCGCCCAACCAACTTCACCACCCTGAAGTTCTCCAAGGGAGACCACCTGTATGTCTTGGACACGTCGGGTGGGGAGTGGTGGTATGCGCACAACACCACCGAGATGGGCTACATCCCTTCCTCCTACGTGCAGCCCTTGAACTACCGGAACTCCACTCTGAGCGACAGTGGGATGATCGACAATCTTCCAGACAGTCCTGACGAGGTGGCCAAGGAGCTAGACCTGCTCGGGGGCTGGACGGATGACCAGAAAGAATCAGGCAGACCCTACAGCAACAACCCTTTCTGGAACGGGGTCCAGACGAACCCATTTCTGAATGGGAACGCACCCCCCAGCTTGGATGAGTTCAATCCCAGAAGTACTGTGGATTTGCTACTGTTTGACACCGGAACGTCCTCATTCACAGAATCCAGCTCGGCGACCACGAATAGCACCGGCAACATCTTTGACGAGCTCCCGGCCACCAACGGACACCACGCGGAGCAGCCAATCAAACGGGACAACCCTTTCTTCAGAAGTAAGCGTTCCTACAGCCTGTCGGAGCTGTCTGTCCTGCAGGCCAAGTCGGACGCGCCCGCAGCATCCAGTTTCTTCTCGGGCTTGAAGTCCCCGGCTCCCGAGCAGTTTCAGAGCCGCGAGGATTTCCGAACTGCCTGGCTGAACCACCGGAAGCTGGCCCGGTCTTGCCACGATTTGGACCTGCTTGGCCAAAGCCCGGGTTGGGGTCAGACCCAAGCGGTAGAGACGAACATCGTGTGTAAGCTGGATAGTTCCGGGGGCTCTGTGCAGCTTCCGGACACCAACATCAGCATCCACGTGCCTGAGGGTCACGTGGCCCCCGGGGAGACGCAGCAGATCTCCTTGAAAGCGCTGCTGGACCCCCCACTGGAGCTGAACAGCGACAGGTCCAGCAGCGTCAGCCCGGTGGTGGAGGTGAGGCTCAGCAACCTGGAGGTGAGCACCTTCATCATCCTGGAGATGAAGATCTCCGCCGAGGTCAAGAGCGACATTTTTAGCAAGAGCACCGTGGGCCTGCAGTGCCTGAGGAGCGACTCGAAGGAAGGGCCCTACGTGCCCATCCCACTCTCCTACAGCTACGGGGACACCGTCCAGGTGCAGCTGCACAACCTAGAGCCCCGCATGTACCTAGCTGTAGTTGCCCAGGGTGCCAACATCCTCTACCCTTCCACCGTGTGGGACTTCATCAACAAGAGAGTCACCGTGGGTCTCTACGGTCCCAAACACATCCACCCATCCTTCAAGACGGTGGTGACGATCTTTGGCCACGACTGCGCCCCTAAGATCCTCCTGGTGAGCGAGGTCACCCGGCAGGCCCCCTCTCCGGCCCCCGTGGCCCTGCAGCTGTGGGGTAAGCACCAGTTCATCCTGTCCAGACCCCAAGATCTCAAAGTCTGCATGTTTTCCAACATGACCAACTACGAGGTCCAGGCAGACGAGCAAGCCAAAGTCGTGCGCGGCTTCCAGATGAAACTCGGCAAGGTGAGTCGCCTCATCTTCCCCATCGCCTCCCAGACCCCCAACGAGCTGTCCGACTTCACGCTCAGGGTGCAGGTCACGGACGACCAGGGTGCCATCCTCACCCAGTTTTGCGTCCAGACGCCGCAGCCGCCCCCTAAGAGCGCCGTGAAGCCGTCTGGACAGAGACGGTTTCTCAAGAAGAACGAAGTCGGGAAGATCATCCTGTCGCCGTATGTCGTCACCACCAAGTACCCGACGTTTCAGGACCGCCCCGTGTCCAGCCTCAAGTTCGGCAAACTGCTCAAGACGGTGGTGCGGCAGAACAAGAGCCACTACCTGCTGGAGTACAAGAAGGGCGACACGGTGGCCCTGCTGAGCGAGGAGCGCATCCGGCTCAAGGGGCAGCTCTGGACCAAGGAGTGGTACATCGGCTACTACCAGGGCAAGGTGGGCCTGGTGCACGCCAAGAACGTGCTGGTGGTCGGCAAGGCCCGGCCCAGCCTGCTCCCGGGGCCTGAGCTGAGCACCTCGGTGCTGCTGGAACAGATCCTCCGGCCCTGCAAGTTCCTCACCTACATCTACGCCTCGGTGCGCACGCTGCTCATGGAGAACATCAGCAGCTGGCGCGCCTTCGCCGACGCCCTGGGCTACAGCGACCTGCCGCTCACCTTCTTCTGCCGCGCGGAGCTGGACAGCGAGCCCGAGCGGGTGGCGTCCGTGCTGGAGAAGCTGAAGGAGGACTGCAACAACCCCGAGAACAGAGACCGCAAGTCCTTCCAGAAGGAGCTGGTGATGGTGAGTGCCCGGCCGGGGCTGCACGGGGCTGCTCTCCAGCCCACCCCAACCCCGCAGCATCTACACCTCGGGCTGCTCTCCTGCCCCAACCCCCACCCCGCAGCATCTACACCTCGGGCTGCTCTCCTGCCCCACCCCCACCCAGCAGCATCTACAGCTCGGGCTGCTCTCCTACCCCATCCCCTTCCCTGGCAGTGTCTACACCTCGGGCTGCTCTCCTGCCCCATCCCCTTCCCTAGCAGCATCTACACCTCGGGCTGCTCTCCAGCCCCACCCTCTACCCCAGCAGTGTCTACACCTCTTCTTGACACCCACCAGCATCATGGGCCATGTTGGGCTGAGACGCTGCGACAGGTCTATGGTGGCTGAGGTGGGCTGTCCGGTGCAAAGGGCATAGAGTAGAAAGGTGGCTGGGGTTTATAGGGATCCCCAGGGCCCCCCAAGGAGGCGGCGTTCCCTCTACTCTCCTGTGCTCGCCAGTCCACTCTGAGGTCTCCGCATGGACCCTGTGGGAACGGCCACAGACCCTGCATGCCAGCTACCACTGTTGGGGTCTCCTGGGAGCAGATGTGTGTCTTCAGTTCCCAGCAGGCCAAGCGACACACGGCAGTGAGAACCTGAGCCCTGGGAGTGCTGGCCTTCTACTGACACTCCCCAGGCTGTCTGTCCTGCCATCCTCTCCACCTGGGGCTCCTTTGATTCGGCAGAGGATGTGGTCAGGGATGGCCCACTCGGCGGTGCAGTGACCACAGGCCAACTAGGAACATTTACTGACCCCTTCCCAGGCCCACCAGCAGGCCTGGCCAGACCCCTTCCTAGGCCACCAGGGCTGGTTCCTGTGGGCAGCCCACCCCAACCTCTGGTACCCTTGCCTCCCTTAGCCCCGGGGCAGACACTCCCCCAGCTTCTCAGCGAAGGGGCAGATTCAGCCCCATCCTTCCTGTAAGACCCATCCGGTTCCTATAGAAACCTGCCAACCTCGACTGGCTGCACTGAACGCAGTGGCGTCGCTTGCCTCCCGCTGTGGTGAGATGCCCTTCTTGTGCCCCCATCTTCCTGCCACTCTCCTGCCTCGCCTTCACCCGCACCTGCCCCTCTGCATGACACCCTGTTGGCGAGCTGACGGGGCTTGTGCTCTGCACGCTCCAGTCTTGGGGCACTGAGGTCTTCCACAAAGTGGTTTGCTTACAGAGCAGCCTGGTAGGGAGCAAAGGAGGACACCCTTTGACCTTCTGACTTTGACCCATGATGATGCGACGGTGTGCCACAGGGAGGGAACTTGAGTGCCCATGACAGCTGGTGGGCACCCTTGGCCATTGGGAGGTCTTGGTGGTAGCAGCGTCCTGGCAAGGAAAGCGGAAGTGAGTGAGTCCTGCGTGTGAGTCACCCACGGGGGCGACGCGGGTCCCTTCTTCCTGGCATCCGCCGCAGGTGGTTAAGACCCCACCTTCTGACCCACGTGTAAAAGATTTCCAGAAAGTTTCCAAGACCACTTGGTCTGGCCTGGCCTGGCTGTGCTCTTGGGGGGGGTCCTCTGCCATGCTCCTCGGGGGTCCTCTGCCAGCGATCCCCATTGATTGTGGAATTAGGCGCTTTCGTGGAACATAAATGGCATTGATTGTCCCTCCTGTAGCTGAAGGACAAGTAGGCAGGTGACAGGCAGCTGGTACGGTGGTCTGCCCGGCCATCTCAGACACAGCCTCATGAGCAGCTGATTCTAATGGTTGGTCAAATTTCCAGAAGCTGTGAGCGGCTGTTCCCACTGAGACTTTGCTTTGTGGATTCATAACAGGTCTGTCAGCCTCCCGCACCATGGCTGTGGCTTGGCTCATGCCTTTCCCAGCAGTTCACAGCCAGAGCTCCGCCCACTTCCCATCTCTCAGCTTCTAACAGTGGGCGCCTGGGCGCTGGAGTGGGGCACAGGGGGAGTGGCAGGTGGGAGAGGTGAAGGAGAGTGTCTCTGAATCCTGAAGGTTTTGCCACTTTGGGTGACTTTGAATGTGTCATGGGACTCGCCACGTGGCATGGGAGGCACTGATGGCCTTGGTGCTGCCGGGCACGGGCACCATGCTTCCTCTCCTGTCTCTGAGCTGCAGGCCTCTTCATTGGGTACCTTAGTCAGTGATGTCACTTGCAGGGGAGTCCCCTCCAGAGCGTCAGCCACTGATCCTGCAGCCGTTAGTCTAATCCCTATGCGCGCACCCCGCCTGCTTTCATAGCCTGAGGTTGGTGTCTGGATTTGGGGTTCCTGAGGGAGATAGCTCAAATTCATTCTTTGTCTTCGATGCATTGAAATCCTCTGGTGCCCTATCCGGGGTACTTGTCAGGTTTCTGAGTATTTGAAAGCGCAAGTGGATGCACAGAGGCATGGAGTTGGGGACAGATGCTACCTGAGGGCAGCTCTTAGAGAATTGTAGTGCTGCTGTTAAGCGGTGCGTTGGTGCAAGATGTGTTCCCTCTCCCAGAGCACTACGGCAAGCGGGACACATGGTCCCTGGTCCAACATGAAGAGACAGGGACATGGCAGAAAGACTGCACAGGACTAGCCTGTGGTGGTCTGAGTCTAGGGGTAGCAGCAAAAGGGACTGAGTGGGTCGACACTGGCCCATGGATGTCACCAAGAATACAGCTCCAGAGCCGAGGTGTACGAGATGTATGGAAGCCAATGGATTTGAGTGGCTAGCCAGAAAACAGGAGAGTCAGTGGAATGGGGGCGTTCCATGGATGGGGGGAGAAAGCCCACCTTCCCCACACTATTGCAATGACCAGATTGTTTGCTGTAGACGGGTCCTGGGTCCCTTCCAGGTGGCACCAGGCCCCGTGATCCTGGCTTTGTTGTTGTGTGTGGTGGGAGTGTTGGAAGGGTCCCCTCTCCCAACCTGAGCATTTTAAGTTGGCCAAGCTCTGAACTCTAAGATCTCATAAAACAGAGACCCAACTAAGGCCTGTGGATACCCATTCTTACTGGGACACAGTCAGGCCTCTCCCCCCACTCACTGCAGCTTCTTTCAGTCATGTCTGCAGCGCTGTGGGTGGAAACAGAGACCACGCGCCTCACAAAGCCACAGATTCCACCTGTTCCTTTAGAGATGACTTCAGCACACGTCCCTCGAATTGCCAAGGTTTCATCTGAAATCAGCGTTGGGCTTTTTTTCTTGGTATACCTGTGGGTACCTCAGGAAGCCAGGCAGGAAACGGGATCCCCAGATCTAGAGCCTCCTGAGATGTAGTTGCTCTGACTTGTGTGCACCCAATAATTGCCCTGTTAGATACACTAAATCCCCCCTGTGGTGTGACGTGTGTGGGGGGGCAGCTGCGCAATAAACCAAGCCGGCCCTGGGCTCAGTCACAGTGGAACGTGAGGAGCCAAGGAGAGGGCAAGACGCCATCGTACCTGGTGTCAGAAACACTAAGCTCCTCATTCATCAGCCGCCCCCAGACAGGACCATGTTTACTCCTAACTCTGGCCAGAGAGTGGCCTGTGTTTCCTAGGTCCTTAGTAGCCTGTGCCCTGGGCCCCTGGGGAGAAAGTGCTTTGATCTCCCTGCCAAGACTGACTCAGATCAGAAGCAGGTGACTGAGTTCTGTGACCTTGAAAATGAGGCCGCCTGCGGAGCCAGGCAGCTAAGCAGCTGGTGTCAGACCCTCTGGTCCCCGCATCCCCTCCCTGGACCCCTCCTCAGTGTGTCCCCAGGCCCACACCAGACCAAAAAAGTCAAAGTCTGACCACCATGACATGTCCACTCCCATGTATATGGCCACCTGCACACACATTCTTTTTTTCTCCTTTCACAACACAAAACAATTTCTTTCAAATATATCAGGATTCAAATTGCAGTCAACCGCTTTCTAACCAATTTCTATAAGAAATGAAAGTGTAACCCACCCAGACCAGGTGTTTGGTTCAATCCCTGGTGCGGTGTGTCCCCAGAGTGGGAAGACCAGTGGCCTGAACCCCAACTTCACCAATCATTTCTAGGTGTGGGTCCTCGAACCAACCACCATGCATCTGATGGGGTCTCTCGCTACCTGTAACACAGAGTGCTTGGTCCACACAGTGAAGAGACCAGCCTCCCCTCTGGAAGAGAAGATAAGCCCAGCCCCTGTGTCTTGGGGTACTCCTCACAAGGATACCAGTCCTGGTGGCTCATATGAGCTCGACCCTTTAACATTCGCAAAGGCTTGTTTCCAAACGAGCTCTCATCATGTTCTCAAAAAGAGAATTTTGGAGCAGGTCATCCTTAATCCATTGCGGTGCAAGTCCTTTCCTCCTTTTGGGGGTCCAGCAGTGCCAGAGAGGGGACCGTTCATCCCAGAGGACTTAGACCTCTCAGGGTGAAGAGCGCTGTGGACCCCACCTCATGCCCAAGCCTGGCCCCACCCCACCTCACGCTTTGCTTTCCTCCCCAGGCCTTGCTGAAGATGGACTGCCAGGGCCTGGTGGTCAGACTCATCCAGGACTTTGTGCTCCTGACCACAGCCGTGGAGGTGGCGCAGCGCTGGAGAGAGCTGGCCGAGAAGCTAGCCAAGGTCTCCAAACAACAGATGGACGCCTACGAGTCGCCTCACCGTGACAGGAACGGGGTGGTGGACAACGAGGTGCGCGGGGCTCTGGCTCCTTGGATAATGCCCCCAGTTCCCTGGACCCACGGGACAATAATGACGCGGCCCAGCACGCAGCGTGATGGCCCACCAGGAATGGTCAAGTTGTTCTAGGCTCCTGTGTTGGGAATCCTGGTGTGGAAGATGGCAGGGCTCTGCCACCATGAGCCAGGAAGATGTGCCCCCCTCTTTGCTAAGTCTAACTTTTAAACCACCTCCAGTGAAAGGGAGCAGTGTGTAAAGACAGCCCGGGGTGGTCTATTCTGGGTCGAGCCTCCTAGGCGCTCTATTGGTTGGATTCCTGTTACCTTCCTTGGCTTTGGTGAAGGCCCGTGTAGTGGACCCCCTGCTCAGAGAGTGTCTGTGGAGGTGACCCTGGGCTGCTTCCTGGAAGCTGGTGCAGACTTGCAAAACCAGGAGTCAGCAGGTCCCAAGGTCAAGGCATCCTTTCCTGGCATGGTGGATTTCTGGTAAATGGCACAGGTGGCAGTGACCGGAATATGAGCTGCCCCGCCCGATTACTCAGGCGGGTTTGTAATCACCTGCTCTCACACGCACTCTCCCTTCCCCTGGCACAGGTCAGCAAAGAGATACCCACCCACTGCTGCCAGGGGTGCCTGGCACTCCAGGGGTGTGACAGTCAGAACCCCCTGACCTGTCTTCCTGTCTCTTCCCTAGGCCATGTGGAAACCCGCCTACGACTTTTTGCTCACCTGGAGCCACCAGATTGGGGACAGCTACCGTGACGTCATCCAGGAGCTGCACACGGGCCTGGACAAGATGAAGAACCCCATCACCAGGCGCTGGAAGCACCTCACGGGGACCCTGATCCTGGTGAACTCGCTCGACATCCTGAGAGCAGCTGCCTTCAGCCCTGCGGATCATGGCGACTTCGTGATCTGAACAGGGTCTCTGCCCTCTCGCCCACCAGGGCTGAAGCCTCCATCCCTCCGTCCGTCCTCCTTGGGGCCCACGTCACCGCCACCAGAGGCGGGACGGCCACTCAGACAGAGGCAGGTCTGCCAGTCTTGCCCACACAGGGACCAAGGACACGTGACCCTCTGCCCTGCTTTCGACTGGACGTCGTTGCCAATCAAGTCGCTTTCTTTTTGTCAAAGTGTACATTGAAATATAATTTTTTTTTACAAAAGACCAGAAAGAACCATGAAAAAGTTAGTATCTAATTTTTTAATGGACTATAAAAATTATTGAAAAGACCTTAGTGGGGGCAAATGCTATCAGTTTTTATGTTGTTTAAAGATCTTTTTAAATTATGTTCTAGATGTATATAGGTATTTAAAGGCCAGGGTGTTTCTGAGGCCCAGCCGTACTTCGCATTTTGACCTTCAGCGCAGTGGGGGAGGCGTTTGCGTGGTCTGGCACCTTGCTGCTGTGGAGGTGGATCCCAGAGACAGTGGTTCACAAGACGGACAGTCACGTCCACCTTCACGAAGACTCTTTTCTATCTTGCCGCGGCCAGCAGCCATCTGCAGGGCACGTGGGTCCAGAGCTTTGGAGGACAGTGAAGCCCACAGGGGCAGGTCAGCGACACGGAGCTGTGTCTGGCAGCAGACAGGAAGGTACCAGAGCTGCCATTCAGAAGGTCCCTCGGGAAAGAGATGGCCACTGAATGCAGGGGTGTGTCCTGCCAAACACCCTCTTCCATGGTCAGCATCTAGCCAGAGCCTGGAGACCGCAGGGTCTTCCTGCGTCCCCCACGGAGACTTCAGGTGGCCCTCCAAGCACTGTTACCTGCGTGCACAGGAGACAGCCACCATGACACACCCACATTTCATCTCACCTCCTTTCCCAGCTCACCCAGAGCTCCTCGGGGCTCCTCAGGACACAGGACACCAATCGTGTCAGGGTGACCCTATTTCCTCCTAGTCAGCAGCTTGCCAGAGGGTCGTGTTGAAGACCTTCAGATTGTGGGTCAGTTTGGTCCATGCTGGGCTGACTCGCCCCATAGTTGTGGCATTTGGGGTGGGGAGCAGGAGGCCTGAAGATCAGCAGCGAGGGGACCCCGATAATGGGCGGGACGTGGGGGCTGTTTGTCTCCATAGGCAAGGGGCAGTTTGGGATCCCCAGATCCTAAATTCTTCGTTCCCGTTTTTGTTTTGTTTTGTTCTGGTTTTTTGATGCGTGTTGATTGCTTGTCTGGCCAGTGTGCCAACCCTCATTGGGCTGTAGCATTGGGCTGGTTCAGACACTAACGACCCACAGAAGGAGCTGGAACACTATCTGCTCAGGCCGCGAGAATCTGTCCCACAGCTCCCCTCATCACAGAAGCGACCTGAGTCCTGCGCCGTGGCCCTTCGCCTCCATTTGTCCAGAGATCATCTCTCACCTTTTTTCCCCAAAGAAGAGACAAAGCCAGTTTGCACCTTAAACCATGGATATTTTTCCTCAGGGGCTTTACATAGTTTCCTATGCAACACGTCTTGTAGCACAAATTAAATTCTACAAAAGTTGCAGTAAATTTTATTTCGATATTTTAACCCGTTAAGCGTGTGTGTGTGTTTTCTTTCTGTGCCCAAGGTCAGTATTCAAAGTACCCCTAACATAAGGACCGGCATGCAGTCTTGAAGAGTGAGAGTCAGTGTGGAGCATCTATCTTCTCGCGGTTAATTCAGTGGGAGGAAGCTGGGTTAGTTGGGTTGCCCCTGAACGTGGTTACAGGACCACATCTTACTTGGGTACCTGACGTCAGGAAAATGGGTCTGCCTCTACCACGCACCCCCATCATGCCCCATCCACACGATCATAGGCTCCGGCACAGCAAGACCAGCCAGACATGAGCGCGAACCCCAAACTGTGAGTCCGAATAAATCTTTTCTCCTCCCAGAATGCTTATCTCAGTTGTCCTTACAGTAATAGTCAACTGACTAATGCATCAGCTCTACATATGCCTACTTGTTTAATCCTGTATGTCTCATAACTTGCATGTAGCTGGTGGGAAAATGGATTTGTTTCTCCAGTTCTGGGAAGGGAACCAACCAGGGTCTCGAACATGTCAGGCAAGTGCTCTGCCACAGAACCACACCTCCAGTCCACTGACAGGGAGTTGACCCCACCCCGGAGCGACCCCAACAAAATAAGAGACACAACTTCACGGTTCTGGAGCCAGCCCAAGATTTAGGGTGTCATGCAGCCTGTACAGGTTTTGAGTGTACTGTCTTCGTGAGACCATCATTCATTGGATTGATGGCCCACCATCATCCAGTAAGACGTCATCTATAAAATCCTAATCTAAAAAAGTCACACAGAGCGTTTCAGGTCCGTTGCAGC
Source organism: Typhlomys cinereus (assembly GCA_023101885.1). NCBI lineage: Eukaryota > Metazoa > Chordata > Mammalia > Rodentia > Platacanthomyidae > Typhlomys > Typhlomys cinereus. Next base: position 19,939,232 of record JALPQD010000001.1, read on the forward strand.
CTGCCAATGCTATCTCCTGCCAAGAAGCCAAAGGCTTTGTTCCTGCGTTTGACATGAATATTATTGGTATGGACGATTGGCATTTAGGGCTAGGGAATTTGTAGGTGTCCTTTAGGACCAACTAATTCAGAAGAAAAGATTTAGTTGGGGGAGAAAATAGGCTCTGGTGTCCAAGAAAAGAAAGGTAAGTTTTATCTATGATGAATTCCTTCTTTGACCTCCATTCGTCCACCCCAGCGGGACACTGCATGGAAACATTTCTGTTTTCCACCTTCTCCAGGTGTCCTGCCGCTGGCAATGGCACCCAAACTCGGGGCCTAGACCTGGCATTGCCTTCCACCACCCATTACCAGAAATCAGCAACCTGGAGGTGTGGCCAAATGTAAAACCTCTGCGCTCACCAACACCCCCAAATCCCCTTTCTCTCCACTTCCTACTATCTCTGTCCTTCCCCCACCTGTAGGGCGTGGGAGTCTTTGTTGTTTTGGTTACAGAGATTCGAACCCGGGCCTCATGGGTGAGGCAAGCACTCTCCCACAGAGCCACAACTTCTGCTCTCTTCGTTCAGAGACAGGGTCTCACTAAGTTGCCCGGACTTGCAATCTTCCTGCCTCCGCCTCCTGAGCAGCCGAGAGGGCAGGCCCGGGCATGGCTCCTTGACTCACCTGGAGGTTGCACACTGAGCTCTCGATAGCAGGAACCTATCTGAGCTAAGCTCTGAACCCCAGGATCCTGGTGCAGTAGTGTTTTTTGCAGGAGAGAGTCGATCCTAGTTGTAGTAGAAATGTGAGTTGGCTCTGGCTACTGGAGTGGATAATACGGGCTTCATGCTGTGTTTACCGCCGATAATAAAAAATAAATGAAACCCTAATGGGAACACCCAAACTAACTCAGATATGAAGGTTCAGAGAAAGCACCCCAGAAATGGAACTCAATGAAGCGCACACCAAGAACAATTGCTTTTATCAACCATTCATTTTCAGGCACAAGAGAAGCGATTTCAACTGAATCCTTAACGTCTGTCACAGCTCTTAGTGTTTCATGCAACAAATTGAAATGAACTCGCTTAGCCCTTAGTGCCAGGGATCCCTTTGCAGCCTCTCAGGGTTGCATAAATGTGTAAAAGAAAACCCGAGAGCGCGGGACAGTCTTCTTCACGTGCAGATACCAAAGGGTTTTTCAGATAGTGATTTGCATCCTTGGTGCAAATCTAGCAGGAGGTATGGAGTGCACCAAAGACTCTGGCCAAGGCCTCATCAACATACAGTAGTCCTGGGGGTCACAGCAGCTCTCAGCACTCGGCACTGCCGTGGACCTCAGCCACGTCGCGACAGAAGTCTCCACAGCACCAGCCATCCAGTGCGGTGATGGAGCTCTGTCTCACCAGCACTGAGTGGTAGGCATCTAGACGTCTTTTAAAATGTTAAGACCATGACATGAAAAATCTGCAGTGGCTGTAACATTAGTTCCTTGCCAAAAACATTCTTGAAGGAAATACTAATGCCCAGTTAGAAGTTAATGAAAGCAAACGTGATTCTGCCCTCATAAAAATGAAAACTTGCTTTGCAAGGAAGCAAGTCAGCCGGGTTGCTATCCGCAGTGCTTTAAAATTGCTTGCATTAGTATGTTTTGCTGGAGGCTGGGAAAGGCATCTTTAATTGAATATTCTGCCTAATGGGGGCGAGGGGGGGACCTGAAGAAGTTACTTGTGTGAGGTGATTTTAAGTATTGAAAGTCGTTTTTCTCAATTTTCCATTTCAGTTGCTTTGTTGTCTTAAGAATATCCCCTATAGTCGTTCATACATAGATAGTGGTCAATGTGATTTCATTTTGGGGACAGCCAGGAGCCCTCCATTCTGAAGGTGCAGCACACACCCCAGCAAGCAAGCTATGGGCAGATGGAGCTCACACACATTTGACAGTACCTGTCACCACGGGGAGGGGGTGGAGGGGATTCAAGCAGGTTTCTGGGTCTCAGTTTGCCCAGACACATGGGAGTTAACAGCTGAAGCTCAAGGAAGTTGACACAGGGTCAGTAGAGTGGGCAGAGCAGGGAGAGGGGTCCATGGAGGGCACCTGTGGACTTCTGCTGCTGGGCGGGGGGGGGGAGCAGAGAAAACACAGGCAGAGGGGAGGAGTCCCTTGAGGGCTGCACTTGTGCTTGGGGTCCCCCTGTGTGTGGAATGTCCTTGTGTGTGGGATGTACTTTGTGTGGGGTACCCCTGTGTGTGGGGTGCCCCTGTGTGTGGGGTGCCCCTGTGTGTGGAGATGTCCCTGAGTGGGGTGCCCCTGTGTCTGTTAGAGGGCATGGGGACCTGTATGTAGGAGACCCAGAGGCAGAGGCATGCCAGAGGCACCAAGAGGGGGAAGGGCTTTAGTGAGAGGTGCCCACTGAACGTTTCCATTTGCCAAGCATGTCCAGCTCCAGGGCTGGGGGCGTGGTCCTTTCCCCAGTGATCCCACAGGTTGGTGGGGAAGTAGCAGTTCAGCGGGTCAATGCTCAGGGTTAGATGAGGCAGAGGAGAAAGCCACAAAGATTGACTCTCACCCAGGAAGAGAGTGGACTTGGGCAGCCCCGGGAGACCTCTCTGAGGCGGTTTTAAGGGAATGACAGACACTGATGCCCTTCACGTCCATGGATTCCAAACCGATAGAGTCAGCTAACAGCTAGGCATCGAAAGGATCCAGAGAGGAGATAAAGATGATGTCTGTACTGAGGATGGATCTATCTGCATATAGTAATAGGTGCCACACAATGTTCTGATGCACATCTACACTGAGTGACGGTTGAATAAGGCGTCCCTGCTCAAACATCTTTTTCTTCCTTTCTTTTTATTTTCTTTTCTTTCTTCTTTTTTCTTTCCTTTCTCCCTCCCTCTGCCCCTGCCTTTCCTTCCCTCCCTCTTCCTTCCTCTCCATTCTCTCTCCCTCACTTCTTCCCTTCTCTGTCTCTCTTCCTCCTGTCTTCTGTCTCTCTTCTCCCTTTTCTCTCCTTCCCTCCTCTTTTCCACTCCTCTCTCTCTCTCTTTCTCTCTCTCTCTCTCTCTCTCTCTCTCTCTCTCTCTCTCTCTCTCCCTCTCTCCTCTCCCTTTTTTTCCCTTTCTCCTTCCTTCCTATAGCAGTTTGCCTGCATGGTTGCTGACAAATCACTATCAAACGGCTTAAGGGAACAAGGGGTTTATTCTCTACAACAGTCTGGGTCAAGTTCTTAGCCCAGCTTGATGGGAACTTCAAGGGAACTGGCCATACCATCTCTACATAATGGCTACGTCTCTAGATAATGAGAGAAGGATAATCCTTACTTGCCAGACCAACATGTCTGGGCAAGTGTACACAAGGATGCTACTTCCTCAACCAGCTCTCTGTATTTTATTCACCTATTTGGGTCCTAGTTCCACCCACCCACCATGTGCTGGGCCTTCCCCATCAGCTAGACAATCTCCTTCAAGTTTGCTCTGGGCTTAACTCAACCACCAGTTCTCTACAAATGTGCCCAGAGCTCAAACCTTCAACTGTCAAGTTGACACCTGTGCCTAACTATGATACCTCTTCTCTCTATTCCTTCGTCCTCTCTCTCTCTCTCCTTGCGTCCCTCTCTGACACCTGCCGCCTTCCCCCTGTCTCACAACAGTCGATGCCCAGAGCCAGCATGCAGAGGACTGTGGTCCAGTGAGGTGTCCACCGGGCTCGCAAAACAAGAGGAGCAGACAGCAGGCTGGCTTGCATGGAGCAGTGCGGCGCACGTCATGCAACCTCCCAGTCCTGAGACCAGGCCCTTGGCTGCTTTCCGGCCTTTTCTCTGGGGACTGAAGTTGACAGTGAACGGCAGTGACAGCAGCTGTCATTTCGATGCCTTACTTGGCCGTGTGGAAGGTTAACTGGCGGCAGATACCAGGCATCTTTCAAGACCTGGCTTGGGGACAGCGAGAAGGCCCAGCCAGTCCTCTCCAGCTGAGGCCATCTGCCTTCCTGTCAAAGGGGCCAGATCCCACCTTCTGTGTGCTTTGAATCTTGGACACATTCTTGCTGTATTTGGAACCCTCAAAACACAAAGTGTCTGCTTCCCTTGCAGCTACATATAAGCATGTGACCAGCCCCCACCATGTGGATCTCTTATTCCCAGACCAGCAATTGCAAGAGTGGGTAAGGGAGTTGACACAGTGTCAGACTTTCCAACAGGGTCAGTGGGTCCCATGCGGCCTGCTACAGAATACATTACTTATTGGGTGCTTCCTAGCACTTAGCGTTCACTGGGGCCCAGCCTCTCGTGAATGACCCAGTCATCCTCTCAGAGTCCCTTGGGAGCATCTGCCCTTGCCAGTCAAAGCCCCTAGAGCCCAAGTTTCCTCACTTCAGACTCATTGACCTCTTCAGGTTTCAACTCTAAAGGCTCCTCAGGAAACATCTTCCTAGGGTCCCTTTCTAGGCTGAAGGCATACCCCGGGACTTCCACAGCCCTTCGCCCTTGCCACCAAGGTAACCCAAGACGCTGGATCACAGCTGTGGACCAGGCAAGCAGGCGTCACAGTGAGACTCACAACCAGTCAGTTCTGGCCTACGTGACTGATGAGCACTGTAAGCACATCCTCCAGAGAGGGAGGCCAGCTGTCTTGGCATGTACTTGGTAATATTCTTTATTTACCGGAATAAATATAAATTTTGGTGGGGGAAACACCAGACAGTTTTCTAGAAAGTTCTGTGTCTGCTCAGCTTAGCTTTCTGCTCTTCCCTCTATGATGTTATATATGTTCAGCTCGGCTGAAGCTCACACTTTGGAATAACAAGTGCTTGTTTTATTTTTCACACACCCACACTTTTTCTGCACTCTGAGTGTAAAATCAGCTCGCACCCGGGTGCAGATCAGCCCACATGGGTGTGAACAGCAGATGTGGGCACACGGGCGAGCATCCGCCACCTCAGGTCAGTTCCGAATGCCCACTTTCCTCCCAGGACAGCGAGCCAACAGGCAAACAAGTGGGAGGCGGGAGGGGAGGGCGACACAGGTGGTTGCCTGGCAACCCAGCATCACCACCAGCCTGCCTCAGAGCAGAGAGACAGAGAAATCTAGCCACTTTCATGTCTGACTCTCAGCCGGCTTGGAACCAGCAAACCCAGAACAAGGGCTCCATGGTCAGATAGATCCACTCTGAGAAGTCGGAATAGCTTCCAGTAACACTGAAATCTACAAAGGCTCCCCATGCACATCTGTGGACGTGTGTTATGGAGGTGTGTTTGAGCAGCATTCCTAAGACTATAGAGACACATAGCAAACCTCCTAGGAGAGTCAGACTGTCTCCAAGGCGCTTGGCGGCAGCTTTATAGATTCCTGATTATCACATTCTCCATGTGACAGTGGAGCTGAGAAATTGCAGACAGAGGAGGTGATGAATGTGTGTGGAGAGACTCAAGGCATTCGACCTAGATAGAAATACTTCACATGGCCACAGGAGAGGCATACGTGCACGTTGGAGTCAGGGCGATACTGCCATCTCTTAAAGATTAGTTTTACAGGAGATACGTAGAGATATGCAGAGGGTCGGTGCTGCGTGCGAGACCTCTCGTGCAATGGAGAGAGAGTCAGTGTGTTTGCGTCAGAAAATCAGCACACTGAGGGAGCAACTCCATTTTGTTATGCAAGCACCACGGTCCAGAATTCTGCTTGACACCGGACTCCTTTCATGTGGCCACACAGTGCTCCATCCCCTGATGATGGACTTTATATGAAAATTCCACATTTTGCCGCACATGAGCAGTTTATTCCAATCATTTCCAACAGGATTGTTTTCAAGATATAATATTTTTGCATTACTCGGTGCTTATGACATTTGATCTTATTTGGGAGTTTTGCAAGATAATCAGATCACAACCGAGCTTCCGGTTGAAATGTAATTATTACCTTGGAGTCCCATCTCTCTTCCTCTTCTCCCAGATGGGAGGAGGCAGATGTGGACACCAGCCTAGCAATCAGGAGAAATGAAAGAATGCCAGCTAAGATCACTGTTCAAAACGTGTCGAGCTGGCGCGCCTGTTTCTTTGTAGATAACCAGCAGACCGCGGGAATCGGACGCACCGGAAGGCCCAAATGCAGGTTCTAAGGCCGCAGGAGAGCCCCACACTCTGCATTTAACAAGCTTTTTGTCACCATCTCAGGTACCCTAAGTTGTGAGGAAAAACTCAGTTTAATTCTATGCTAAGAGGGGACAGAAAAGCAGGAACTGTCTAACACTTCTTCCTGAGGATGGGGTGGGGCTGTCGGGGTGTGATATGGCAATCTTTTGTCAGCTGTAGGCCTGCAGACCTTTGGGTTCTTTGCCCCTGCCTGTGCCAAATCAAAGCCCAATTATTGTTTCTGGGTTTTTCTCTCACACCAGATCTGTGGCTGGAGCTATGAGAGAGATGCTCCCAGGACTCAGCGACAGACAGTGCTCAGCTGGAAACTCCTAGCAAGAGAGTGTGTCCATCAGCCAGGGAGGTCAGAGGCTTCCCTGGGGTGTGGCTGCAGGCCGGGCCGGCCAGGGTGTTTGGACAGGCAGTGGTTCTCATCCCAGTGGATGCCCTGGGAGGGAAGGTGCATGGAATTCGCCTGAGTTGGGACTTCACAGGGGAGCTTCTGCTCACCTAGGCAGGCTCGGCAGACCTGTGTCAGTCTCTGGGAGGACACGGTGTGCATGAGAAATATTCTCATGTGTGTGCATGTGTGTGTGTGTCACTGCACAAGGAATCCAGGAAGGTTTGCAGACAGGCCTGGCTTCTGAACATGAGCAGTACACTTATTGCACAAACGATCCCTCCTCCTGAATTTTATTCCCAAGCACCCAGACTCATAATAGCCCAGGAGCACTCAGTTACCAATGACTCAGTGGCCCTCCCAGCCCCACCTCTTCACAGGTTGGACTCATTAGATCCTGGCAGTATCCTGAACCAAAGGCGCAATTGGTGTTCACATTGTGTAGCTGAGAGAGGAGACACAGAGAGTCTGAGGGATCGTCCCAGTTTTGCACAGCCAGAAGCACAACCCTGGAGTCCAGCGTAGCTCGCATGGTCTCTTGTGCCCCTTTACCACTGTGCCTGGAGGTGTTTTCTTGTGAATCAAGAACCTCTGCACTATACAGGGATGGAATCACGAAATCAAGGTGGCAAACACCAAACACTGTGTTGTAGTATATTTGCATGTTGCTGATAAATTCACAACCAAACAGCTTAGAGGAACAAGGAGTCTCATTCTTGCTTACAATTCTGACTTACAGTTGTTAGCCCATCTTGACAGGTGTTGCAGTTCTCCTTCATGGCTGCTATAAATGACCACCAAACGGCTTAAGGGAATAAGGAGTTTATTCTCTCTTATGATTCCTGGTTATAGTTCTCAGTCCAGCTTGATAGGAGAGCTCACGCCAACACCAAAGCTGAGGGAATTGGCCACACTATCTCTATGTAACAGCTGAGAGATGGACAATCCTTACTTGCCAGACCAGCATGTCTGGTCAAGTGCACACAAGGATGCCAACTCTGTCAACCAGCTCTCTGTATTTTATACCAGGGCCTAGTCCCAACCACCATGGGCTGGGCCTTCCCCATCAGCTAGACAATCTCTTGCAGGTTTGTTCTGGGCCTAAGTCAACCCTGATTCTCTACAAATATACCCAGAGCTCAAACCCTCAACTGTGCCTAACTATGACAGCAGGAGAGCTCATCCCAATTCCAGGAGCCATGGGTACTGGCCACACCACATCCACAGAGATTGTTGAATGAGGGACAAACCTCCCTTGCCACAAACTGCAAATCTGCCAAAGTACTGAAGCAGCTTCTGTTGTGTTGTCCACTTGCCAGAGAATGGCCCCAGCCACCAAGAACAGGATCTTTCTATACCAATTAGATGCTTGCCTGCAGACTTGCAAGTCCTAAGACTTGCCTTAGCTACCAGTTCTTCACTGATGTGCCCAGAGCTCAGCCTTCAATTGTCAAGTTGCCTACCTAGCCCACATTGTGAGATCTAACTCGGTACACTTGGCATGAGGCTAGGCAGGAAAGGACTTACTTGAGTTCTCAAATGGATCAGATCTTAAGAGTCTATAGTCTCAACACATGCTCTGCTGGCTGGTGTGGAAACCCAGAGGTCAGCTTTGTGGTATTTGTCACAACACGCTGTCTTTTGCAGGCCAGTTAAATTAGCTACAACGCATTTATACAGCAGAATACTGTTTAACCATGAAAAGAGAAAAGGCCAACCGTTGTTACCGGGTGGAAAGCTCTCTAGGATACAGTCAAGATGAAAACTGAGTGGTAAGTATGAAACTTCTCATCTGTGTGGAAAGAAAGTGATGGTCTATCCAGGAAGCATTGTTATTATTGCTGTGAACATGTGATGCATGTATGTGCACATGCATGTGTGGAGGTCAGAGGATGGTTCTGTGATGTTGGTTCTCCCTAACCACCTTTACGTGGGTTCCAGGGATTGAACTCAGGTCATCAGGCTTGTGCAGCGATCACCTTTACCTACTGAGCCATCTCACTACCCCAGGAAGATCTCTTGAATAGCATCAGGGAAACCTGGCCTTGGGAGGAGAGACGGCACGTTGAGGGACCCACGTTCTTTGCTTTTCTCCCATGCTGTTTGCATCTTGCCAGAGTCAACGTTATGCTAATCACCCTACCTGTACTGCAGACAGTAACTTGCAAAATAAGAGCAATTTGGAATTGGCTACAAGTCCTCAAGAAGCAGAACCAACACCTGGGTTTGCAAAATTAAAATTCTGAGTATCTAATTTGCATGTTGTTAATCAATGAAGTGGGCATATATAAGCAGATTATCAAAACTGACCCTAGATAGAGTCTAGAGCAAAGTTTTTTCTTCCGGCCTGAGCCAGTGCATGGGTTTTCGAGGCTGCCAAACCCCAAATGGTACGTACATTTTATGCTAATTTGATCTTTACCTCTGAGGAGTATACTCGCAGGGTTTTTTTTTTTTTGCATTTTTTATTGGGGGGCATCGTGGCATGTTTACGGGAAGACCAAAGGACATCTTGCGGGGGTCAGTTTTCTTCTTTATCATGGGATCCGGGGATCGAACTCCAGTTGTCAGGGCTGGCAGCAAGCGCCTTTACCAGCTAAGCCATCTTGCCAGCTCTACTCACAGTATTTAAGAGATTCTCACACAGGTTCATGACTCACCAAAGCTCAGCCACTATCCAAGAGGTGCTGAAGTGATGTTGGGATGAAGCTTCCATTTTCCCAGACTGCTGGAGAGAAGCAGGTGACCAAACCCTAAGCCGCAGTCAGACATGCCTGGTAGTGTGTGTGGGGTCCTGATGGCTGAGTACGTGTCCCACCTGTGCCCCCAGCTTCCTGGGTATCTTAATACATGTGCATCTCATCTGGGGGGTTGGCAGAGCCACCAGTCTCCAGGGCTGCCACCTGGGCAGGAGGCTGTGTAAAGGAAAGGTCTCATTCTCCTCTACCATGCTGTCCCCACTGGGGTCTTTGGGAAGCAGCCTCCAGTCTCTCCCCGTGCTCGGCCAGCCACAGAAGGGGGTGACTTGGTACCACGGTTAAGGTAGTCATGGCACCTCCATGCTCCGAGTCTTCTTCCCATGAGGAAGGCCAGGGGTTGCCAGGTGCTGCTGAGCATGTATCTCTGAGAGGACTTTGCCGCTGCCACACCCACGCTCTGTGGCCTCTCAGCACACAGGGCCATACCACGGGCCGGTGCCTCTCCCTTACCCCACAATGCAAGAAAGACGGTGTCGGGGGAGGAAGATGTGTTCGGAAAGTACCAACAAATCACATGAGGTTCTGTTAATATGGAAGGAAAAAACTATTACAGTTACTTTAATAATAGTAGAGAGAGAGAAATCAAGAGAGAGAGAGAACGTGAGAGCTCATGCATGCCGAGGCACACAGGGAGAGATCAGAGGCCATGTCTCTCCTTCTACCATGTGGGCTTCTGGGAATTGAACTCAGGCCTCCAGGTTTGTGAGCAGGCCCTTACTGAGCTTTTCTCTGGCCTCTTAGTCATTTTCCTTTTATTGCAGTGAGACAATATATCTTGACTCAAGCAACTTAAGGGGGAAAGAGAGATTTATTTCGTTTACCTGCCTTCCTCCAGCAAGATTCCTCCTCCTGAAGACACCACAGCCTAACAGCTGTGGCTTCAAGCCCATGAGCCTGTAGGGCTCAGCTCTCGTTCAAACCATGACACAGTGGATGGAACGTGCATGGCCACGCTGGGTCCCCCACACCGTGAGTGGGAATCCATGTGTCTGGAATTGTTCTCCTCGTGAGCTGGACAGCACGGGCTAGAGCATTGACTCAGCCTGCAAGCTGGTCTCTGCCCCACTGTGGAGGAGCAGCTAGAGGCCAGAACTCACCAACTACACTCATGGGAGCTGGGATGCAGTGCCAAGTACAGTCCAGTGATGTTTAGAGGGTCTTGTGCAAGGTCCACAAAAGTGAACCTATCTGGGGTTTGAGCAATGGTTTCAGATTGAAGCAAAATATGTAGTTCATTTAGATATTTATTTACTCGTTACAGTCCTCATTTCATTTATTATTTCATGTGTCTATTTCCTTTTTTTGAGATGAGTGTCACTATGCTACCCATGCTTGGCTCGAGGAGTTTCCCCTACCTCAACTCAACATAAAATATATTCTAACAAAATTGACATTGAGCTGATCCACTCAGAACCCAGGGACAAAATTATATTAGAAGTAACAGGAATGTGGCACTTCTTGATAAAATGTTGGTCAGAGAGGCTTAAAGGCCCCCAAACATTATAGGCTTTTGCTATGGCTCTTGGTTGCTCTCCAAAAACTGTCGGTAAGACCCTAATATTGAAGATGCAACACAAATGGATCACAGGACATGGGCTAAATATATCAACTGGAACTGGTCTGAGAACTTTCTCCTTGCTGGATAGCTTACACAATACCAAGGAATACTGTAGAAGCTGCCAAGGGAGAGAAATACTCACAAGTCCCATCAACAGCATGAGATCGGTAAGTTCCAATATAAATCACCAGGGCAACAGGTGACCACCAGTGTAACAGTGGCATGAGTATCAAGGAGACAATCAACAGCTTTTTTATTGGACTCAAGACCCGTTGTCAGACTAGTTACCATCCCTGTTACTGTAAACTAGAACAAGAACCTAAAAAAGGGGAAAGAAAAAGATCAATAGGGAAGGCAGCCAATAAACCTATAGGTAGGAAGAGAGTACATCAAACTGCTCTGTAGGCAGCTGTTATTACACTCATAGAATGGGTACTTACAGTGGAAACCTTTGGGTCTAAAGCTGGATGAGTAAAGGAAAGTGCACAGTATCAGTAAGGTGGCCTGAAGAGAAGTGACTTGATGTACCACAGAGGCCTGAGCCCCCACAGAAGTAGACAAGCCAGAGGGAACCCTAAAGTCCATAGAAGCATATAAGCGGAATGGTGGGAGGGAGTGGAGGAAAAGATGAAAGGAACAGAGGGAATGGGAGGGAGAGGGAAGGGAGGGAAGCTGGGATGAATACTCGGTATACTTGTAAAAGTAGGAAAAAAAACCTGATTAAAAAACAAAACAACAGCAATAACAACAACCACAACAAAAACTGAGATACAAGGAAAGAGCGGGTAAAATAGGCCACGGCAGAGTGGTTCCTGGCAGAGTCTGTCTCTGTCCGCCTGCATCATCAGTGAACCACTCAGTGGGCGGAGCCTCCAGCATGACCCCTGCTCCCATTCCTCTCAAGGAGAATGAAGGTGGGGGGGTCTTTCTGTGAGCCTTTTGATGTGCACCTCCCCAGTGCGACAGTCTCCACTGTCAGTGACACTTGAGCAGGCTTCTGAGCACACGGATAAAGTATTGTTTGATGAAGGCCTCTAAGAACACCCGTGGAAGATGGTCTTCATTGTGTTTTAACGTGGGAAGACCCATCGCGCGGTGGCAGAATGAGAGAGCTGGTTGGCATTTCTGGCAGAGCTGCGCCAATGGATGGATGCGCATTGGTCCTTGCCCCCTGTTGCTGTGGCCAGTTCCCTGGGCGCTCGAGGATGGTGCTCCTCAGCTGTGACTCAAGATCCCCTTGTTTTTCTAAGTGGTGGGTGAGGCATTTATTACAAGAACAGAATATGAAATGAAGTCACTCAAGTACCTGCAGGCACATGGGTGTCTTCTGGACAGGCCTTCGGGTCTGGTCTGCAGCACTTGGAAGTCAGGTTGAGAGAAACACAGTGAGTCTCCACCAGGCACCACCCAGGCGTCCAGCCCCAGGGAGCCCCATGCTCTTCGCATTGGCTGCAAAACTTAAATTTGAAAACTATTGCAGATTAAGAAGCTGCTCTTAAAATCCACGGCAAACAGCCCTTCGGTTTGTTCTGACTCGACAGACATTGTCTACCCTGGGACGTCACATAGGAAGAGAGAAACTTGCGTCTGTTTTTGGAGACGTGCAGATCCACAGTCTAAGTAAAGAGTACAGTGCAGCCTCCTTGGTTTCTTAAAGAGGGAACTCGAACCGCACAAATGTGTGCGCCGTCTTTTATCGGAAATTATTTGAGAACAATTGCGGATGGCCCTTCTCTCTCATACTTGCACAAGGTGATATTTTAAAATCATCCGAAGTACCTTTGATTTAGTCCCCCTACCACACCCCCCACCACGGAACAACTGTGAGTGATGTTGGAAACTGTAATTCTGGGACTGGTCGGTCCTTTCATGTAGATTCTGAGGATAAATTCAAGTCTGGCTTCCCGTCATATAAACATTCTCAGTCTGTCCCTGCTCTAGCACAGCTTAGAAGTCGTGCATCTCATGTCGTGTGATTCCTCAGAGCGTCGGCGCTTTTTTGAGCAGCCCCTGAGTCTCACGGGTTCCTGTGGGAGTTTCAAAAATGAAAGAACGACCCAGCGAGAAACATGGGACTTGTCAGCCGCCCAGTTTTACAGGGCGTCTGGCACGGCTGGGACGCCTGATAAGAGGCAGCCAGGATCTGTTATCCGGCTACCTCGGGCCTCAAAGGCAGGGCTGCAGGTCCACATTCCTCCCTCCCAGCCCATGCCTTCCAGAGCCAAGAAAGCAATACCTTAGATCCCCCTCCCCACCACAGACATGAGGTAAGGATCCCCAGGGAGACCCCACCACCACCCCTCCCCTGGATGACGTATCCAGCAGCTCCTAGGGTGCCTGCCAGGCCTTGACTTTGGTGAGCTCTGTTTGTGAGACCCTCTTGGGTCCCTGAGAAGTGGTCTTGCTGTATGATATGACCCTTGTCTTGACATCTACTCCCAGGAAACCCGGGCTGGGGCTGGCTCTGTTCCCCATCCCCTGGTGGCCACTATAGGGGACAGATGGGGGCAGCTAAATATGGCAGTAGGCAAGGGGTAAGCAGAAGAGGGAGAGAAGGACAGGGGGAGACACTATTGGGAGGAGGGGGAGAACACGTGGCTAGGCAAACTGAATTCTCAGCCAGTGGGACAAGGTCTTGTGGATCACAGCAGAAGCTGAGCGCAGGGTTGATGTATTTCCAAAGCCAGCAGCGTGCAGTGGCCACGGTGTGATGAGAATTTCCTCCTTCAGTCACCTCCTTGCCGCCTCTCACCTTTCTTAATGTCCTTTCAAGCAGCCTCTGTAGCCGTGCTCAGAGCTGCTGTAAGAAAAAGGTACCGTCATAGTTCATAAAACCCTTTCATACCTGAATGCATGGCTAGGTTTGGAAAACCACCCACGGCAGCTGGTTCTGACACCAATTGCATCAACAGGGAGGGCTGGGGCTGGAGAAATGGCTCAGGAGTTAAGATTCTGCCTTGCAAGCAGAAGGTCTTGAGTTCAGATCACAGGCCCCACATAAAAACACCAGGCAGAAACCGTGGCGGGTCATATCTGTTGTTCGGGACAAGACTGGTTCCTGCCAGCCGGGCAGCCACTGCCTCAGTCCCTATCCCAACAGGCCAGCTCTACCTGAGACACTGGGTGCTGCCAAATAGCTGACTTGTAGCTGCAACTCGAAGAACCAGTGATTTCTCTTGGTGGAAGGTTCAGGTTGACTCGCAGGCTAGACGGAGATGGAGATACAACCCGGGAAGAAAACACAGCAAGGGGGAGAATAGCTGTTGCCAAGTGAAACACAAGAAACGCAGCTAACTCAGAACATGGCCCAAGAGATTGGGGGGCTGGCAGCCCTTCAACTTCTTTTTTTCTTCTTTCTTTCCTTCTTTCTTTGCTTCTTTTCTTGTGTGTGTGTGTGTGTGTGTGTATGTGTGTGTGTGTGTGTGTGTGTGTGTGTCTGTCTATCTGTCTGTCTGTCTGTCTGTCTGAAGACACTCTGTCCCTGTGGAGGACCAATGGTGACTTCAGGAATCATCCTGGATTGATTTTACCTCCTTTTTGCTTTGCTCTGGGATTTCCCAGGCTCTGCCTATCAAGGCCATATGTGTAGGCTACTGTATTATTATGGGATCCAAACTCAGGATCTGCTTGTGAGGCAGCGTCTTAACCCCTGTGCCATCTCTCCAGTTCCACCTCTGCTATTGATGATGCTCATTTATTCTCAATTTATTCTCAATTTATACTCTTAACAAAAGGGTTTCTACCAACACCCATGTGCTTAAGCACAGCACTCAGACCCCTCTGCCTGTGGACACTGTGCTCGTGTGTGAGTCGTCTGGGGGGGGTCTGCAGTGTGTCTTCAAGTCCCGCTGGTTTGTCACCCCAAGTGCAGTCCAGCTTCTTGCTTTCTCTTGGCAGATCTGCATGAATGTGCACCTGTCCTAGCTGGTTGTTGCTTTGGTTTGGGGTGCCTTTGTGATGCCCCCCCTCCTGCCATCTTCCCATTCTTTCTTCCTGCAGAAATAACCCCTGTTGAATACACAGCTTAGTGAGCACCCGTCACCTCTCCCTTAGGTCTTGGACTGGCTAAAAAGCACCACACTGATCATATTTCATCGAGACCTCCTGTCTCACTTAGTTCACTTAGTAGATGTTTCTAGATTGGCCAAATGATTTTTTTTCAAAGTCATGGTAAAGTTGGCTTCTTACTTTCTATCTTCAGGTGTGACTAGCACAGAGCTGTGTTTGCTGCCTGGCAGGTAAAGCACTGGGCGGGATCTGTCAGATCTGAAAGCAGACTACGGCGGGGGTGGGGGGTGGGAGGGCGGGAGATGTCAGGATTGGTGTCTGGAGGCGTCTTCCGGCCCAAGGGGGGAGGGGGGACTCAAGAAGAGCTTGTGGAGGTGAGGACCAGCGTCAGGGTACGGGGGACCCAAGGGAGCTCAAGTACCTCAGCAAACCGATGTACAAAGAAACATTGCTCCATAGGAGGCGCCCTGGGATTTCTTTGACACTGGGGTCACACGGGGAGCCTGCAGGGAAGGATCTGGATGGTTGCTAGAACCCACATGGTTCTGACCAGCCAGGTGGCACGATCTCACCAAGCACACAGGGCATCCAGAAGAGTGGTCAGAAGGGCCGCACCGTGCACACAGACCAGGCTAATTGCAGAGGCTGTGTGCGCCTGCCTGAAAGGCATCAGGACAAGTCTCCTCAAGACCCGCCTGATTCAAAAATGATTTTACCGCCAGCCACAACGCTGAATCACCACCCGAAGGAAGAACGCTGAATCCAGACACAGCGATCTCTCCTTTGCAGTGCCTGATGCCAGCCACAGGGGGGGAGAAGCCACAATAAGAGGCAGGGCGAAGGTCAGTGCTAAGCACATAGACGGGGAAGAAGAGCCACTTGGATACCTGGGGGAGGGGGGGTGTCACTGTCAGAGTCCAAGCTTTTTTTTTGCTCTGAGGGAAACAACTTTTCAAGGACTCGCCAAGAAGTAAAGACACCATCATGGGTCATCCCTGGATGGGCCGTGAGTGCGTGCCAGGCTCCAGATGGCGATGCATCCAACTCGGCGCCTGAGGCCCAACCGAGCAGAGGAACAGAGGGCGCGGACTCGGGATGGGAGAAGTTGGAGAGAGTAAGCACGGTCACGGCCCTGCCAGGAAGCGAAGCTGGGGAGAGGAAAAAAAGGGAGGGCGAAGACGCCACATGTTTGCTTTTAGTTTACTTGTTAATGGAAACAGTTTGAAATCCAGGTGGTGCTAGTTTGATGTACAGGAGCCAACTTGACCCTTGAAGACTGAGCTCCATGCACATCTGTGAAGAGTTAGTTAAGCCCTGAGCAAGCCCGCGGGGAATCCTCTAATTGTTGTAGGAAGACCCAGCCCACAGTAGGTGAGCTCATTCCCTGGACAGGCGGATGAGATGGAGGGGCTGCTGCAGTGGTTTCTCTCTCAGCTCCCTGCGGATATGACGTAGCCAGCTCCCTGGGCTCCTGGTGTTGGTGTGAGCTCTCCTGCTGAGCTGGATTGTGATGAACAGGAACAGAGAAACATGAGCAAGGATGGACCCCTTCTTCCCCCTAAGCTGTTTGGTTGTAAACTTATTGTCAACGTGTAGACAAACTGCGACAGTGGCAAAGTGGTGGTGCAGGAAAGAGAGACCTGTGGAACTGAGCATGTGCGAGGCAAGCGGGAATGTGACCTCGTGTTCCAGAAACTGCAGTCTCTGAAACAACAATTCTCCTCCTCCACGCCGAGGACCCTTGGTGGTCCAGCCTTACAAGGCGGAGTCACAAAGAAGAGCACGGCTATTAGGCGCTGGCCCAGATGTCTGTCATACACACACGCACAGTTCATCCTACCAACCCATCTATGTGCACGCGGAAGCATCTTTTCATTGGGAGCGATATGGGAAGCCAACAAGCTCAAACTAAGTCCTGAGTCTGTCTTTCTCCAAATCCCTGCCTTTTCTCCCTCACTGCTGGAAGAAGGGAGACACACCCCTTTTCCAAGAGGGAAGGGCATCTGGCAGCTGTTAAAACAGCTCTGGCTTTGGGGCTCCTCCACCCCGCCGTGTGCAGCTCCAGCTATCAGCAGGGGATCCTTTCTCCTGCTCCCCCCCCCATAGCCTCCACATCCTCAACTCCAAGTTCAGACAGCCCTCTCTGGGCACGTTGTTCTCTGAGGGTCTCCCTTCCTTCTCATCTGTAAGAGACCAGATATCACTCCTGGCTCTGTTCACAGGACCCCCAACCACTTCCAGCCTTCTTGGGATCCTGGGTACGCGCCATGGACAAGAGACCGTCCACTCTCGCATCTGGTGTCCTGCTCTGGACGGGTGGTATCCTGGCCGCTCTTTGTGTCCTCTGTCCCCAGACTCTCAGGGGAGCGGAGCCCTGGTGCTCTTTGCGTATCCCTGTTGGTTCCTATAGAGAGGGGCTGCAGGAAACAGTCCCTCCCACACGCTAGCTCATCAGGTCAGATGAAGCCTGAGTTGTATCCTCAAAGCTTTTCTGCGCCCTCTAAACACTGCGGTTCTAAGAGACAGGTGGTCTCACTGTGGCTGCAGCCTGAGGCCCTCTGCTCCTTCTGGAGCACTCTTCCCTGCCCGCCCCAGGTCACCCTCATCATCCCATCTCCTCTCCCAGAGAAGCTCCCACCATGCCGGCTGGACTTCTCGCTCTGGCCTGCCATAGGCAGGAAGCTTCATGTGTTTCTCGCTACTCGCTTCCTCTTCCTCGTCCTCGTCTCTAGCTCCAGACTCAGCCTCCCTCAGCCAGGCACATGGGAGAGCTCTTCAGCAGTCCTACCCTCTCGTTCCCTTCTCTTTTCACAGCCCCCCACAATGCCAACAGCACCAACCCAGCAGTGCAGGACCCAGAAGCTATGTCCTGAGGCACTGACCTGGCTGGAGGGCATAGGAAGGGCTTGAATTCACTCCTCACCCCGGACCTGAATGAATCCCCTCCTCCCTGTGGTATTAACGTGTCCTGCCTCCACTGCACACCCTTTCCCGAGCCAGGGATGCAGGATGCAGTGATGTGAAGGGACCTGGTGGGGACGTGCAGCTTCAGCGATTCCCTGGACACATGCAGGGAACAGGGAGAGGCCGGCTGCCGTGGCCCCTGCAAGGCCACACATTCCCAGAAGTTTCTGCCTCCAGCTGTGCTGGAAGAAGTCTGGAATGAGGAAGCTGGGGAGAGGGCTCGGTGGATAAAGGGCTTGCCCTGCAAGTGGGAAGACCAGAGTTCAGATCCCCGAGTTCAGGCACATGGGGGCCACCTACAATCCCGGCACTCCAGAGACAAAAGACAGGGAATCCCTAGAGCAAATTGTCTAGCTACGCCTAGTAGATGGCCGAGCTCTGAAGTCCAATGACAGACTCTGACTCAGTAATAAGTGGAGACCACTCAGACGACATCTGAAATCACCCTCTTCAGGCTTCCACATACATATGCATACAAACATGTGAGTGGACATCACACACCTATGCACATGCACACACACACACGTGTGCTCCCACGCGTTAACAAGGAGGTCCGTGGCTCTGGGCCTATGCAATGAGTTACAAGAGGGTGGAGACCAAACCCCACTGCATAAGGTTGGGCCCATCACTTGGGGATCCACATCCTGTACAGGTGGGGGAAAGGGGTACAGGGGGAGGAAGGGAGCTTGCCTTGGAAATCCAGCTTAGCATGGGAGTCTCTCCTCCTCTCCTCTCCTCAACCCCAGCCAAAAGGAGAGTGGGGGTTTCCTTGGCAACCATGGAAACATCCTGGGAGACCGGTTATATTGTTTTGAAGTGTTTTGAAATCTTATCAATGGTTTCCAGGGAAACCCAGGATGATGAATAGTGGCCTTGCTAGGTAGGTTGGAGAAACAGCTCCAGAGCGGGGCCGTGATCGCGGGACACCAGAACTCGGCTGTTTACCCAGCCAGCAAGGAGCTTTCGCTTACCCTGACGATTTAATTTTATCGCCTGTCTAGCTTGCCGTACAGTAATGCCCGAGGGAGGTCAGAGCTATTTGGATTACAATGAAAGACTTCTCGCAATGTTGAAAACATTCGCGAAGCATTAATTATATCATGTCCAGCACATAGGCAAATAAGGAGCAAAGCATTGACCGAGCCGATGAACACGGACCACAACTGTGCGCCCCCCAGACCAGCCGCAGGGCCTGCAATGACGTCTCTGCCCCGGGGGCACCCCGAGGACCACCTTCTCGGGGCTCCTTCCAGTCACTCCTACCTTGTTCACTTGTCAGAAATTCCTGGCAAGACTGAGCACCCAGCAGGGCCTAATCTTGCAGTGGTTCGGACAAGGCCTGACCTCAAAACACTCGCGTGCTGTGGCGTGGTCCCCACTGTGCCGCCTGAGGCAGTGAGACATTTAAGACATAGTGTAACAAGGTCATGCACCCCAAAGCCCCCCAATAGTTTTTTTTTTATCCTGTAGAAGGCAAGCAACAATTCCCCTCCAATTTAAAAGTCATGTAAAAAGTTAAGAGAAGCCCTAATTCTGTTTCTCTCTTCCACAGCATGGTGGAAGGAGCTGGGCGGAGCCTCACCCAGGACGCTGCCCCCAGCTCCACTCACATGCTCCTGTAATTACTTGCTACCCTGTGGTCTCCCTGCCTGGCATCTGCTTGTCTGTGACCAGCACACTTTAACCCATGGATCTCTAAATCTGTGATAAATCGGTATTGTCTAAATGCTCTCTAATCCTCCTTTAACTAAAGAGTAGAAAACCCAAGACTTCACCAAGCAGGGCATTTGGATTCTTTTGGACAAGATCCCTTCCCCCTGCCACCCCCACCCCTACCCTCACCCCCGCCCCCACCCCCACTCTGCCCCGACCCCTTGAGCCTGGCCAGATAAATAAACTTCATTTCTTGAGGTCCTGGTGTCCTGTTTTATCTGAAAAATGGGGCCCATGGCAGGAATTAAGGTCACTAGTCTCATGAATGGATTAATACTGTCTGTGGGGGCTGGATTAGTTCTAGACAGAATAGGTGCTTATAATGGAGTCTGTAGCGTAGGTGGTTATAATGGAGTCTGGCACCTGCCCTGAATCCTTTCTCTAAATGCAGACCTACTGGGGTGAGGACATCTGCCATAGGGACTGACACCTTCTGGAATCTTCAGAACCGTGTGCTAAATGAACCTCTTGACTGCAGAAAGTAGCCAGCCTTTGGAGTTTCATTATAGCAAGCAGAGTAAAAGTGAAGGAGTTTTCATCACTGCAACAAGACTCCTGAGAAACAGCACAAGGGAGAATGAGTTATTTTGCTCGGGTCCTTACAGGTTTCACTCCACGGTCACTGTTGTTTCACAGTGACCGTGTGGTCCAGCAAAGCAGTGGGCAGGAGACGGGAGAATAACAGGAAGGGACCAGGCAAGACCTTCCCTTCTGCTGCATCCCCAGAGACCTATGTGAGCTTGTGAAGGGCTTGCTGTTCAGGAATGAGGACCTGAGTTCGATCCCCAGCACCCACTCACACACTAAAAGCTGGGTATCATGGGGTTCTAGTCCCAGCTGGGGAGCTGAGCACAGGAGGATCCTTGGGGCTCCTAGTCAGCTAGCCCAGCCAACTTGGCAAGTTCTAGGCCAATGGGAGGTCCTGCTTCTAAAAGCAAAGAGGGATAACTCCTCAGGTTGCCCTATGCACACACACATACCTGCACATGCATAGACACACACACACACACACACACACACACACACACACACACGACATCACATGTGCTCACATATACATGAGCACAACACAGGTCCTCAGGACTTACTCCCTCAGAGTCCCAGAGTTGGCAAGAGGATGCTTCCGATTCAAAGCACGGCAGCATTTCATCTCTGTCTATTGAAATTACGAGGCACGCGGTGTTCTTCCTCACCCAACCATAACCTGTACCAGGACTCATCTTGCGTTACTTTAAAATTTCACGGAAGAGCAGCGAAGACAAGTCAGAGAACTCCCAGGCTTTGAAGTCTATCTCTTCCCATCACATGCCTCTCTGCAATTGAAATGAAACTTCCATGTCAATATTCTGAGCGCTGTCTCCATTTTCATAGACTGCTATACGACTTTCCTGTTAACGAAACTCTTTTCCAGCTCTGTTTCTGCTCTTTATTTTCTTTCTTTCTCTTGCTCATGAGCAGAAAGGGACAGCCCTAACTCCACATCCCGTCGATTTCCTAGCCGTTCCAGAAGCTTGCTCTGTGCATTTTCCACCACGTATACTGCAAGCCAAGAGAGCCATGAGGGATGGTTGGGAGAACCCAGCTGTTCTGTGTGCCGCACCCTCCATATGCTAATTATAAAAGTATTTTGTGTGTCATGGTTTGATAGATATGAACATTTATAGATACTGGCAATGCCAAGATGGGATAGGAGAAATAAACCAATATGTGCTTTGGGGATGTGAGGAGAAGCCTACGGAAAATGGACTGAAAGCATGTAATGTTTAAAAACCACATGCTAGGCTAGAGAGATGGCTCGGAGGTTACAGCCTTTGCCTCACAAGCAAAAGGACTCGAGTTTAGATCCCCAGATCCCACGTAAAAATGCCTGTAACCTGCAATTCCAGCCCTGGAAGACAGCCTGTGAAACTCTAAAGCAAAGCAGTAAGTAGGTAGGATAATCTACAAGCATACACACTCAAGTGTCCTCTTGTACACACATATAAACACACACATACACACACTCACGTAGTAACACAAGTAGTCAAAATTCTGGAAGCCAGCTTTAACTACAGGGGACTTACTCAGGTCAGGATCTCCCAGGCCGGGGGTCCTGGCCAGGGTCCCCAGCCCTCGGGGTTCTTCGTGGATGCTTGCTGGTGTGGCCAGCTCACCCTGAGCTTAGAGTGTGTGGCTACTGAAGGAGCGAGGCCGGCACATGATTGACTGTTGTCAGCTCTTTGTGTGGGTACCTGTGCTTTTCACTTTGAGCATGAATGGAATGCTCAGTAGGTGCTGATTTACCGAGAAGTGGATGGATGGCTAACATGCTCAATATATTTGATTAAGAATAGATACGCACCTGTGTAACAGTTAGCCTGCATGGCTGCTGATAAATCACCCTCAACGACTTAAAGGAACAAGGGGTTTATTTTCTCTTATGAGATTCCTGGTTACAGATGTTTGTTCATCTTAGCAGGAGAGCTCACACCAGCACCAGGGCCAAGGAAACTGGCCACACCATTTCTACATAATGGCTGAGAGTGTACACAAGGATGCCAACTCTTTCAACCAGCTCTCTGTATTTTATCCAGGATCTAATCCCACCCACCATGGACTGGGCCTTCCCCATCAGCTAGACAATCTCCTACAGGTTTGCTCTGGGCCTACTCAACCACTAATTCTCTACAAATGTACCCAGAGCTCAAACCTTCAACTGTCAAATTGACACCTGTGCCTAACTATGATACTCTACCTCTTGTCAACTTGACACAGGAACATATCATTTTTAATCTGTAACCTTCACCTTGTCCCCACAGGTGTTAAATTTATTTTAAAAATATAAATACATTTCATAGACAAATTTAAAATGTTCTCTCATTAAAACTTCAGCTCCAACATTTTAAAAATTCAGTTTTTTAACCTTAAGAGTCTATTAAATCAGAGTAAGTTAAATACTTTTTTTATTGTTATTATTATTTATTCAATTGTGCGTGTGTGTGTATGTATGTGCGCGCGCATGTGTGTATGTGTGTGTGTAGAACCACGGACGAATCGGGAACCACCATGGACGCCTCCACCTCCTTCTGCCCCGGGAATCGCAGGCTCCACCCTACCAGGACCAGAAGCACAGGCCACCCCCGCTTCTGCCTGGCGTCTATACGTGGGATCTGGGATCCGAACTCAGGACCTTCCGCCTGCAAGGCAGAGGCTTAACCCTTGAGCCACCTCTCCAGCCCATAAGTTAAATACTTTAACAGAGATAAAATATTAAAACGGAAGTATCTTGACACAATAAGAAAGTATCAAATTAAAATCAAATCCAGCAAATCAAATATCACATCCTGTACTTTAATGTTTAATGTGTTGTTCATCACGTAGGCAAGGTGGCTCAAAGATTCTAGGCATTCCCAGTCCCTGTTTGCAGCTCGAAGTTGTACAAGCAGCGTTCTTCTGAACCAGGCTGAATCTCCACTCACAGCTGTGCTCAGCAGCAGTCCCATGGTTCTGGCATCTCCAGCAACACTCTCGGTTTGCCTCTACAGCTATAAGCGTCACTTTTCCTTGCAGGAACTCTATGCCTGCCACTTGGTGCCAAGCTTTTGCTGCTCTCCATGAACCCCTCAATTATACACCAAAACCATATGGGGGACACTGTCAGATTCCGAAATGAGGTTGAAATGTAGCTCAATCCACTTGAGCCACAGCTGCACCAACTTCAGCGTGCTGATTCTGGAAAAGCCCCTTTCTAAGGCATCCGAAACTTCCAAACGCCAAGAAACAGCTTCAACTTGGGCTTTTGCAAAAGTCCCTGAAGGAATCTGGGTTTTCAACTACGGAATCACCATACAGTGGTTTTTCTGGTCTTCCATTGTCCCATATCTCCAACAGTGGCAGCTACTCTCTTTGCTGCCTGCCCTTTCCTCATCCACATCTTCAAGGCTGCCAACACAGCTCTCCTCCGTCAAGCAAACCAATCCATCATCTCCAGACTCAGCTCTGTCAAAGTCCTTGTCCCCTTCATCGCAAACTGGGCCCAAACAATCCACAACTCTCTCAGCATTTCCATTATCCAAATGGCCCATTAAACTCTGCAGATAGGTGTTTGTAATCCACAAACTCAAAAGCTTCAAACATTTCAAAGTTTCTCCAACAAAACCCTTCAGAACCCACAAAATCCACACAGCCAGATCCATCAGCAATACCACACTTCTCTGGTACCAAATTCTATTGCAATTCACCTCACGTTTGCTGATAAACCACCATCAACTGCTTAAGGGAACAAGGGGTTTATTTCTCTTATGATTTCTGGTTATAGTTGTTTATCCATCTTAGCAGGAGAGCTCACACCTGCACCAGGCTCTAGGGAACTGGCCACGCCATCTCTACATAACAGCTGAGAGAAGGATGATCCTTACTTGCCAGACCAGCATGTCTGGCCAAGTGTACACAAGGATGCCAACTTCTTCAACCAACTCTCTGTATTTTATTCCAGGGCCTAATCCCACCCACCATGGGCTGGGCTTTCCCCATTAGCTATACAATCTCCTGCAGGTTTGTTCTGGGTTTAACTCAACCACTAATTCTCTACAAATGTGCCCAGAGTTCAAATCCTCAACTGTCAAGTTAATACCTGTGCTTAACTATGACAACCTGTGAGAGGAAGGCAGCCCAGGAAGAATAGGTATTATAAACAAAAGATGCCCTGCAGGATATACTCTGACATACCTTACAGCTTGGGTCAGAACAGCCGCCCACCTCTGTTCTTTTGGCTTCCACCTTCTCAAACATGCCTTTGCCTCACCCTTTCAACTGTGAGAGGGAGGATGGGCAAGAATCACAATGAGAGTGTCTGAGTTACATGATCGTCTCAACAGCCAAACCCCACGCCAGCACGGGGCTCCCACCCCATGCTGATTTGGGGCTTCCAAGGAAGCAAAAAGCAGAAGGAATGGCAACCCATTTTGGGGTTCCCTCTCAGCTTCGGGGAACAGTTCCTTACCTCTAAATGAACTGCCCTTGCATATGGGCCAAAAAAAAAAAAAAAAAAAGGAAAGAAAAATTCAGAAGGAAAGTTAAAGATAAGCAGGGGAGGGGAGGAATTATGTATCAACTATAAAATTATAAAAGTCAGCCCAGAGTCACTATGAGCATCCTCAAACAGAGATAATAAAACACCTCTGAAGGAGCCACCTCCATAGATCCTAGTCAGAAAGATAAGACAGGAAGCTGATCTTCTAGATAAAGTGCAGCTGAGACTCTTTGGGACCTGGGGCTAGGCAGCCGCTCCAGACACCACACCCAGAGCAGAAAATGGAACTTGGATCAGCAAGAGGCTGGGCGGGGCTCCTACTGCTTAGCCAATGTCTCACCCACTGTGCCATATTCTGAGAGAGAGAGAGAGAGAGAGAGAGAAAGAACATGCACGTCATAGCACATGGGTACTGCCTAAAAGAAGCTAGCGCAAAGTCCTATTCTAAATTACCCGAAGAAAATCTCTCTCTCTCTCTCTCTCTCTCTCTCTCTCTCTCTCTCTCTCTCTCTCTCTCTCTCCTTCCCTTCCACCATGTGGGTTTCCAGGGGTTGACTCAGGTCACCAGGTGTTTGGACATGTGCCTTATCTACTGTGCTATCTGGCCAGCCTGTTTTTATTTTTATTTCTTTATAGCGTTTCTCCCATAGCCCAGGCTAGCATCCAAGTGACTATGCAGATAAGAAAAGAAAGACCTGGAATAACCCCCCAAGTGCCAGGATTGCAAGTGTGCGCCACCAGGCCCAGCTTGGGGGCTCAGTCCTTGCAGAACTAAGCATGTGCCTGTCGAGGAATTGGGGGCTCAGTCCTTGCAGAACTAAGCATGTGCCTGTCGAGGAATTGGGGGCTCAGTCCTTGCAGAACTAAGCATGTGCCTGTCGAGGAATTGGGGGCTCAGTCCTTGCAGAACTGAAGATGTGCCTGTCCTGGAACCTAGCAACTGGTCTCTCGGGCATCTATTCTGGAGAAATGAAACTGCTATTTACACAAAAACTTCATCACTGTACAGCACGGATTTATTTTTATAGTAGCCCAAAACTGGGGACAACCAAATTAACCCGCCACAGGTAAGATGTTAGAAACAGGACCAACTGTACCCTTGATTGGGACCGGTGCTCAGCATGCAGGCCTCAGCGCTGGAGGCTGTGGGGGAGCGTTTCCTTGGGGTGCAGGTAATGAATAGCAGCTGGCCGTGAGCTTACATAGCTTGAGCAGAGATGGGGAGTCTCGCTGCATTGAACCAGGGGGTACAGCTGGGCCTCAGAAAGGGCCAGCCCTGCAGGTCAAGGTCAGGGAGCCCGGTGGGCATTGGCTCCTCTGTGTGTTTCTCCTGACCACAACCATAAAATCAACAGCAGAAAACGCTGCATTTACCTGGGGATCATTAGGATCACGATTCAGGGAAAGCCAGGCTGCCACAGCCTTGAAAACCCACCGCTCTGTGTGCAGCTTTCAGGTCCAAAGGGTCAGCAATGACGTCACTTCTCAGGAATTAGGAGTTAAGCGGTTTGAAGAAAAGGTCTGGGGCCCGCCCAGCCTCTGGCTCTCGGGACGGTGTCAGCCGAGGTTAGCAAAGTCTGGAAGATTCCGACTTCTGAGTATAGTGTGCAGCACCCTAACATTCTGGTAGGGATATACTGAGATGTAATGAGTGCACACACACATACATTTACACACATGCACACACTCGCACACTTGCACACACACGTACGGCCACATGCACACGCATGCATGCACATCTGCATGCACACACATGCACATCTGCATGCACACACACGCAGTGCACACCTGCCAGCTCCTAAGCTACCATGCCCAACCACAGCCATCCCGTTTTGATTCCTTCTTGACACTCCTGGACAGCCGGCTTCCGTTCCTTACTCCACGTGATGTGTGGGGAGTGGCTGCGGCCAGTCCTGGTGGCACAGGCCTGACATCTTGGGCACTTGGCACAGTTAAGCAGGAGGATCGTAAGTTCAAGGCTAACCTAGGCGACAGAGTGAGTTTAAGCCCGGTCTGGACAATGTATTGAGACCCTATTTCAATTTTTTTTTTTTTTTTTAATAAGAGGCTGGTGGCTCCAGCGCAGTGGTAGAGTATCTGTCTGACGTGAGAAACGCTCAACCTCCAGGGGCTGATTCTGCCCATGCGCTGCGTAATTCCGGCCCTGGGAGAAGCTGACTTCTTGCTGTTGTTCTTATCTCAGTATCTAAGGAAAAGTCCCCAATTCCCCAGGTCTTTGGGGCCAGGTGCTCTGCTGTGGCCGGAGGACAGGATCGCTTAGTACAAAGAAGCCAGAGTTTGCGGACTGCGAAAGGCAGTTTGGGGGGGCACACAGATGCCCCTGAAACATTTATCCTAGGATTGAGGCTCACTAGCCTAACAGGGGTACCACAGCCCCCCCATACACACACACCTCTTTTTCAGAAAGATGATCCTTTGCCAGCCATCACAATGACCAAGATTTCCAACTCCAAGAATCGAAACAAGCCTTCGGATTAGCTTTCATGTATTTGGGGAATTAAATTAACCCAAGTGTCAGACCCCCAAGCAGTGTGGAAATCAGCCTCGTTTCATTAGGAATCCAGATCGATCACTGTGTCCCCTCAAAATCCCTGAAGCTTTCTAAAATGGTTATTTATTATGCTGATAAAAAGTATTTACCTGGAGCTATCTTATAGTGCAACAGTCTCACCAGGCAAGTGTATTTTCCTCAGACCAGAGGAGGACAGTTACTTCTTAAAGATGGCACAGCGGTACCCCAATAGAGCAGACAATTCACCCTCACACTGTCTGAGAGGTTTGACTAACAAGTGACTCAGAGACTGAAGGTCAAAAAGCTGGACCTAAAGTCAGGTGTGGAGCATCCAAGTTTAGTCTGGAGAAGCCGGGTCAGGGACTGGACTTCTGGTGTCTGAAATTCCTCTGGGAAGGATTTCCCGTCTTGTTGAGCTGGGAAGCCAACACCACCCTCGTCCATGCTAAATAAATAAGCAGGCCTCCACAGCATCTGGCTTCCCAGATTTGGGGCTTATTAATTTAATCCCACCCTTTGGCCCCCTGGTGATTTTTTTTCATTAATTAAAAGCTGTAGAAACAAATGCACTCCATGCTCTTTCACTGTGGAATTTTGAAAACATCCAAGTGCACAAAGACATTTCTAGAAGCTCTTTGATTCTTTATCCTGCCCCCTCCCCCAGGCCATCCAGCATGGAAGAAGGACAAAGGTCAGCCCCCAAAAGAGGCCCTAGCAGCCAGCAGGGTAAGACCCCCCCCAGTGGCCCGGGGTCCTGGTGGGGTGGTCTGAGAGCAGGAGGTTTGCACAGCCAGAGGGGCAGATGCTATAACATGAAACGCATTCCAAGCAGGCCGGCAAGGCCCGGAGGGGCGTAAAGATGTCTTGCAAAGCCAGGTTCAGAGAGGTGTCTGAATCGTGCCAGGTGCTGGGCCACTAGGTCGCCTGGAGACATTTACCGGCCAACCTGGGCAGGGATGCAGTGGAGAAAGGAGAGGAAACCCGGCTACCCAACAAGCCACATTGAAAGGGAAAATCTGCCCAGCTGCGTCCAGAGTGGAACACAGCTGCTTCTGCCCGGCTGCATCCTGAGTCGGGCACAGCGGCTTCTGCCTGCTGAGAGGGTTTGTATCAGTCACTGTGTGAAATAGTTTCAGGCTGAGGTGGTGAGCGATCAGGAGGGGGCGTTCCACAGTGGGAAGCCCCCTTTTCCAGGCATAATCAGGACAGGTAATCGCAAAAATGCCAGCGCACAGCTGAGTTGCATCTTTCTAAAGTCACAGGGGTTTCGCGGAGAGGCGTCCACCTGGTGACTGAGTGTCTAAATAATGGTGTCAGTCCGCCAAAGGGTCCACCGGAGATTTCCTCAGCAATCACATAAGAAGCTCACAGAGAAGACTTGCAGGGAAATGCCATGAAGAGAAAAGAAAACCAATTCCTGCCCTGCGGGAGCTGCTCAAGAAGTCGCCCCAGTCCTGAGGAAGACTCCTACCTTAGGAAGGCCACACGCCCCTCTGAGGCGTGGCAACCCTGGATGGGGTCCTGGCCACTCTGCCCCAGCCCTGGTTAGCTCTGTCTCCAGCTACACAGTCGTGTGGCTAAACATGAGGAGGCAGGTCTCACAGTTACTCTGCATGTTGCTAATGAAACCACGACCAAATGGCTTAAGGGAACAAGGGGTTTTATCTTGGCTTATGATGGTCCAGTTATAGCTCCTTGTCCAGCTTGGCAGGAGAGAACACACCAACACCAGTTCCCTCTGGCTGCATCCTAGCCAC